>BSBK01007315.1:1467500-1950613 GCA_027943335.1 Chamaecyparis obtusa
AAGGTCAAAATCAAGATTGTTCCTGACTAGGTCAGGTTTGAACTCAATCCTAACTAGGTCAAGTTCAAGCTTGATCCTGACTAGGTCAATTACAACCTTGATTTTAACCTCCTCCAGAATTTGTGCCCCTCTTTCAAAATTTGGTCCCGACGAGCCCCGAAATCAATGTCGGGCTCTCGGATCTGAGTGCAAAAATGTTTTAATTCAAATTTTATTTAATTATTTTCCCTCCTTAGTTGGTTATTGTGATTGGACCTTAATTTGGGGTAAAATTTGAATTATGGGTCCTCACATTGCTCTAGGAGCCTCACCTTGAAACCTCTATATAAAGACTCTCATTTGCATTCATTTTCACCAAGTACAACCAAGCATTCTCATGATCAAGTGCTCTCAAGGAGTTAATTTCATGAGCAAGAATATTTCAAGAAAGAAAGGAATGGTGAAGATGCAAGATAGCAAGAGGATGATATAGAAGATCAAGCCATTATTGACATCAAGCATCTTTGTGAACACATATTTGGAGCAAGAGAGATCCTTTCTCCTTGATCCACCATTATCAACTTTCAAGCATTCAAAGATTCAATAATGGAGTAACAATTATGGATTGTGAGTTTGGTAGAAGTACTTTATCCTTGGGGGCTTGGTATGCTTTTCTATCTCATTCAAATCTATGCATTGTTGTTTCATACATATTCATGCTAGGGTTTTGATCTAGAGGATTAGATCTTGGCATTACACTTTCAATACATACACAAACACATTCTATTTCAATTGGTTATTCATGGAGGTGGAGATCACCAAAATGAGGGTTTGACTAAGGCAAAACCCTATATATCCACCCCCAAAACCCCCTTTTTCAGATATCTACAGTTGATATTTCAGGAATTAGAGGACAAATTTGAGTACCCTTTTCGCCAAACTTTCGAGATTTGCGAACAAAGTCAGAATCGACCTTCAAAATAAAATGTAGCATTTGACCTTTTATGAGGGTCAAAGTCGACTTGCTCCCAAAAAGATGAAACTTTTTTGGGTTTTCTCCATCTCAGCTTTCTGATCACATATCTAGTTGCAGAATCTTCCGAAACCTCACACAAACTTTAGAAAATAGGTATTTCTAAATCAATTTCATGATGAGGTATGTATCTTGACCAAATTAATTTTTAGATTTACTTATGCTATTCCAATTCCAATTTCAATTCAAATGAATAAGTGTTGAATGTTAGGTACTTTACTAAGCTTCCATTTTACACCTATTCAAATTGTTTGGATCAAGTAGATGATAAAGGATTTTGGAATTCAGATTGATTATCCTATTGTTATTTACTGTGATAACACTAGCACTATCATTATGTCAAAGAACCCTATGATGCATGCAAAGACAAAGCACATTGAGATAAAGTATTACTTCCTAAGAGAGAAAGTGGCAGAGAAAGAAGACAAGTTGGACTATGTGAGTACTAAAGATCAGTTGGTAGATATATTCGCAAAGCCCTTACCTAAGGATACTTTTGAGTATCTTAGGGAGAGGTTGGGAGTAATTCCCTTCCCTGATTCTGCTTAGAAGAAAGAAGGAAAGGCATTAGTCCTTAGGGACTGATGGAAGGTTGACTACTCTACCTCAGGAGTAGTATCAGTGCTTAAAATAAATGGCACCCTTTGCCATTGATGTCAAAGGGGGAGTATATATAGAGTCATGAAAAATAGAAGCATAAAGAGGAGTAATATACTTAGGGGGAGCAACATTTAGTTATGACAGCAGTACAGTTGAGGAAATGGAGAATATTAGAAAATATTGCAGCAGATGGAGGATTCATCTTTGGGGGAGTTTTGAAGAGGAAATGGAGAATGTTATAAAAGAAATGTTCATTTGGGTTGGTGGTGGTTTTTCATTCCACATGTTGCCATCAATGCCAAAGGGGGAGATTATTGGAGATTTGTCAGCAGGCCAGTACTGACTGTATGTTTGTCATTGATGACAACATATGGAAAGTAGCATGCATGGAATTATTATGTTGTAAGCTTCTAGAATATGAAGCATGGACATGATATCAGCATGATATCATCGGCACAGAGGTTAACTATTAGTACAAACAATTATATAACAGCTGGTGTCAGCAGTGTTCCTGACAAAGTAATAGGTAGTGTTCTGTGTATGGTTGTCCATATAGTTATCATGGAGCCTTGTGCGATTGGATATATGTTTAAGATATGTTAGTGATGTTTTAGTTATGGACGCATAGTCTGTTGATGAGTAGAAGTGAAGTTATGTAGTCGTTATTCACTAGTAGTAGTTTCTTGTGTTTGTTCAAGAGAGTCGATAGAGATTTTATTGGTTCTTGAGTTGCACCTATCTTTAGGGTATGCGCCCTTGGAGTTAAGCTTGGAGAAGTGTTATTGATGTTTGGTTAAGAGTGCATGAGTTAATTCAGCTTACAGAGAAAGTTCTAGTTTTTTTGGTAGAGTCGACAGTGTGTAGCGTGCGTCTACAATTATCTTGTTAGACAGGTCCTAGAATGAGTTGCGTGCATAGTAGAGCTGACAGAATGTTTATTGGAGTTTGTTATGATTTCTCTAATATGATTTCAAGGTGGTTATAATAGGTCGACTTGATTATATCATTTGGAGGAAAGATATTTATAGGCAGTCATTTGTGATTGCTAGAGTGTGGTTCATGGTTGATGAAGTAGAGCAGAGCAGAGTGTGTGAAGTGTTGAGCCATCAAAAGAAGGTCAATGTGACCAAGTAAAGTACTTGTGCTATTCATTGGAATTGATCCAGATAGCAGGTCAAAGAGTAGTTCACCAAGATCCAGATATAGTGTGTATTTGTCATTCAGAAGGTTGTAACCTTCACCCCTTTGAGTAGTGTGCTCTCAGATAGTGCATCCTCTCCCCTAACAAGGACAATTGTAAAAGACTCCTAATAGGGTCTGACCCTTGACTAGGTCTACTGTACTTAATATATTGTAAAGAAACTCCTAATAGGGTTAAGGATCTTCTAACAAGGATCATTATACACTAGTACAAAATATTAGTGGGTACCAAGTCCCACCGGGGTTTTTACTTATTTGGGTTTCCCCATAACCAAAATATTGGTGTTGTGTTCATGTGTTCTTTCATTGTGTTTATGCTTTATGTTTAAGTATACTTAATTGGATAAAGAGTTGAATCTTGTAGATAACTAATTCACCCCCCCTCTTAGTTATCTCTTGGGACTATTCCTAATAGTGAGGATATGTTAGTAATCTCTAATCTTCTAGCTTCTATCTTTTAACTGAGCTTACTCCCAAAACTCTAACCAAACAACTACATTTACACAAGAGGCTACCAAACAAGTCAGCCTTCAGATCCACCATCAATGAAAGGAACAACCAGATCTAGGTCCACATGCTTCCCAATGATAGATACCATCATTAAATCCATGACCTAAATTAATTGCAAGAGTCAGCCTCAACAAAAATCCAAAATAAACAACTCAGTAAGCAAGGATAACCGAGCACCAAACAAGCATCGCCGAGTGCTAGGGAAATTTTTTGAGCACTAGAGAGATAATTGACCAACACTGGTAAACAAAGGAAACTGAGCAACATTGAACCAACTCAGTCAAAGAAGAAATTGAGCAACACAGGAAAACACACACATGTTTTTGGTGACACAGGATTGCCAAGGACCCAAGATGCTCCTACATCAGAATGCTTGTATAATCATGTAGAATGTAGAATGTAGAATGTTGGATGTATTGATAAATTTAATGGATCTACAATCACCAAATAATAGATCATGGATTCCCATATGCTCAATATGCCTTTCTTGAACTCCTTAAACTTGATAGCTTGCTTGCAAAAGATGTAAATGACTTGCACAATTTTTGGATGTGTATGTAGAGATCATGTAGATGGCATGTAGATATGTGTGTATGTAAAATGAATGGAAAAGGCCTCCTTTTAATAGAAATTTGGGGTTAAAATCTACAAAGGCCAACTAAGGAGAGCGAGAAAGAAAGATACCGTGCATCAGGTCCAAAAGCCATTAAAAAATAAAGTCCCAAGGTATAGGTTGAGGTTGACATATACCTGAGGGTACAAAACTCAAGATAACATCCCTAGATCCAAAGAGGTATTAAGGGTATTGGGGGAAATGTGGTAAAACATGTGGGGGAAAGTGGTAAATCAAGCATAAATGCATCCATTTTCTAGGAGATCACTAAAATGGGGCCTAATAGGTGCTTGAGATTCCAAATTAATGGATGATAAATTTTAGGATGGTACAAGTATTAAAGGACCTCCTCTCCCCTCATTTGGTATAACATGATAATTTATTAACATTCAAGCTATCAAGTCATCAACCAAACATCCAAGCAATCAAGCATTCAAGTGCAACAAAGCCATCAAGAGTCATCAAGCATTAAAGTATTCATTTCTCTCATGCAATAAAGGTTTTTAATTCTATAGATATAGATTCTTTCCCCCATTTGAGGCCAAGAAAAGGATTTTTCTATGAAGGAAGTGTTATCTCTAAAAAATTCACACCCTATGCCAAGTTGTAGAACTTGGATTTATGGAGAAACATGAGGACTTTCCTAGGAAGTGGGTCACCTAAACTTGGAAAGGACCTCTGGAGAAGGTTGGCTTCCTATCTAGTACTTCACCTAAATTAAGTTTGCTAAGAAAAGGGTTAGAAAGATATCATGAAACTGAAATCTAACTCTAATGGGTGATACACCAAATTGATAGGACCATAAAAATATAGATAGCTAGGGTCTTGGTAAAAGAAAACTAAGTTAAATATCTACACAACACACTCATATAAACCTTTGCATAAATATTTCATAAGAAGGTTTTAGTACTAGACCTTTTGGAGGAAAAGGGATTTCACACCTTAAAAACCCTGTACTTAAAACACAAATTATAACCTGCAAGTGTTGTTTTTCTTGACATAAAGGTAATGAAAGTGGGACAAAAATCATAAGGAACACAAGGCATTCACTAATAATTTTTTATCAAATCACCAAAATTATACACTAAAAACAAATGAATAAGAAGGCACAATAACTCAGAAATTTTATTTCCAAAACTTGTCACTGTATAACCATATCTAAGAATGAGTTACAAATGATGCCAAAGTAAAACTTTTGAAGGACTCCTAGAATCTCTAAAAATAGCTTACTGCATAATAATAACTATCTCAATTGAGTGTCAAAATAATCAATATATCTAACTCCAATATGCCAAGAGAGGAACAATCAACTATCTTGGGTCGGATGCATAAATTAAGCCAAAAAAATAGCACTCAAATTTCCTCCAAATGAGCTCCAAAGGGGTGAAATTTTCCAATTTGACAAATTCCCACATAAAGGAGAGAAAAAAATGCTCCAACCTCCCTAGATTGACTCTAGGCTCCTTATATATTCTCTCCACTTGTCTGCAAACAATCTTGAAGCTGAGTCAAAACATCTCTTTAACCTCCCTATATACTTGGCCCTTTCATAAATACTCTTCTTATCCATCTTGGGCTTGTTCTTAAAGATATACCTATTATTGTATCATGTGGCATTATTTTACTAATTAATTTAAATCAAATTACTTAACAAAATAACCTTACATTTAATAAAAAGATGAAAATAATAAACTAGATTAAAACCTTTTCCCAAATTTGTATAATTTGAATAATATTAATAAAATGACTCATAGATATATCATTTATTATTATTTAACACATACAAATTCTACAAAAAAATAGGAATTCTACAAACCTAAGTGTTAAAGGAACACTTAACTCCTACGTCAAAAAACCTATAATCATGCCCACGGGATTAATAGTTGCTTTGAAAAGGTTTTAAAAGAAACACAAAAATTCATGCTTCTTTGACATCGGTTTTAATAATTGCACTTTTGGTACTTTGTTGATTTGGATCTTGTGGAACTTGGTTCCATCATTTTGCACTGTATATCATATTGATGTTATTATCTAGTTGTAGTGCATTTTCTATCTTGTAGCACATTGGGCTCAAACCTTGTGAGAAGCCACATTTTACCCCGCGTGCTACAAGACAGACACCTGTAACTGCACATGAAGCAAACATGTTAAGAAAAATAGATGCTTATTTCAGATACATGACTCCTGATGACATGATGGATTTAGATGACCTTTTCTTATTTGATGCATATGTAGACCAAACAGTATATGCATAGGAAGATGATCATGTAGAATAGGAAGCTAATCATTGCTTAGATCCCTTGGATCTAACCTATTGTTTTTATAAATGCAGGACACAACACTATGAAAAACTAGGACCAAGACACCTAGTGCAGACAACCAAATGAAGGGAAATTATGATCAATCATAACAGGCAATGACCAGTTCCCTATTCTCCTCATTATCATTTACTTAGTCATGTATTGTTGTTATTTTTTGTATCGAATAATCAAAAGGCCACTCTCACAACCTGTGTGAGAGAACAAGATGTACAATACTTCAATGAATAAAGATTACACTTCAGAAAAGATTGTGAATTCTTCTATGTTGTGTTCATTTCCATAAAATGTAATGATTTCAAAATTGTTCTTATCTTTTTAAGTTACTGCATTTGACAATTTGAATGTACCATTTTAATATGAAAACACAATGGTTCTACTTGAATTGAACCAGAAGAGAAAATTTGGTAACATTCTTGGCAACATTTGCTACATGTCTTCTTGCTAAACATCAAGACCAATAGCCTAAAATAGTCCATTGGGCATACAGTCAACTTAAGAACAAGATTGAACTTGAAACTTAGATTGCAAAGGGAAAATGACCCTTCCCTAATAATTGAGTGTATGTTTTGATTTGTGATACAGAAGTGGAGAACTTCATTATCACTAATTAAAGACGTTTGCTTAATAATTCAGTAGGTATCATCTGGTCTTTTTCATACACTCAAAATAGCTTTGAATCATGAAACATGTTTTACTGCCATAAATTGTATGTGTAGATTTAGCGAAATAAAGATTGTTGACAATAGTGAAACTTTTTCTATTTTGACTCAAACAGACTTTGAACTTGGAAAACTTATTGAAAATTGGGAAAACTCAAACAAAAACTATCTTAACTGTGTTGGAAAACACTTATGAAAAACTAAATACTAACCTACTCCAGCCTAACCAATAGCAACACATACTAAATGAAACCATTTATTGGTTAGCTAAATTATTTTCCTTTTCTCTTTAGATTTCAATGATTCACATTCTTATAGGAAAATACAAAGAGATGGAAAAGTGAAAAGAATTTAACCAGTTGATGCAACATTTCTTAAAATATTAAAATGATTTCACTTACTTCACCATGTTGATTGAAAATATTGACAATTTGTAATGAATCAACATGTTGGATTTGATCTTCCTCATCAACATCCTCTTACTTAGGTGTTGATATAATTAAGACTTTATCACTTGTCTTCAACTGAGAAAAATACCTGATTGGGAAGCCTCTTGATAATAAAAACTTGGAGCTTCTTTTGATGGTTTCTCTATTTTATTTCTTTGTCTTTGATTCATCATGGTTGTCCTACATAATTGATAGTCATGTGAACTCCTCTTCCATGGTCAGAGGACCATCATCTTCTGTTAAGACAACTACAAGCCTATCAAAACTATCAACCCATAAAAGGTTTTTAACAACTGGCTCTAACTTAAGTTCTACATTAGGAACAACATCTTTCAAAGGAAAGCATTCCAAAACAGGGCTTCCTTCGATAGGCAAATCATCAAATATTCACATAACTTCTTCAACCAAACTGTCACTTGACATATCAACATCAATATTCTCACAAAAAGCCTTGATAATATTTTCAAAACAAACCTCCTCTATGATTTTGTCTATTTCCAAATCATGTTCATTTTATTATTGTGCTAATGTGGTTGGGAACTCATCTTTCTTGTCCTGCTCAACAAAAGAGGGTTACTCATCAAAGAAGAACATAAACCTTTATTTTTTCTCAGACTCCTCTCCTTTAGTCAATGAGGATTTCTCACCATCCTTCTCAAAATATGCAAGAAGCTATGAAAATAAATATGGTACCTCTTGTCCCAACTAGCTCTTCTCTTAAGCCTTTTCTACTTGTTCTACTAGCTTTGAAACAACAACATCAACATCCTTTCTAGCTTGCCGATCTTGGATCAGCTCACATGAGATAACCTTGTTAAGGTTTGACATTTAAAATTAGGATGTTTGGTCCAAGAAGGCTTCCATGGAAGCTTGGTACTTTTATTATTTGGTTCAAATACATGGCATAACTTAGATTGAGGATTAATGAGGTGATTTGGTTGATTTTTCTCTCACTCACGAACTCTCTTAGGGGTTTTATTAGATACTGAGGAGAAACATTCAATCTAAAACTTAGAGATGAAAACTTGAGAACCTCTTCATTCATAGGTAGCCTCACTACTTCAAACAATGCTAGTATAAAATTGGGAACATAAGGAGTTGATTGGGCTTCTATCTCTTTAACTCGAACAAATAACAACCTCATCTACTCTTCTTTTTTAGCTAACTCTCTTGCAAGAGATTATTCATAATGATTCTATTTGTGTGATCAAAAGTGTGACACACTTCTACGAACTGTTACATTTAAGAGAATCCATGGAAGAGGAAATCTCAAGAAGTGGCTCATAGCTTCCTAGTTGAAGCGAGTTTTCTTATGATGCTCATCAAATTGGCATAGAGGATTAGTGACTTGACTACTCCAAAATGGAAGATTCAAAGTGCAAGAATGAAGTTAAGATACAAGGATGTGAGCTAAGAAAATGAGAGATTAAGCTATGATGTATGCAAGCAACTAGTAATTTAGAATGAGAATGCAAGAGCTAAATCTATGAAGCAATTCAAGAAAGAAAATATATTAACAATGCAAGATTAAGCTAGAAATGAAGCTAAACTATGAAATGATAGAGTTAAAGATAAGAATTCAAATTCCAAGACTATTAGATAGAAAGAAAATCAAGAGAGCTAAAATGCAAGAGAATCTAAATTAAGAATGATGATTAGGGACCTAGAATATGCAAGATGGAACCCTTGAGCCAAGAAAGAGATTCATTTTAAATGAATTTCCTCAAGAATGAAGGGTCGAGATTAAGAGGAAAAAGAATAAGTGGCTATGATGAAGAGGCAAAAGGAGATGCAAGGTTAGGTAGAAATGAGTGGTGAGTATTAAGAGGCAAAAGGGAAATGTTCAGTAGAATACGACAAAATAGCATTTGAAATCACAAATACCTTTTAATTGCTAATTAATTAAGATTAAGTATGCACACATGTGAATGTCTTATTTTTAATAAAAGTGTAGGAACTTTATTCAAAGCAAGGTTATAGAAATTAAATAAATATGAAATCTCTATAAATTAGACCATAGTATAAGCTTGATATAAGATTTTTTATTTAATTATGCAAAGGGGATTTTAAAGGTTACTCTGCATAATGATGTCTAGTAAAGAGACGATTTTATCAAAAGGGGGGCTCAAGTTCTACTAAACCAATTTTAGGTGATTACATTTGCCCCTCTTTGAATAATGTGTGAGTGTTATAGGAAAAAATTGAGTCAAATAATGATGATGTCAAGGTAGCTGATAGAGATATGAATATGAAACTGATTGAATGAAGACCAATAAGTGAGATAAGAGTATCCATCCTGATATGAAGTGATGAGACTAAATATCTCTCCAAGTAGATAGCTAATCATCTAAAAGACAATACCATATTAATATGGGTCTTGATGAACCTAATAAGCCCCAAGAGATTGAAAATATGCATGTCTAAGTGAATTGATATGAAGTGATGAGAACACTCTTTCAGAAAGGAGATGTGGATAATCTCATCTTGATATGAAGCGATGATGTTTTTAGTCTTGATTGATTTGATCAATTTAATATTTGGTTCAATTACTAGATTTACATATTAGGAGATTTGATCGACGAAAAGATTTGTTATATTGTCATGTCCCCTCGAGATCAAAATGGAAATGAGGTGCAAGGGGAAAAGATTAGCCTCATAAGTCTAGAAATTAGACGGAAATAAGCAAGGAGCGGTAGCATCAACAATCAACTGTATTAGAAGATTTGGAATTTTTATTTTGATCCCAAAAAGTAGGATCAAAGATAAGGGTTTATAGTCAAATGCCTCAGCAGAGAAGAAGGAAAGATGGAAAGAAAGCATAGCTCAAGGGAACTAGAAATGAAAAGCTAAATGCAACCCTAGAATGAAACACAACTTAAGAATGACAATGCAACCTAAGAATTTTGGAGTAATAAATTTACTAATCCTATAGACCATTAGTTTTCATCATTTGAGTGTTTGGGACATTAGAGGTCAGTACAACCATCACTGGTGTGAGAGAAACCATGAATATATGAATACGAACATAAAAAATGAGATGTAGGAAACACATGTAAGCATCGAGATGACTTGAACATGGTTTCCAAGTTAATGTTGTAAAGGTAGCATAAGAAATAGACAAGGAAATAATTCCAAACTCACCTAAGTGTCTGAATAAAGAGGGTCGAGGTATGTGTGGTGTTCCAATTGTGATGGAGTCTCTTATCAAATAAACTCATTTTATTATATAGCTTAGGATCATTGAAATTACACCACTAGCATAAATTAAAGAAAAAGATGTTATGTCCCCAGTCATGAATCTCTAGTCTAGACATCATTGAGTGACCTTAAAAGACATAGAAAGCAAAAATCAATGATAACACACAAGAAAATCATTCAACATAGCTCAGTCATTTTTAGTTTTCTAGGATGTAATGGTGTTGGGTGTTAAGTAAACACATGTGTGCTAGTGTCAAAGTGCAAGTGTTCAGTGAATAGTACAAGATCCTATATGTGTTAAGAAACATAGAGAAGCCCATTTAGGTAGTGTCAAGAAACACTAAAGGATAGGGTGTTGAGAAACACCAAGTGATGTCAGTGATAAAGTGTCCATTGGGAAGGACTAATAACTAACTCAACTTAAGCTCATGAGGTCGACCAACAGGTAAAGTACTGACAACTTAGATAGGAGTATGATTTCCCCTATATGACAAATAAGGACCGAGGATAAGACAAAGACAAGTTCCAGCCCAAGGCAACACAAGGAAACATAAAGCAAGATGGTGTAGATCTCTATAGTTTTGTTGACCATTAGTGCTTCACACTTAGTCATATATCTAGGCAATGATGGTCGGTCATCACTGTGATCGAGTCATTTTGTAAAGGCCAAGTTATGTATTGTATACTTACCGAGCAGTAGTACTACCGAGTAAAGTCATGGTCACTATGCATTTGTATTATGCCGAGTATAGTTTTTGCCGAGTTACATATACAATGATTACTGAGCGACAAAGAATATTAACAGATGTCGAGTACAGTTAATGCCAAGTACCAGGAATAACTTTTGCTGAGTTAGCCAGGAATGACATATAAGTTTTAAATGGCACAATGATCAAGGTAAACCATTTTTGGTGATAGTGGTGTTTTGTATTTTGTTTGTTAAGGTAATTACGGAGGTAATTACACATCCATCTTATAATCATTAATCCCTATGTAATACCTAGAGCCAATTAGAAAATTGTATAGCTTAAGCAGCAATAGAAATAAATCTGAACCGTAGATCTTGAATCATTAAGATGTTTTGGTGATTATATAAGGTCAAGATCTAAACTAAGAGAGGTGTGTGAATCAGAGAGAAAAAGAGATATTGAGATCGAATGAATACTATGAGTATGAGAGAATGATCAAAGAGGTATATTCAGAATAGTCAAGTATTCAGATAGAGTCCATTGACTGAACTAAGTAGTGAAAGGACAAAATCACGAAAGATCAGATAGAAGAGATCACTAATATACAGTAAAGAGGAGATCTGTAATCTACATACAAGTGCAAACTGAAAGATCAGGTACTGAGACATTTTAACTAGTGTATCAGGGTAAATCTCTTAACCGAGTAGTCTTAATAGACTTTATGTAATTCTTTACCAAGTGCTTACTTTGTTGTAAGTTTATAAATCCTTTAACAAGGTAGACTGTATAAGTCTTTTATCTTTTAATAGAGTAGACCTTTCACAGGGTAGATCATGAGTTGATCACATTTTGTAAGCCTTAATAGGAAAAACTTATTACTGCAGTAATGAAGATTTGTGGGTGTCATCCCCACCCCAGTTTTACCTTTCAAGGGTTTCTAGGTTACCAAAATTATGGTGTTATGAGTGATTTCATGTATGCTACTTAATATGTTTAGTTGCTTACAATGATCAAGTTTTGTTTATGTCATGCATAAAGTTTTATCAGAATGAGAAGGTTAAAGTAGGTAATATCTGATTCACCCCCCCACCCCCTCAGTATTACTTTCCCACTTATATTTCCAACAAATGGATGAAGGGAGAAATGAGCTCAGTAACGTGTTGATAGATGGAGTGTTGATTACAAGTAGCACTTGTTGGCTAGGTTTTCACCATTGGAAGATTATTGCTATTTTTTGCTACCAAGGTGCATGTTTCTAGGTTTTCACCAAGGGACATTTTTTTTGTTTTCTGATTTTTTATTTATTTTTAGGATATTTTACAATTTTTAGGATTTTTTCAGGACTTTATATACTTTTTAGAATTTTTTTAGGATCATAGATTGTTTTACATGAGCATAAGAGCTTAGTTGCAGAATTGTTAAAGTGGAAGAGCATTGAGAGGCTCTTTGGGAACACTACCATTTGTAGTAGTGAACAACTGAGAAGTTTCAAAACTAGATGTTGTAGTAGCGATAGGAGGAACCAACAAGTAGTGTCCAACTATCAAGAGTTTCATAGTTAAGGAAAGATTATTCAAGTGAGATCCACAAATATCCTCATGGACTTCTCTTAACCCTTTGTTAGATTTCTCACATTCTAAACACTTAAGGAGAGTACCATCAAGATGTTTCCAAAGCAAGTCATTAACTACGAGTAGATACTAGTGTGCACTTCTGGGAAGGTGATGGTGGAGTTAAGAGAAACAAGAGATATCGGAGGTAATGATGGTGGGGTGAAGTGATGAGTGAAGTGAGTCATAAGGATTTGGAAGCTTGAATATAAACTTTGATTTTTATTTTATATCCAAGTCTTTTAATTTGGGGATCCACATAGCTTTTGATTTTCCTTTGCTTTGAGATGCCTTTGATTTCAATTTGATGATGGATTTCAAGATCCACTTTTTCTTTGATTTTATTCTTTTCTTTAAGGACCCTTGTGGTCTTTTGAATATTGATTTTTGCTTTGTAGGCACATGTCGATTAGATGGGACATGGTGACTTTTAGATATAAGTGAATTCTTTTACTTTTGAATTTTGTGTTTCATATCTGAGTTACTTCCAGAAGACCCAATAATTATGGATGAAGGAGGCTGATATGATTAGTTTATATGGAGAGATGGATGAGAAGTTTGTGAGCCACATAGCTCAGGAAGGATGAGAGAAAGAGGTTAAAGTGCAAATACACTAGTATTGTCCTCATCATTTAAGAATGAATTAGATAGATCGAGAAATTTATCCTCCATAGAACGTTGTCGATCACAAGGCATCCTAGAAGAGTTAGAAGAGTTTAGAGGAGTATTATGTGAGTCTAACTAAGATGGTCGATTCTGATAAATAGGTCCCTCTTTAGGTGATAGAAGTGCATGAATAGGAACCATCTCAATTCTAGATCTACCTATATTCCATGAAGTTGTGACAGGATGGGGTCTTATGTAGCCATGATTTGCTAGAGAATTATTTTTAGTAGATGGCTTGGGAGCCATAGGAATGATTTCCACACAAGGGTCACTAGTACATTTGAGGCCATATTTCGACGGCTATTTGTCAGATTTGCAACGCCTATTTGTCAACACTTTGACAGATGTGTCCGTCAGCATTTTTGCTTTGCAAATTGCTACGGAAGTGATAACTGTCAATCTTCTGACATCATTTTCCATCACAACTTGCCACATTAATAATAACTTTACTATGGAATTTCATACGGTATTTCTATTGAAACTTTGAAAAACCACATGGAAGTCCTATTGAAACCATCTGTCGAAAGTGTTGTCAGAATGGTGACACATATGCAATGATTGTCCGATAGGAAAAATTGTTAGAGAGATAGCATTCTCGTCACAAATATCTATCGAAAAGGGACTCTCTCTGATATTATAATTATCGGGATTATGACAGAAATGAAGTGACTATCTGACAGGACAACCTGTTGGATGTATATCAATCATGTCGCACATGTCTATCAAAAAGGGGTTCTCTCCGACGTTATACCTATTGGGAAGGTGATGGATATGCAGTGAATGTCTGACAAGAAAACCCGTCGAATGTATCGCACTATTGTCAAAATAAATTTAATTTCCATCGAAAAAGTGATAGATATGCATATTTAAGATAACAAAGCTCAAGAGACCATCATAGTTGGTCTCTGTCTTCTGTCCATATACTAATAAAATGTTTTATCTTTCGTTAGCTCATCAAATGAGGGGATTGGAAAGAATTTAATAGAATATTTTCATGATAATGTATATTATTTAAGTTGACGTTGCACAAATTTATCTACTTCGTGCACTTGTAGACTACGAGGACAGCGATAAAGAAGCATCTTCTCCCATGGCCTACATTACTAAAGCCATGGGAGGGGATGCTTCTTTATGGTTGTCCTCATAGTTTACAAGTATGCAAAGTAGATAAATTTGTTTAGTGTCAAACTAAAATAATGTACGTTATACATGAAAATATCATCTATTAAATTCTTTCAAATCCTCACATTTGATGAGATAACAAAATGTAAAACATTTTGTCAGTAATATGGACCAAAGATGGAGACCAACTATAATGGTCTCTTGAGCTCTACTATCTTTAGTCCTAGCTACTCGGTAAGGCCTGGAAGACTTATACCTGTCGATCATCGAGAATAATCACTGCCTTGCCTTTATGTACACTACACAGTATCCAATATAAGAGAAGGCATAAAATATGAATGGATAAAAGAAATGAAAGATACACTAATATTATCTTGTTTTTTACCCTCTCATAATTGATCCCAGTCTCAAAAAAGTAATTTTATACAATCACTAGCACATTTCGTGCATGGATGAGAAACAGTATCTAAAGTTTCTAGATTATGGGAAGAGGTATGAGTGGAGGCCAAAGAAGGGATATTTGTGAAGGTTTTATAGACGTAGGTTACTGAATCATCATCTCTACATTGGTACTCAATTTGGAAATCCTTGTCCTCACTTTTGTCCCACCTCAGCTCAGTAAAGAAGAAAATAGTGAGAAAATGCTTAATCCCTAATTCAATCTTTAACAAATAAAATTGTGACAGAACACTTAAAGAATAAGGAAAGCTCACAATGTTTAGAGACACACTTGACTCCAAGTGCCGTGTACAATAATTTTTTTTTGTCCAATTTGGATAGTAAGTCTAATTTAACTAAAATGACAACCATAGTTAACACAAGAGGCTAACCTATTTTAAATATTCTTCACTTTCTCAAACCATAGTTTATGATACTTAGTTGCTCCTCCATAAGAATATCTGCAATCAATGGTTCTTACATGAGCCCACAAGAATAGCTTAGTAGCACAACAACTATAAAATAAACATGTCCAATATTATAAATAGCATTTGCTTTCACTAAAAATCAAGACATTTAACTAAGTATAGGTACATGATGTTGATGTCTATAATTTATTTCACTTACTTATTGCATATAGGTACATGTTTTCAAATGATAGTACCACTAGGAATCAATGCATCTTTGATAACAGTTATAATGCCATTCTTTATGAAGTAACCATTTGTTTCTCTTACAACTTCTTGCACACCATCCTTGTGTTATCTCTATTGAGCATTCTAAGGTTGTCATTAGTACCAAAGGTGTGTAAAGATATCGGTCAATCACTTACAATGAGCTAATCGGTAACATAAAGTAGAACAGACTAGTCGGTAAAGCCTATACACCAAGCAGCAGACAGTTTACTGAGTACTAGCAGACACTGACACTGATAGATAGTAAACACTGAGCATCGTAGTATACACCGATTAGTTTACACAGTGTTTACCGAGGATCACAAGAAATGACATAGTAATGAGGAATGACACATTCTTCTATGCAAATGGTTACAACGGTTTGTAAAACATTTTACCAAGATCGAGGAACATTTAATGTAATGATATTCATTAAATACAATGTATATCTTTTGTAATAGATGATCTAGGTTATTATTGTACACCGTAGATCTTAGGGTTATGATTATAGTGTGTAACCTAATTGTGTTAAAGCGACAAAAGCAAAACACTATATTTTTGTGTTCGCATCATTTTAAAAGAGAGTTGATATATGAATCATGGAGCACTTGAAGCATTTTGCCTATCTTCAAGTGTATCTGTTAACATAACAGAACCAAGCATAGTAGAATTTAGTTTGAGCAGAATTAGCAGAGGCTATTGAGCAGTTCAGAGTAGAGATTCATCACAAGTAAGGTGATATTTTTATCAGAGCTTATAGATCTGTAACAGACAACTGAGTGTCAAACAAGCAGATAAATACCTATTGCTTTCTGACAATTGTAATAGAGTTTTTGGATAAAATCTCTTAACAGAGTAGACTTAACAGTCTTATGTGAATCTCTTAACTGAGTGCACACTTAATTAGTGTTGCTAAAATCCTATAACTAGGTAGATCTAGCTGATCTAACATGTTACTCTTAACAGGGTGAGATCATCAAAAGTGATCAAAACTTGTAGCCCTAATAGGCAAACCTTTCCTATCTATAGTAGTGAATAATTTGTGGGTGTCATCCCCACCGTAGTTTTTACCTTCTTACAATGGTTTTTGCATTACCAAAATACTTTGTCATGTGATTGTGTTATGGATTTCATGTTGCTTACTTACTTATGTTAAGTGGATAAATGATTCATGCAATTATATTCAAGTTATATTGGTCGGTTATCATTGTTTATAGTTTTAGATCTGAAAGGTTTTACAAGTAAAGTTTTGAAGGCACTGATTCACCCCTCCCCTCTTAGTATCTATCTCTCCTAATTCCAAAAATTGGTATCAGAGCGTAGTTCTCTTATTGAACACTTTAACCACTGAAGGGTAAAGATCTAAGTCATGGAGAGATACAAGCTTGACAAGACTATTGAGAATCAGAAGATACAAATGCAAATGTTTGTGGAACAGTATAAGCAAGCCAAGGAAGGACTGAAGAAATTAATGGATGAAAGGAAGAATCTAGCTAGACTATAGAATGAGATCGATTATCATGAAGAACCTATTGATGACATATTCGAGCATACTGGATCTAGTTCTGGAAGCATCTCCGATGGATCTGAAAGCATAATCACTGATCTATTTGAAAAGAATCAATATTTAACTGATCAAGTGAAAGCACTACAAATCGGTCAAGAATCTCAGATGGTGAGAATGATAGAAATAATGAACAAAGCAAATCAAGCCGAGCAAGAAAGAAATCTAGCAATCGATGACCGAAGATAGATGAGTGAACAACTTCAAACTAAAGAAAGTGAGATACAAAGACTCACTGACTAACATTTTCAAGTAACTAATCAAGTGATGACTGTGAATCAAGAAGTAAACCGAGTGAATGTAGAATTGTCAAGAAAACTAGAAGATGTTGCAAGACTTAGAGAAGAAAATGAGAAGCTGAGAAATGAAGTGAAAAATCAACAATAGCAAAATGAAATGAAGAAACTTGCTGAGGACAGTTCCAAGAAGATTGATGAATTTTTAACCAATCAGAGAAGATTTGGGAGCAAAGCTGGTATAGGCTACAATAGTGAAGGAGAAACATCACAATAAGTTGAACAAGTCAACATTAGTCAGAATCAGAAACCTAAAGTGTTGACATGTTATCATTGTGGCAAACTGGAACATACATCTAATGTGTGTAGAAGCAAAGCACAAGGTAAACCTCCTGTCACTCCTAAGCTTAATGGATATTGTTATTACTGTGGTAAGTTTGGACATCCTACCTATGAGTGTAGAGCTAAGAAAAATGATCTTGCTAATAATACTACTATGGAGAAAATATGCTATACTTGTAACAAGCCTGGACACATTGCACAAGACTGCAAGGCAAAAATGAAGCAAGTCTGGACACCTAAGGAGAAACCACAATGCATGCCATATCAACTGAAGAGACAAGGTAACTCTTATGTTTGGGATTATAATACATGGACTAACTATGTTGTATGTGGTAGATATGGACACATTGTAGCAAACTATTATAGAAAGAGTCAGATTGGATAATCAAGAAATTGGACAAACTCTAGGATGGCTTGTATGCACTGCCATAAGGTTAGTCATTTAAGCAAGAATTGCAGAGACTGAGCACCAGATGAGAACCATATATTTGAAAGTGGATATACTATTGCTAATATCACAAAGTTAAGGAACACTATGTGGAAGAAGGCATCTAATGAGAATGTCGAGTCAAGTAATGTTGTCGGTGAAACCTCATCCACTGGATTGGGTGACATTGGTACCTCCACTTAAAGTGAAATAGGTATGTATGGGACTGATATTTCAAAAGATCACATTTTTCATACAGTTACTTATGCATAATGTTCTTATACCAAATCAACATGAATAAAGATGCACTATGGTTTAGTTGTCATGAGCTAACAATGTTATACAGTCGGTAAAAGAGAGATCAAGAGTTGGTTACTCGTCAGTAATCACTATCTAAGGTTAATTGAGCTTATGTATCAACCGATGAAGAAAACCTATGTTAACCAAGCAGATGAAAGTTTTAGTAGTCATCGAGCTGATAGTTATGTCATACCAAAAGTTAGATGGAGCATTTATTACATAAAAGTTTGAGCGGGAACATCAAAAGTCTATAAATACACGGGAACAGAGTTCATTTCTACAATGCAATTTTGAAGAGCGGAGAATTCAAAGAAGTAGAGTTCGAGCTAAAGGATTTTCTGAAGGATTCAAGGCTACACTAGATCAAACTAACATCACTCTTCGTGATACCAAGTAAGTTCACTTGCGATCAAACACTTCCTATTCTATTGCTTTTCGAAACCCTAGAATTAATTTATGGCATCGACATCGTCTGTAAGCAAAACTCAAAGTGTTGAAGAGGAATTTAATCTAATCGTTAGGGAAAATTTTGTTGAATTGAAGTTTAAACCACATCCCAAGGTCACAGCATAGATAGATTCAATGGGCACATTTTTGAGCATACCAGAAAGGGTTTTACTAATAGAAGACGTAAGGTCTTATATTCACTGTAAAATTGGAGAAGTTGGGGATTTTGAAACAATTGCAGCATATCAACCACTTTGTGGTCCCGATGGAAAAATGAAATTAGACTACAAGAAGATTGAGGAATCAGGTTTATCATATTTTACACACTTGCCGCAATCATTCAAATCGGATTGGATTAGAATCATTCTGAGCATATATTATGATGACAAGTTCTGGCTGGATAAACCAATTGAGGTCAACAAGAAGATAATTAGTAGGGTTACTGGGCTCCCTACAACTAACAAAGCTAAGGCTTTTCGAAGTTCTTCATGACCAGATGTTGAGAAATACATAGGAGCACAATGGGACAGTTGGGCATTGAAGATTTCAACAATCAAGGAGCCAACAGTAAAATTTGCAGCACATGTGATCGGGTATAAGCTATTTCAATCGAGCAGACTCAACAATGTACCCTATAGTGCAGTAGACATGGCACACAAAATTGTAGTGAAAGGTCACCAAGTTGATCTTGTTGAGGTACTATTACATCAACTCCAAGAGAATATGAAGACCATAAGGAAAAGGAAATTTGACACATGTAAGTACGGATCTCTAATTGCATGCATATTCTTCTATTTACAAAAGTTTGTGCTTGGCACCGGTAAAGTAAATTGGATACCAAATGTAACGATAACAAAATAGATTGGTGAAATGATGAACAAGTTAGGAGATAAGTTGAATGTAGAGTTTAATGCTTACTTCACTGAATTTCAATCTAAAATGCAAAAGAGAAGCATAATTCCAAGGGAATTAGTTCAAAAATTTGAAGATGACATATGTTTTGTGGTCGACACCGATTATACCATGATAAAAGTAGTTGAGCCTAGGATAAAATGGTTGGCACCGATGGGATATGAGATAAATCATGATTTCACACTGAAATCTATTAATGCATTGCTTGCAGTACCAAAGGATCCCATAGCCACTAGGTTCGGAGTATATGAAGAAGCCAAATCTAGAATATCTACTAATATTGAGATCAATAAAATAACCAGAAAAGTAAAGAAAATGAAGAAGGATCTCACTGCTAATATGGAGATAAGTCAGAAACATCTGAAGGGATACCGATTGAATAGACAACTGAAGGTTAGCTACAGTTAGCCAACAAACCATATGATAGTGAGGAGACCGAGTCAGACAAAGAAGTAGATTCTACACAGGTTCCTCCACCTAAAAATCCTACAAAGATGCAGTCACCGATACATGAAGGTATGAAGACATGTTCGTCAACTACAACACCACCTACTAAGAAAGAAGAAGTAGTAAAAGTAACAAAAAGAAGAGTAGCTACACCGACAAAGAAATACATTCAGAGAAAGAACAAGATAGTAGATGAGGCATCAAAGAAAAAGAGGAAATACATAAGAAATAAGGAAGATCTAGAGGATACAGAAACAGAGGATGATATAAATCAATTTAAAGTGGTCAGTAGCAAGGCCAAAACAATAGATGAAGTCATTGAGGACATAATTGAACATGGAGACCTCATTGATCCCTTGCTAGACAGATTTGACAAAATGTCAAAAGAAGATCAAACTAAAATTGAAGAGGCTATCATCCAAATGATGATAAAGTTTAAGAAAGTTCCAATGGAGTTTGCATGTGCATTATCAAAGAAATTGGATGATATAATTACTAAGAAATGAGCTGTTGCATTAGACACCAAGAAGAGAAAGAGAGTAGGCATGTGTAGAAGGTATTTGGAGATGGTGGTGAGTTGAAAAAGCCATGTAACAAAGTTTCCAATCATTAAACAAGTTTTATTTTTTCAAATTGACTCACTGTCCCATGGGTACAGTCAGGGAATAGTGACTTCCAATGATTGGTTTAAATGTGTTTTGTGATTGATTAATGATGTAGGGATAGTGCATTAGACTTTACTTACCTTTTCTTGCATTATTTTGTTGTTTCCATTGCATTTTTAAGTTGAATACTTGACTGGTGCTCTTGAGAACAGTGACTGGTTAGACACAGTTAGCACTGGTGATTTGATTTTTTTTAATGTTGTAAATCCCCCACCCTCTATGGTTACTATGATTGGTGGGAGAGTACAACCATGTAGTATATTCCTTGTTTCATATTAATCTTATGTAGGGGATTGAAGAATGTGGTTTGAGAACCAAAAAATGGTGATAGTTTACTGACTGAGTAGAGCCTGGATTAGACACCAGCCAACATGAAAGTGGACTGCTTCGAGGAAGAAAAGATTTAGTGATGGATTATGTATGGGGGGACATTTGTGAAATGTTTGTGTAGTTTTTTTGATTTGGAGATGAGTTAGAAATTACAAATCAATGATAGATAGGCCATGAGGCCATGAGGAGATCCAAACTACAAATCAATGATATCTTCATGGCACCTACCTGGTGGCAGCTTATAAATTATATCCTAAAACATAGATGGAAACCAATAGATCAATTGTTGCACTTCATTATTGCAAGCTTCTCTGTAATTACTATGTACCATACAATGCAAAGCCTATATGGAATTGCACTGAATAATGAAACATATCACACCCTTTCCAAATAGTGAAAAATGAAACCATAAGTCCAATTACATTCAACTCTTGATCTTTCAAGATCATTTGACCTTCATGAGTCTACATGACTCTCTTTACATGCCTTTGTCAGGGTGCCCTGCACCATAGATCAATGCTCAATTTTGCATAGCCTCTTATGTTTTACCAATAGTTGTTGTATCCAAGTAGGTTCATTGGGAGTGATTGTCCAAATCAACCCAAAATAGGAACTTGAATCATCAATGGTGCAAGAGTACCAAGGTCAAATGCAGGAGCCATGGAGTGCACTAGGGTCACTAATAGATCCTTGGGTGGAGTTGAAGACAATATGACCTTCAAGGGTCATTGGATTATGTATTAGACCAATAATGGTAATTTAATTTTGTTTGGATCACATATTGATCATATTGTAATCAAATCTTGAATGTAAGCCTTATTGGCATTGATAAGCCTAAAAGGTACCTAGGGGTCACTAGGAATGGATATGTATTGATCCTAGGTTAGGGGATTATGGAAATGACCTATAAGGGTCTAAAAGGATGTAATAAGGCCATTAGAGCCTTTAAATATTGTTAAAAGCACTAACAGTGCAAAAACTTGTAAATTGCCTATTTTGGCAATATAAGCCTAAAAGGTTTAGTTGGGGTTAGTAAGGGTTATAGGTTAATTTGGTTTGCCAATGGTTGTTTTTAAACCTTTTATAAGTCTTTAGAATGGGCTATGGGTGTTGTGTTTTCTATTTAACAACTTTTGTTGTCAACTTCACAAAAATTTCTTGTGTTTTGTTAGTGACAACCAGTTTTGATTGTTAAAAGACAGTTAGAATTAGTTGGATGGTTACTCTCGGGTTATTTGGAGAGTTAATGCATTTTGGGATTGGATCCATGAGGAGAAGGTAGAGAGGTATGATCTAAGATGTATGAAATGAAGAAGAAGATGAATATCAATAAAAGATTAAATTCTTTGCAACTCTAGTAATCTACTGTCTCATGGATCAGTCAAAGTAATAGTGAATCATTGTACTTAAGTTAGATGTGATTTGGATTGGGAAAGGTAGATAATACATTGTTTGAATCACTTTTGATATCTTTATCTCACTTATTTCATTCACTTTATTATTTTAAGGCAAGCAAGGGACAATTAACCAGTAAGTATGACTGGTTGAAGGACACAGTTAGCGGATTAAGGGTTGTAACCCTCTATCATGTAAATGCACTCCCACCCCTATGAACTTTGTAGTTTGGTGGGAGATGTTACAAGTAGTGGTTTCTATTGCACCAAAAGATTGACCTGTTAATGCCTGATACAACCACTAGACTTATAGAAGACACAAGAGGCGGTTAAGCCATGTCACAAATCCCGAGGGGAGCGCTGGCCATTTTTCCAACAATCTCCCCCTTAGCATTACCCAAGGGGATTCAAACCTGTGACCAAGCTTTGATACCACTTGTTACAAGTAGTGGTTGTTGTTGCACCAAAAGATCGACCTGTTAATGCCCAAAACAACCACTAGACTTATAGAAGACACAGGAGGTAGTTAAGCCATGTAATGAATCCTGAGGGGAGCGCTGGTCATTTTTCCAATAGGAGATGCCTTAGTATATTCCTTGTTGTAATCACCTAAAAGTGGACAGGATCATTCAAGTGATTAATCAAGGAAAATCAAGGCAAAATCAAATCAATTGAATCAAAACAAGTATTTAGCCAATCAAAATTAAAATCAAGCTTCAATTCAATTTAAATCAAAATCAAGAGCATTTTAATCAAGTTAAATCAAATCAATGTGCAATTAATTCAATTAATTGTATAGTTTGGAATTAAATAAAACTCAACCCATTCAAGGGGTACACTTGGCTAAATAAATGAATTAAAATCAATTGATTAAATCCAAATTTCTCTCAATATGACATGGGAGGAAAAAGCCTCAACCAATAGGATTTAAGAAAAGAACTCACATGGATCAAGCCAATTCAATCTCAATCACTAAAATTGAAAGGACATCTTGTCCACTCATCTTGTCTTCTTGTCCTAAGCTTTGAGGACACAATATTTAAATTGTCTTCAAAGGGTGGAACAAAAGACTCAACTCAAGCCTAATCATGATCAACTCTAACACACCCCCTACCCTTGCCAAATCCTATAAAAGCAAGGCTAAATTCACTCATAACTCATCCATAAATTTGAGAATTGCATTTAACCTCTTGAGAATTATAGCTAGAAAGGCAATTTAGAAGTTAACTGAGCATTTCTATTTGGAATTGAATTAATTAGCTTAGCTTATCACTCATTTCTCATTCTAGGACTGCCATTAATGGAGGCTTGCTGAGAGCTTCACCATTAACACTCTTAGTTAGAGAGCCATATAATGCTTAATTGCTCATTTATTTTCTAAATAAATTTTCTATTACTGGTAACTTAGTTTCTATTTGATTTATTTGACAATACTAATTCTATGAAGGTACAATTTCTAGTACACAAAATGGCACCCACCGTGGGGCAGTAGGCTTCACTTTTTAAAAATCCGTAAATTTCATTTTTGTTCAAATTTTTGCATGTTAAGCTCTATGTTTTGTAGGTGAAACAACGCTTCTGAGAATTTAAATAGCGCATTTGAGCAGTTAACCAATGCTTCTGAGCACTGTTACAATGCTTCCACAACAAAGTTGTGTACCTTTGCATAGAGAAACAACGCTTTTGATTCTTTCTGGCTTCTGTCTAATTTCTAACAGCGTTTATTCCCTGACTAGCCTGTTGGTAATTTGGCTAATGTGGATGCATAGATGTTGTCATTATGGAAACATATGATCTCTATTAAGAGCACAAAATCTAGAATGCAAGTATGGCAAGTTGAAGGAAGAAATTGTCTAAGTATGGATACAGTGATCCTGACAGAGCACTCGATGAAGATTTAGTTGGCGACATCCACTGGAGCAATATTTTTGTTTGCATAGTTAACTAAAGCTTCTATAGAGTATATAAGGATAGCCCATCTCAGTGCGCATAAATTTTGGAGTAGTACGGACAAAGTTATTCAAAGTTTACCGAAGACAGTTTTTGTAGACATAACAGTTTTGGAGATAGTATTAGCGAAAGAGTTAAGGGATTATTTTTGCTTGTCAAAATAATGACTTAACATTATGAAGGGAAGACATCCTAGATGTTTACTCTTGGATAAATATTTTGGAAGCTAACCATGTAAAGTTATTAGCTCTAATAACTCATATATTAGGCATACTTGAAATGTAATGAAGATATATGTGATATGTAAAAAGGAAAGAAAAGATAACTTGCGATAGTTGTATATTGTGATAACAACAAAGACTATTGATGCAAAGTTGTAAGCAGTACCATATTACAGTTAGAAACATTTTGTATTACCTATTTGGGCAGTGAGCTCAGCTGGTGATCAGGTTTTGTAATCTAACTCCTAACAGGGTTAAGGCTTCTAACAAGGCCTAAAGTCCTTTAACCAGGACATATCTACTATATATTGTAAATTGACTCCTAACAGGGTCCAATATCCCTAACAGGATACTTTTGATTAGTGATCTTTGTGGGTGCCATCCCCACTGGGGTTTTCCCTTGGCTAGGGTTTCCTCGAGAACATATCATGTGTTATGAGTTCTTTCTATTTACTGCTATGTTTGTTAATCAGCTTGATAATCTTTGTATGCACTAAAGTAATCTGTTACATCCATAATTGGGCAAAAGAAAAAGTTTGTGAAATACTGATTCACCCCCCCCCCCTCTTAGTATTTCCTATTTCTAACAATTGGTATCAGAGCATAGTTACTCGGAGAAGGAACATTCAAGGAAAGCTTAGCAGCTTGAGTAAGATCTCTATGGATATGGATCAACTTCAGAAGAATCTTGAAGAAGCTCTTGAACATATTGATATGCTTACTGATGAAAGAAACTCCTTAAGAAGAAAATATGAAGATGCAAAAAATGCTATTGACAAATTAAAAGGTAAGATTGAAGATCTGAAATTTGAAAAGAAATCTGATATGCTTGTTAAAGATTGTGATGAATTAAAAAAGGAAAATGAGATCCTTAAGCATGAGTTGAAGATAGTAAATCTGAAGCTTAGTATGAAAGATGGAAATTTGAGATCTGATAATGAAAAATTGAAAATTGAGAATGAAGATCTGAGGTCAAGACTTGAAAAGGAAACATCCGAATCTGAAAAAGTAAAAGTGCAGTATGTGGAACTTGAGAAGTATAATAAAATTGTGAAAGGTGAATTAACTCAATCTAAACAACAACTTGAAAGGCTATATTCAAATAGTGATAAGACTGGAAAACAAATTTCTTTTGAAGAACCATTCTTTGATAGGACTGGATTTGGATTTAGTATGTTTAGAACAATCCATGAAAGTAAGAAGCCAGATCTGAAGACATCTGAAAATATGGAGGAAATAAAGCTAGATGAGAACACATTGGAAGATCCACCTAAAGAAGAACCACCTAGAGAGAAAGAAGAATCAAAGCAAGAAGAATCAAAATAGGAAGAATCATCTAAAGGTATGCAAAGAGAATTCAAAGGTAGATGTTTTGCTTGTAATACTATTGGACACATGAAGAGAGATTGCACAGGTAAGCAATTTAAACCTCTTAATGGACATTGTTATAATTGTCATAGTTTTGGACACAGAGCTAACAAATGTAGAAGACCTAAAGTAATTGTGAATAATTATGATAGAATGATTGGGAATACTAACAATGCAGATAAGAAATCTATTGAAGAAATGAATCAAAGAAAAGTGGTAGTATGTTTTAGATGCAACAAAGTAGGACATATTGCTAGAAATTGCAGGTCATAGATTAACCAGCAAGGACAAAGATTTGGAAACAATGGAATCATTTGTCAGATATGCAACAAGTTTGGACACTCAGCAAGATTTTGCAGAATGAACAATGGAGGTTATCATCATAACCCTAACCCTAGGAACAATGCAAGAAGGACTGAAAATGCAGGAAACAAAGAGAAAGGTTGCTGTAGCAATAAAGATGAAGTAAAATTTGATAAAGGCACAGATCAAGGAGGTATAGTCAACATTGAAAGTAGTCAGGAAGGTAATGTAACTAATGCTAAGGATGAATCTTTACCTGACCTTCTTTAAGTACTTAAATTATGTAAGTTTCTATAGTTTAGGACTTAGGATTAGTGTAGATTAGGAATTTGAATGAGTTAAGTTTTGCGCAGTTAGATATAGGTTTATCATGTTGTACTAATGCTATGGTTAAGTGCACAAAAGAAAATATTGTGTTTTGCGAGGTCGCAGAAACTTTTATGGTTGCAGGTTTGTAGAATCAGCTTTTTGAGGTTTTAGCGGCAAAATGAATGAATGCGATGTCAGATCGAGTTAATGTGAAGTGTTATAAGGTTGAAATTGAAGTTATCATGATTAAAAAGAGATTGATAAGAGATTTGAAAGAAGAAAAAGTGAGTTGAGGATGATTTGAAGAAGTTTGAAAGCAGTTTGCAGCGACGATCATACCGAAACCCTAGATTTGCAAAGTTGAGGTATTTCTTGATCTTTAATTAGTTGATAAGATGGATATTTCTATGGTTCATAATGTTAAGGGTAAGAATAGACCTAAGATTAAGAAAGAACCAGTAGAACCAACTAAAATTGATAACAGTCTAGCATTATCATCCGTACCAGATGGAGTATTGCACATTGAGAATGTTAAAGGATATCTAGGTTGCAAGTTTGAAACTTTGGAAGATGCAGATTTTAGTGATGATTATAGGAAATTGTACAATCAAGACATGTTAGTTAAACCAGCTTATGGGCACCTAGAGAATAATGAAATTATCAAATATTCCATGAAGTATGAATTTAATGATGAGGAATGTACCAAGATCATTTTAAGTAGAATCCACAATGGGAAATTCTGGATGGAGGATAGAGTTATTGATATAACTGCCGACCTAATTCATGATGTTACTGGATTATCTAAAGTTGGAGAGATTCCACTAAATGAAAAGAACATGAGAAAGATTGTTTTAGACAACACTGGATCTAGTTATAATGGTAGAGGAATTGTGATAAGTAAAATTAAGCAAGATGATGTTAGGTACCTTTGCAAGATCCTAACAACTAAATTCTGTGGTAGTTCAAGGGAAGATGACATGGCTGCAGGAATGGTTCATGTAGCTTATCTTATGTGTATTGAGAAGAAACAAGTAGATCTATGTGAAATTTTGAAAATTCAATTATTTGAGAACTTAGAAAAGATTAAGAAGGCTAAGTACACATAGTTTAGGTTTTCATCTCTGATAACCTATATGTTTTTCCATATTTTGAGAAGATTTTGTTACACAGTTGATTGGAGTGACAATGTAAACACAATGGAAAGAATAAACTCAGTCTACATGAAGCACCTTTTTGATAAAGTTAATGACAGTGTGAAGCTTGTATTGAAGACTTTTCAGAATATTGTTAAGAACAAATCAAGGATTCCTCAATCCTTAGTTGAAAAGCATAAAGATGACATTTGTTTTATGGTAGACACTAATTTCACCTACATTGAAGCAGTTGAGCCTAGAATGGAATTCATAGACCCTCTTGGCTATGAAATATCTGAAGCATAAACAATAGGATATGTGAATAGATTGTTAAAGTGTGAGTTGGATGATCATGCAAATAGGTTTGGAACCTATGAAGAGAATTTCAACTCTGCAATAAGTTTGAGAGAAAAGAAGCAATCTAGTAAAAGAGTTGAATCTACTATGAAGAAAATACTGAAAGAATTAGGTATGTCAAGTCATGAGTTTGACATAGCTAAGAAGACTGCAGAAGCCTTAAAGCAAAGTGAAAATCTTGTAATTTCACTTGAGGCATCTAGTGCAGATCTTGTTGATCCTATTGCAGTAAAGGTAAAAGTTGAAGTACATGAAAAAGATGAAGGAGATAAATCTTTTTCTCCTATTCCTAGCAAAAGAGTAAAAGTGAGTGCAACAAGACCCGGCAAGAGACAGAAAGTTATAGTACCACCTATACCTAGAAATGTAGCAGTAATTAAAGATGATGATGTAGTTTCAATCAAGAAGAAAACTTGGAAACCAAGAATTGAAAGAGTTAATGAAGATATATTGAAGCATGGAGACTTCACTAAGTTGAATAAATTCTATGATCTATATGGATCATTTGACAGATTGAATTTTGAAAATGCAATGATTACACATATGATTGTGTCAGATAAGAAACTTAGCACTATTCATGGTAAGATCCCAGAAGATTTGTATAATAGACTCGTGAATAGAAAATAGAGAGCACAAGAAGAGGACATAAAGAAGAGAGAACATGTAATCAGACAGTTCTGTGAAGTTGAGGATGAGGATCATTTGAAGAGATTCTTGAAGTCTCTTGGAATTTTATTGAGAACTAAGAGAAGAACAATCCTTATAATGGGAGGCAAAAAGGAGGAAGTACAGAAAGAGATAGAGCAAGCCGTAATGCAAGTTCTTGCAAATATAGTTGCAGAAAAGCATGTTGAATCAGACCCTCAGCAGAAGCAATCAGAGGAACCGCATACAGAGGAAGTTAGTATTGAAGAAGTCCCATCTTCTTCACATATCAATATTGGCAAAGAATCAATGGACATTGAAGGAACCAAAGTGACACTAGAGTCAGATGATGCTGTATTTCATGATCTAGGAAACATTGTTGACAATTTGGCTTTAGAAGAGCAAGAGAAGATTACAGAATCAGAAAAGGATACAGAGGCAGTGGAAGCAGCAGCAGTATCAGAATCAGTTCCAGCAGTACAGACAGTTAAAGGTAAACAAATTTTGACAGAGGTCACTACCCCTAGTGCACCTAACAGTAAGAAGAGACAAATTGGTTCAATTTTTTAAGACCTTGGAAAATAAGTTGAAGATGATGATCAGCTTGAGTTCATCACATCTCTTAATCAAATAATTGGAAAGAATAAGAAGGTGAAGGACCTTGAAGGCAAAGTTAGAGTTTTGACAGAGAAACTAGAGAGTGTGATCAGCACTAAGGTATCTAAATCAGATCCACTTGAAAAAGCTAAAATAGTAATAAACTCTTTTGACTCTGAATTTTCTAACTTAAAGGATATTGCTAGAATAAAAGTTCAGGAAGACTTTGAAGTAGAAATGCAACAAAATTTAAGTGTAAATATTCGAAATGATATTGGTAGTTTGGATGTATGCATAAAGAATTTGAGGAAACATTTTGAGACTAGAAAGAGTTTGTATATACAATGCACAAAATCAGAAATCCTAATAGCTGAAGAAGATAAGAAGATCAAAGAGAAGATAGATGCAATTACAGCTGAAACAAACACCTTATCAAGCCCAAATGTAAAGATAAGTTCTATAGAGAAGAACATCAGGAAGTTAAATGATGAAATCAAAATTTTAGCAGAGGAGAAGAACAGAAAGATGCTCAGGATTAACATCTTGAGAGAGCACATCTCAATCAAGACCTCAATTGTTGAAGACCAAATTGAGTAGTGTCTTTCATCAAAGACATATTTTCAAAAGTTTAGCTTCAATTCCCAGCAATCTTGTCAGACAGCAGCATACAGATTGAGTACTCTACTCAATGTTGCTGAATCCATCAGGAAGGTATGGGAGAAAGATTTTGAATCATGGAAGTTAGAGTTTGGTGACTGTGTTGCAAGCCTACCAGCTTTGCAATAGCTGATAACAAGGTATAAAGTTTTTTTTTGAAATTTTTGTACACCCTATCTTTGTCATTGTTGTCAAAGGGGGAGAGATAGCAGAAAATTGAATATATTATGAGGAAGGATACTCATAGGGGGAGCTATTATATGGAGTACAATATTGTATATGTGTTTTATAACTTTTGGCCACAATTTCATGTAAATACTTTGAAGTTTTGTTTGCACACTTAGCCAATTTTCCCATATGTTGCCACCAATGACAAAGGGGGAGATTGTTGGCAATTTGGCTAATGTGGATGCATAGATGTTGTCATTATGGCAACATATGATCTCTATTAAGAGCGCAAAATTTGGAATGCAAGTATGGCAAGTTGAAGGAAGAAATTGTCTAAGTATGGATACAGTGATCCTAACAGAGCACCCGATGAAATTTAGTTGGTGACATCCACTGGAGCAATATTTTTGTTTGCGCAATTAATTAAAGATTCTAAAGAGTATGAGGATACCCCATCTCAGTGTGCATAAATTTTGGAGCAATACAGACAAAGTTATTCAAAGTTTATCGAAGATAGTTTTTGCAGACAAAATAGTTTTGGAGACAGTATTAGCGAAAGAGTTAAGGGATTATTTTTGCTTGTCAAAATAATGACTTAACATTATGAAGGGATGACATCCTAGATGTTTACTCTTGGATAAATATTTTGGAAGCTGACCATGTAAATTTATTAGCTCTAATAACTCATATATTAGGCATACTTGAAATGTAATGAAGATATATGTGATATGTAAAAAGGAAAGAAAAGATAACTTGCGATAGTTGTATAGTGTGATAGCACCAAAGGCTATTGATGCGAAGTTGTAAGCAGTACCATATTATAGTTAGAAACATTTTGTATTACCTATTTGGGCAGTGAGCTTAGCTGGTGATTAGGTTTTGTAATCTAACTCCTAACAGGGTTAAGGCTTCTAACAAGGCCTAAAGTCCTTTAACCAGGACAGATCTACTATATATTGCAAATTGACTCCTAACAGGGTCCAATATCCCTAACAAGATACTTTTGATTAATGATCTTTGTGGGTACCATCCCCACTGAGGTTTTCCCTTGGCCAGGGTTTCCTCAAGAACATATCATGTGTTATGAGTTCTTTCTATTTACTGCTATGTTTGTTAATCAGCTTGATAATCTTTGTATGCACTAAAGTAATCTATTATATCCATAATTGGGCAAAAGACAAAGTTTGTGAAATACTAATTCACCCCCCCTCTCAGTATTTCCTATTTCTAACATAGCCAGTGTGTTTGACTTGATCTCTAGGGCTTTTGATCATTTTTTGATGCCTTTACGTAGGATTTTAGCACTTTTACTCTCTATTTATGTGCTTTTAATTTGATCTCTAGCGCTTTTGAGCATTTAAAGAATGCTTTCAATAGATTCAATAGCGCTTTTGCTTAAATTGAAAATTTTCATTAGTTGACTGTCAGAAAATGATTTTTATGTCTCTACAGGATGACTGATCATAGAAAAGTAAAAAAACCAAAGAGCAGATTTAATCAAGAAGGCAAAGCTTTGACAAGGAAGATAAAAAAGGAGAACATTGCTCACATTAAGCTGGTTCTTGAGGATTCACAGCAGGAAAGTCAGGTATATGATCATTACATCAAAGTTATAGAAGCATATAAGGCAAAATTCATTTCACTAAATTGGATATTTTCACCTTAATCAAGTTTTTCTTAAATTTGACAAATAAGGTTTTTAAATTCAGTTTTGTCTTGCTTTCTTCACTTTTGCTGGTTTTGTTGACTAACTTGTTGGAGGAAAATCACATAGGAAAGGAACACTCACCAAGGTAAGCATTAAAAACATGAAAATCACTCAAAAATGCCCCTAGCCGTTGCTAGCTACAAAGAAAAGGTAAGCCTTAAAACTTTGTCATTTTTGTACTTAAATTGTGGCTTTGGTGTTTTCAAAATCTAGTAATTAAAAACAACCTATCTTTGGTTGAGGCAGTTTAACATTAGGCCTGTGCTCTTCACTTTTATTAGTGAATCAAAATGCCAAAAGTGTTAAACTCTTTGATGAAGAAGAAAGGTTAAGGAAATCAAGCACATAATCAAATAAACCCCTTGTTTGTAGAAGAGAGTAGCAATACTCGAATCCCTTTAGTTAGTGGGTTGGGAATTGAACCTTGTTAGTTGTGTTTGGGGATTAAGAAATGGATAGGGATATTCTCTTCACCTTTTTGGTGAATCAAACTCCCACAAATTATTTCTTCATTCCATTTTATTGCTTTTACATGAACATGCTAGATCATTAGTTGGGCTCGCCTCCCGAGATTTGCCTTAAAAGGGCTGGTGAGAGGGACAGCCCAAAGTGGGATACACTCACCTTTTATGTGATCATCCAACCCACTATAAAACAAAATACATACATCCTTAATGGGGTGTGTGACAAAAGGGTGTTAAATTTTCAAACTTCCTCGAGTAATCCTTACGGATTGCGCAAAACTCTGACATACTGATGGTGGGAAGCCTCTTAATATACTTGGAGGATGAAATTTTAATATCCACTTTGAATGGAATATTGACTAAAACATTGTTAAATTAGCAAATATTTCCTTATAGAGCCATGTTTATGAACCAATCTTGAGCTAGGTAGATTGCTTGAAGTGTCTTTTTGTGCAAAACCTGTGATAACATATTTTCAAAATCAAACACTTATTGTGTAGTGGGTAAAAAGAAATAAGTGTGTGCATGATTTTTGTGTTTGGAAATACATAAAACAAGTGAAAGAGATATCCATTGAGATCTCATCTTACATTTTTAATCACTTCAATTAAAATCAACAATTACCAAATTAAAGGATCAATTTGAATCAAACCTTGTTGGATGTCAGTTTCTACACGTTCTCACACACTTAAACAATCTTTACAAGGAGATAGCACTTGTATTGCTAACGAAGTCTGAGAATTTGAATACCAAAGTCTTTTCAATGGTCATGATCAAGGGGATATTCTCCCAAATTTATTTGAAGAAAGACTTGAAGCAATGGATAGAAACTCTGCGTTTCATGATTACCACCATGGGGGGAACAACAATAACATTAATAATGCTAATCAAGGTCCTAAGGAAACACTTGAAGAAAGGGCTAATAGAGCGGCTCAAGATAATGATTTTATTGAAGTCATGGAGAAATTGATAGATAGGGATAGGAAGAAAATTTTCCTAAACCTAGCCCAAGCGGGGGTAAAGCTCCCATATGACTATGATATAGAGAAACTTAAGAAGAATCAAGAAGTAGATAACCCCATGAATGCTATGAACAAACAATTAAAAACATTCCAAGAACAAATTGATTTAATGAAAAAGGCCGCTGAACCTAAGCCCTTTTCTATTGAGGCCTTGTGCCCATTTCCCTTCGACAAAAGCTTGGTCATGGCACCTTTTCCTTTCAATACCATTTTTCCTAAATATGATAAGTATATGGGTAAAATAGACCCATAGGATCATCTAAGGGAGTTTTGTGCCTTAAACATTGAGTTCATGCACAACACTACGTACCTAATAAGACTTTTTCCTAGGAGTTTGGGAGGTCCCGCCATGGAATGGTTCTCAAAACTCCCACAAGGAATACAAACTTTTGAGGAATTAACCTCTAATTTTGTGACCCATTACTCCTATAATATCGAGCATGAAATCACAATGCTCAAATTGTGTGATACCAAATAGAAAGATGGTGAATCCTTCTTAGGATTCCTACAAAGGTGGAGGATTGTATTTGCAAGGTATCCACGAAGTATCCCAAAGAAAGAGAAAATGGAAATATTTATAAATAATTTGGCCATATAGATGAATTATCAACTTCAACTTCAATGTCCCCCAACATTTGAAAAACTTATCGAAAATGGGATCAAGATTGAAGACGTATTGGTCAAGAGAGGAGAGATGAAATTGTTTTAAGACAATAAATCCGATACCAAAAACAACAATAACCATTATGTATCTAATTATGTTAATAATAGAGGGGCCAATAATCACAAAGATAAACCTAAGCCATGGTTAAATAATAACAACAAAAATCTTGTGAACAATGGAGTTGTGGAGGCCCACAACTTGAAGGCAACCCCTTTTAACTTATCAAGTGGAGCTAATTCTTCATACAATGTAAATAAAATGAATAAAGCTCCCTTTAATTCCAAAAATTCCAACAACAATTCCAACAATCCCAACAATAATTATAATAATAATCCTTTTAATAATGCTAATGGGAATAAGCCCAAGCCCTTTTTCTCCACATATCAAAAGATAAAATTCACCTTTTTAGGTGAACCCTTGGAGAATGCATTAAGAACCTTGGTTGCTAATAAGATTATCACTTTACCTAATTTGAGATCTTATGAACCTCAAATTAAACCTAATTGGTGGAATGATTCTCACCATTGTGAGTATCATCTATATAAGGGTCACAAAACCAAAAAATGCATGAAGTTAAAAAACTTATTGCAAGACCTAATAGATGATGGAACTATCAAAATTGAAGGGCCTCAAAACAATGAGGATCATACGGCCTTCAAAAACCCCTTTCTAAACCATGAAAAGGGTGATTCATCTAATGCCAACCAAAATCAGAAAAGAGGTAATGAGAAAGTGAACTTTTCTCATACCTATGATAACATAATCAATAGTCTAAGTGAAGAGGACAATACCATAAATGTTATCATGGTAAAGGAGAAACCAAGAGAAGCATCATCTAATGTTGTCACTAGGGGGCAAGCTTCTAAAATCACTCTACCCGAAAATGCTCCAAGAATTGTTTTACCCAACCAAAGCACATCATCATCTTCAAAGCAATATAACTTGGTTGATCAATTACAAAGAACTCCCGCTCAAATTTTGATCCTAGAATTGCTCAAATTATCACCTACTCACAAGGAAATTCTAGAAAAAGCTTTAGTAGAAACCAATGTGCCTCTAAACCTAGATGCGGACAAGTTTCAAAATATGGTGGTACATCTCATTGCTCCTCATTGCCTATCATTTTATGAACAAGATAACATGTCACTAAATCACCCATAGAATTTAGCTTTACATATAGAGGTCCTTATTCACAAACATAGAGTGAAAAGAGTGCTTATTGATGGAGGAGCTGACTTAAATATTTGTACCCTAAACTTGGTAAAAGCCCTAGAATTTTTCGAGGAGGATATTGACCCAAAGAAGAAAATAACCATCAAAGCCTATGATGACGAAGAAAGAGTGTCTAAAGGAGTCATCGTACTTCCCATCAGAGTTGGTCCCATGCAAAAAGAGACCATATGCCAAGTTTTAGACCTAAATTTGACCTACAATATCTTATTAGGGAGGCCATGGATTCACAAAATGCAGGCGTGCCTTCTACTTACCACCAATGTTTAAAATTTCCTTATCTAGGTCAAGAGATTATGGTAAGTGGGGACTCAAACCCATTCCAATATTGTAACAACATGAAGCCTATCAATGACTCTTTAGTCCCGCATAATGTAGAAGGGTCTATACCTAAACAAATAGAGCAAGGGAAAAGTTCCAAGGACATTCCATTATTAAAAGGAAAGGAAAATATGGAAAGAGAAATTGTTGTTGAAGACATCCAAAGACCCACTAACCTAGCTACATCAACCAAGTGGAAGGAAAAGGTTAGTGAGGAGAATACACATGAGAAGAAAAAAGAAGACAAAGATAAAGCCATCCAAATATACACCAAAGATGATCATTACCAAAAGATGGATCAAATGATGAGAAATTTTGATAAACAATGTAAAATCAAGCAAAAAGGAGTAGGGGAATACTCTTTATCCATGATGGATTTGCCATTATCCCCCAAGTCATATGGAAATCCATCCAATCTACCCCATAGATATAATGATCATTTTGTGAGAGCAAGTACTTCTTCATCCATGGATGAAGATGATAATGAAATTCTTAATTGGGTTTATAAAGATGAGGAGTCAAGTGCCTAAGAAAAACGTATCCAAAATATCAGCATTCTCACTCATTAATATGGGAAAGGATTTCAAATAATGCAAAAGATGGGATACAAAGGCCAAGGACCTTTGGGTATGAGGAATGAAGGACTTATAGAACCAATTGAAATGACATGGAGAAATAGCAAGGAAAAGACAAGATTAGGGTACTTAGAACAAGGGTACACACAAAAGAACTATCCTAAAGTCTATGATCAGATATTACAATTAGAATCACATAGTGATGAAGATTCTAATCAATAAGAATGGGACTCATTTTCAAGTGAGTCATGTCATGATAAGGAGATAGATGTCATTCATACCTACACTTCTAACAAAGAAAAGGAGCAAATAGCAGAACCAAATCAGAATCGAGCCTCTAGTTTAAATTAAGTGGTCTTAGAATATTCAAATTCAAGAAATTGAAATAAATCAATGGGTAGGAGAATCCTACGTACCTTCATGGAGATCTACTATGGAGGAATCCAATGTTAGGTTTAACCCACGAGACTTTTATCCAACGGAAACCTTAGAGGAGTCTAGTGAGGAAGACTTTGACCCTAGTTCTTTAGAACATCTAGGAGAGGAACATGTCATAGACTTGAATGATACAATGTAGGAACCATCAAATGAGGTCTTATCCCTAAATCCCATTGAACCAAGCCAAAACATTGATCCTTTAACTCTCATATACTTGTAATTAATTGAATGGGATTCCATTGAATCAACCATCCTCCCAACCTTTTTGAATGACAATGTGGTGTCCCAATATCTCAATGCGGTTGAACCTTCTACTATGGAATATCAGGAGGAAATGATAAAGGGGAGTATCCAAAATTTCAATCCACCTAAAAATGAAAAAAAAAAAAAAAAAGTAAAAAAGGAAAAGAATCTAATGTTGAAAACCATGTTGTGGCAGCATTAGATCAAAAAGAAAAAGAAATAAAGGATGTTTTCGAAGGTGAAAACCCAATTGAGGCACCTAAGGAAGGAAGTTTGGATGCTTTACCTCAACATTATGAAGAAAGATCTCCAATTTTGATCAAGCCTACAGAGAAGATAAACATAGGGTTAGAAATCGAGCCAAAGATCATACACCTACCGACATTCTTATCCAATGAAGAGAGAAAAGAATTCATAAACTTTTTCAAGGAAAAACAAGTCAAATTTTCATGGTCATATGATGATATGCCGGGATTAGATCCAAAATTGATTATGCATCACTTGAATATCAAAGAAGGAGCCAAACTAGTCAAACAAAAGTTAAGAAAGATGCATCCATATATAGCTATTGGAAAAATGGTCAGCACTCCCCTCGGGATTCATGACATGGCTTAAACACCTCTTGTTTCTTCTATAAGTTTAGTGGTTGTATCAAGCATTAATATGTTGATCTTTTGGTGCAACGACAACCACTACTTGTAACAAGTGGTATCAGAGCTTGGTCACATGTTCGAATCCCCTCGGGTAATGCTGAGGGGGAGATTGTTGGTGTATCATCTTAAAATGGAAGCACTTCCATGTTAAGAGCATTTAGCCCTCTGAGTAAGTGGTTTAGGGTCATGTTTGGCACCTTGATTGGATCTTTGCATGTATTTGGCTTTCTCCCCGCTTTCCACTTCTTCTCCGCACTTGATTTCTTCATTCTAGGAGAAATTAGGGTTAAGGTCTTAAGGACTTTCCTGATTTTCCCTCTTTCATGGATCTATTTTCTAGGTAGGATTTATAAATGAGACCTCCTAGTCCTTCATCACATCAAAGAGAGGATTTTCTATCTATTCCAGACATTTAGTCCTATTCAGATATCAATTTCCAAGTTTCTGACATCTTTGGGACCTCTGCTGCAAAACCTGACAAAGTTAGGGTCTGAGGTCAAAGTTGACCTCGACCCTGACCAAGTCAGGGTCGACCTTGACCTTGACCTCTTCTTGCCAGGATTTCAAATTTTCATTTGTCAGTAGTTTGGCTTTCGGGATAATTATTTCTCCACCTCCGAGTCGGCTGTTTCAGAATCTGAAATGGTAAATCATTTAATTGTATTTAATCAAGGTATATTTTCTAAGGTGAGGACCTAATTGGGATTTAATTCTCCAAGGTGGCCCATCTAGAGGAGTGTGCCCTATATCACTATAAAAGGAGGCCTTCCTCTCTCATTTTGAGATCAAGTTTTCTCATCCCATCCACACTCAAGAAAATTCAAGTGCTCAAGCTCTCAAGGTGATCAAGCAAGCATTCCATTCAAGCATTCAAGTCTTCTTCTCCATCCAAGTTCTCCATTGAAGATCAAGGATTTAAGCATTCAAGATATTGAAGGGATTTGGCTCAAGCATTCAAGATCTATCATTCAAACACTAGATCTAGCCACCATGGTGGTGTGATCTTCCTTCAAGATCCTTTGTTCATCTTCAAGATCCATATCATTGTTTCCTCAAGGTGGATTTCAAGCATACAATCATGGAGGTTTGATGATGTTATGTTCCAGCTTTCATATCAATATATTTGATTACATTCCAAATACATTAGCATATCTATTGAATTGCATAGCTTCATTGTTAGATTCATTTCTACTACTTGCTAGCATTCTCCTATTTCAATTTCAATATTAAGGTTGATTCCAAACTGAGGTTTGACCAAGGCAAACCTTCCCCCCCCCCAAAAAAAAAACAAAAAAAAAACAAACAAAACCATTTTTCTTGTAGGTACAGGTGTGAAATCTCAGATCTGAGAGCAAATTCGGATACCCTTTTCAGAAATCTTTCAGGATCTACGAACAGAATTGGAATCAGACTTCAAATAAATAATGTGGTCTTTGACCTTTTAAAAGGGCAAAGTCAACCTATGTGAATTTGGAGAAAAGATTTCTAGGTTTTGTGTGCCTTGACATTTCCAGTCCAGAACAGGTGACATAATCTTCAGAAAGTTCATACAAAAGCCAGAATTCAACATTTTCCAGATCTACCCTAATTCAAGGTTAATATTTGCACTTCAATTATTTCAATTTCAAGTATAACACATTCTACCTAGGGAAACATCAGATTTATTCTTTCTTTCATTTTCTCCATCAAATTGATCTGATTCTGCATTAGCCTTTTTGGTTGATCAAATTGGATCTCCTTGTTGGGAATTTGGGTTTGAGAATAGATCTCATATTTCCCCCCCTAAAACATTTGAATGATATTGAACCCATTTTAATATCTTACAGCTGGAAAAATGGTCAGTGCTCCCCTCAGGATTCATGACATGGCTTAACCACCTCCTGTGTCTTCTATAAGTCTAGTGGTTTTATTAGGCATTAATAGGTTGATCTTTTGGTGCAAAGAAAACCACTACTTATAACAATAGCCTTGCTAGTAAAAGTGGAGTTGGAGAAATTGCTAAAAGTGGGGTTTATTAGGGCCATTGATTATGCCCAATGGATTTCAAACATAGTGCCAGTTTCAAAAGCAGATAAGTCCATCAGGATTTGCACAGATTTTAGGGACCTGAATTTGGCATGTCCTAAAGATGATTTTCCTCTTCCAAGCATAGACGCCATTGTAGATTTGACAGTGGGACATTCCATGTTTTCACTTATGGATGGATTTAGTGGCTATAACCAGATCAAGATAGCACCTGAGGATCAAGATAAAACAACTTTTACATGCGCATAGGGAACATTCTATTGGAATGTTATGCCCTTTGGTCTAAAGAATGTTGGGGCGACATATCAAAGGGCCATGACAACAATATTCCATGATATGATGCATAAGTTCATGGAAGATTATGTAGATGACATATTAGCAAAATATCATTCAAGAGAGGAGCATCTACCAATTTTGGAGAAATTTTTTGTCAAATTAGAGCAATTCAAAGTAAGGCTCAATCCAAAAAAGTGTGTATTTGGGGTCCAATCAGGAAAACTACTAGGCTACATTGTATCAGTGAAAGGAATAGAGGTAGATCCCGCTAAAGTCAAAGCCATCATGGAGATGGAAGCACCTCAAAACATAAGCCAAATGAGGTCACTACAATAAAGAATTCAATCCATCAGGAGATTTATATCCCAACTAGCGGAAAAATGTCATAACTTTACCCAACTTCTCCATAAAGATACAATTTTCAAATGGGATGAGAAGTGTGAAGAAGCTTTCAACATGTTGAAGAAATACCTCATGAAACCTCCAAATTTGATGCCACCTATCAAAGGAAAACCTTTGATCCTATATCTTTTAGTGATCTAGCATTCATTAGGGGCACTTTTGGCACAAGAAGATGAATCAGGCAAATAAAAGGTAATATATTACATAAGTAGAACTTTGGTCAAATACGAGTTGAATTATACCTTCATCAAAAGGGCATGTTTGGCTGTGTTTTTGCTTCCCAAAAACTATACCACTATATGTTAGCTCATAAGATAAGACTCATTGCAAAGATTGATCCTTTGAAGTATCTACTTAGCAAAACAACATTAAATGGAAGGCTATCCAAATGGGTCATGGTGTTGAGTGAATTTGACAATGATTATGTAGACCATAAATATATCAAAGGGCAAGTCATTTTTGACTAATTAGAGAATCACCACTACAAGATGATCAGCCAACTCAAGTAGAATTCCCAAATTCTGAGATTGTAAATGTTGAGGCAAAGACATGACAACTATATTTTGATGGTTCATACACCCAACATGGATCATGAGCAGGCATACTCTTGATTACTCCTCAAGGATCTAAAATTCCATTCACCAATAACATAGCAAAATATGAAGCCTTGATCATTGGAATCAAGTTGGTATTAGAGTGGAAGGTGACAGAACTAAAAGTTTATGGAGACTCTCAATTTGTTATTAATCAAATTAATGATGAATATCAGACAAAAGATGACAAGATGGTGCCTTATAAAAACATGGTGGAAAATCTTAAGAAGTACTTCACTCTTATTTTATTTGACAGGTTCCAAGAGAAAAGAACAAAGCAACAGATGCAATGGCAACTTTGGCATCACTTCTACAAATACCAGATCAAAGCACCAGATATGAATTCTTGGTAGAAGAAGTGGAACAACCTACATTTGACCCTACTCATCCTCATACCATTTGTTTTCTAACTACACATGAATGACCTTGGTATGGACATATTTGCACCTACTTAAAAGACCAAATCTTACCAATGGACCAAACCAGGAACCAAAACAAAATCTTCATCCACCAAGCTTCTTGATATACTTTAATATTTGAAATATTGTATCGTAAGAGTCTAGATGAAATGCTCCTTAGATGTTTAGAGAAAGAGGAATCAGACGTAGCCTTGTGAAAAATCCATGAGGGAATCTTTGGGTCACATTTGAATGGATTAACCCTAGCTAAGAAACTTCTTAGGATAGGATATTTTTGGCCTAAAATGGAGAAAGATGCTTGTCACTTCACCAAAACTTGTAGAAAGTGTCAATTCCGTGGAAACTTGATATATGTGCCCGCACAAGAGCTTCATCTGATGACAACACCTTGGCCATTTTATTAATGGGGTCTAGATTTAATACGAATGATTTATCTACCATCCTCAAATGGTCATAAATTCATTATCATGACAACTGAGTACTTTACCAAATGGGTGGAAGTTGTACCCTTATCAACTGCAATGGGAAAGAAGATATATTTGTTTATCCTAAACCACATAATTTGTAGATATGGCATACCTCATGCCATCGTAACGGATAATGCAAAGCACTTCAAAAACAAAGACCTAAAGGAGTTGTGCACAAAGTTCCATATGATCCATCACTCATCTTCAATATATTACCCCCAAGGTAATGGACAAGCTGAAATAATGAATAAAAACATTCTAAAGATATTGAAGAGAATGGTGGACAATTCAAGTAGAGATTGGCATATCAAAATAAACCTGACCTTATGGGCTTATAGGACCAGCATTAGAACACCAATAGGAGCTACACCATTTTCCTTAGTCTTTGGAATATAAGTAGTTTTACCTTTGGAGGTAGAAATTCCATCTTTAAGGGTATCTTTACATGGTTTAATAAGTGAAGAGGATTATAGAGTTTCTAGATTGCATGAACAAGAATTGCTAGATGAGAAACAAAAACAAGTATTTGATCACTTAAAAGTATATCAAAATAGAATGTCAAGGACTTATAATAAGTACATCAAGTCAAGAACATTTCAAATAGGTGACCTAGTTTTGCGATAGAATCCCAAGAACCAAGTAGAAAGGGAAAATAAAGGAAAATGGGAAGCAAATTGGTTAGGACCTTTTGTGATCATTTCATCTTTTGGGATCGACACTTATAAGTTAGCGGATTGTGATGGAGAAGAGCTACAAGAACCTATATATAGCATTCATCTAAAGAGGTTCTATACATGAAGCAGATGAAAGAGTATAAAGAGTATTAGAAAATTATATGGCAAGAATCCTATTCATTGTATATAGTCAAAAGAGATCTTGAAAATACCAAAAACATCAGAAAAGTAGAAAAGATAAAAAATAGTGGAAAATTGAGCATGAAGAAAGTAAAAAACATTCATATATAATCCTCAAAAAGTTGTTGTCTTGGTGAAAACCTAGAAAATAGGTGCCTTGATGATAAGAAAGAAAAATTGAAAAAGAGAAAATACAAAAAAAAAAGAAAAAAAGAGAAAAAGTGCCTTGGTGAAAACGTAGCAAATAGGCACCTTGGTAGGAAAAAAAGAAAAAAGCTTTAAAAACAAAAAAAGAAGCAAGATCCATTCAATAGATGAAAACCTGCTAAACAAGTGCCATTGAAAGTCCAAGTCAGTCACATACCTAGAAGGTCACCTTGTAAATATTGCATTCACCAACATTTGTATATATAGCATAATAAAACCCCACAGTTGCATTTGCAAGTACCTCAAGATTTTGGTCACCTAATCTGCAAATTGTCCTAAGTCCAACTTTGGAATCATATTAAACTGGGGGCAATCTACTCTAAAGGAGGAAGGATTCATCAAAAGCAAATTTCAATCAATCATAAAAAATGCAAGTGAAACACTTAACCAAATCCTAAATCCTAATCCAATTTGAACCAAATGCAAAATTTGATCCAAGATTTTCAATGACCCTATCTTTATCAGGATTAAAAGTATGAAATGTATGGAACTACACTTGAAATATGGATTTGAAAAACATTGCAATTTTTTTTTTCTAAGTGTTGACTTGATTGATGAAATCATGTCTTTCTAGCGAATCGATGAAATTTTTTAACTAGACAAGCTATGATGAAAGCGTGATATTTTAGTTGATTTCTGAATGAATGTCTTAAGATCAAAGTTCTGAATCGTGTATTATTTTTCTAAGGACATGATCATCAAAGAATCATAGAGGACTTGTACATAGGATAAAACTGAGATCTTTGTTTGTTTACGCAAAAGGACACCTTGGATATTTTGATCTTCAATATCATAATACCAAAATCCACTTGCAACATAGAATCTGACAAAATCGGTATTCACACTCTCATGATTGGCTTCAATCAGTGATAGTCATACTAGAAAGGATGGGAAAGCAATAAAAGAGGTGCAAAACGTATTCATATCATGATGGTTGAACTAGTGATGGTTGTACTAAAGTGGGATTCCAAAAAAATGCTCAATGATGATTATAAGCTCCAAATTTTTGAATAATGACAGTTAGTTGCATACATCTTAGATTAAATGCATTTAATGTATTTTTGACTTTCTTAGTTTAAATTGCAAGAGGTAAAAATGACAAAAATGAAAGGGGGTGTGGTCAAATCAAAAAATCAAATGAGCATCAAGAACTATATGTGGTCGAGTGTCTTGGAAATCCAAAAACAAAAACAAAAGTGCATTTCATTAGTTCACTTGCATTTGTTCAGTTCATTTTAAATCATTACCTTTGAGTTGCATTAAATCATTTTCATTATACCTTGCATTCATTTAAACATGTTCATCATTAGAATCAAGAAGTTGATTGCATTAAGGTTCATTAAGTTCATTACGTGAAGTAGCATCTTACATCAATTGCATTAGGTTGCATAAATCATGTAAATCCATTTACATTACATTAATTACATTTCGTGACATTCATTCATCCATGTTAAAAACCATTAAGTGCATTAGATTGCATCATTCAAGATTCATTTGATTTAGAACACATCATTCTTTGCAAAAGAAATCATTCATATTACATCCATTAAGGGCATTATCATTGCATTCATTAGGCCAAAAACATTACATCATTACATTCATTAAATCATTGCATTGCAAATAGAACATAAAATCATCATTAGGTGTGTTGGTACTCAAAAATATAGCATGGGTTTTTGAGCACCTTGTTAAAAAACTTTTGCTTTCGGACCCCATTAGGTGCTTTGATGCCTATTTTTCTGGATGCATTTCTGAAGTTTCCCATGCATGTCAGGTGTTCATTACCCTTTTTTTATCATTAGAAGACATCTTAGATCATCACATTCAAGTTTCAAGTTGTTTCATGATGTCTTGTTTTGAGCACTTGTCCAAAATTTGTATTTGTCCCTAAGTGTCAAATTGTTGTACCAGACCTTGTTTGCCTTTGAATATCTTGTACCCTGTTAGGTCTCATAGCCCACCACTTTGAGAGTGTTTTAAATGTATATCAAATAGCTTATGTTTCAAAGCTCAAGCCTTTTCGAATATGTTTGATAGGTTTTTGGATCCCCCAAAGTTGGTCCTGCAAATTGTCCTATTTTTTTAATCTGCCTAGTTTTCTAAATGGCCTTGTTTAACTGATCATAACTTTTGACCCTGTGACCCAATTGAGAAAATTTCTTTTGCACTATATTATAGTGGTCAAATAATCCTTATGTTTCAATTTTTAGGCCATGATGAATCCATTTTCCTAGTTTGCCAATTTGATTCCATATGCAGTTTCTAACTTTTTGATGAAGGGCAGTTACATACTTTAGCCGGAGGCCCTATTCAGTTGGTTGTATCTTTCTCCCAGAGATTGATTGTAATGTGTCAATGGTTGCATCATGATGTAGACATGGAAATGAGTCATCATGCCAATTTTAAGCTCCCCATGTGCTTGTTTAGTCACTTTGCCAGAGCCATTCCATTTGCAAATTGTCAATATTCTTTGAGTGTGCATTGTTCAGATTTCTAGTCACATTTTTTTATCATAACTCAAAAAATATGAACTGGGTCGGGATAAAGTTTACATATGTTTGAGATGACCATGTGTGAATTGTACAATAATTTTTTATAGAAAAACTCAGTTTGAAAATCAAAAGTTATGATCCTCTGAGTACTGGCAACAATAAAAAATTAGCAATGCTTCATAAAGTTTAGTCCCACATTGCTCCCAATTTCAAAATTTGTAGTGTTTATATGGAATGCTCCAAACATATGAAGTAAATCAAAGTGCTGGAAGCTATGCTTGCCCAAACTTATGTGGCCACCTCAGTTTCCATGCCAATGGGCCCAAATTTTTTTTTGCAGAAAGTGACACATGTCACTTAGTCTCCAAGTCTCACAAAGGAAAGAACTCATTTAGAGACTTAGAGACTTAGTCTCCAAATCTCTAGATAAGATTAGTCTCCAAATCTCCAAATGATTATGAGACTAGGAGAGTCTCCAAGTCTCTAGATGAGTTAGTTTCCAAATCTCCAAATGAAGAAGTCTCCAAGTCTCCAAATGATCTAGAGACTTGGAGACTAGTCTCCAAATCTCCAGATGTGGATTCAAAGATCTAGAGACTAAAGACAGTCTCCAAATCTCATAAAGAAATATAAAAAGAGGAAATCATTATGAGACTTGGAGACTAGTCTCCAAATCTTCAGATGTGGATTCAGAGATCTAGAGACTAAAGACAGTCTCCAAATCTCATAAAGAAATATAAAGAGAGGAAATCATTATGAGACTTGGAGACTAGTCTCGAAATCTCTAGATGCGGATTCAGAAATCTAGAGACTAAAGGCAGTTTCGAAATCTCATAAAGAAATATAAAGAGAGGAAATCATTATGAGACTTGGAGACTAGTCTCCAAATCTCCAGATGGCTATTCAGAGATCTAGAGACTAAAGGGATTTCTCCAAGTCTCTAAAAGAAACCATGGTCAAGAAAATAATTTAGAGACTTAGAGATTCATGTAGTCTCCAGATCTCCAGATGGATTGAGGTTAAACATGAGTTTGTCTGAGCATCTAATGAAATGATGACAAGTGGCAAGTTCTGGTGGCATGTGCAGATTTTAAAAGTTTGAAAAGATTTAAAAAATCATAAAGTTGAAACACTGGAGAAATTTTGAAATATTTCAATGACAGAGCTGTTCACGGGAAAATGTCTGGGAGATTCATTTTTTATCAGAATATGGCAGTATAATATGTTTTCAGAAACGCCAGAAGATGATGGATGCAATGATGGTAGTTAGAATCAGATCAAATCAAGTTGTTGAGAGCAGTAAGAGCTTTTAAATCCACGAGCAGATTTTGGGGAGACTTTTTCTTTTCCAAAATTGATTGATTTTGCAGATTCGGCAGAGGAATGAATCAAAATTGCATGATGATAGGAAAAGAGGGTACATAGGAGTAAATCACATTTCAAGGAAGAGCAAAGGACAAATTAATCATATTTCCAGTAGATGAGTAGATTTTATGCAAAAAAGACAGATGTTTTCAGATTTTGGAGGTGCCCGAGAAGATCATATTTTCAGAGGAAAGAAAAGACAGTGAGATTAGATTTGCAGAATGGACATGTGTTGGTCAAGTGCAGATTTTAGGGTTTTTCCTTCTACTATTTATTATCTTCTTTTGTCTTATTTTGGGGTTCCTGTTCTTCTTTCTGGAGGGCTCCTGTAGTTGCTCTGTTATGAGCAGGTCCCTTGATGATGAATGTTGAAAATACAAGCTTTGTAGAGCAGACTTCTTATTTTGAGTCTGAGTCTTTGAGTAAAGAGTTTTTCTTTGTATGTATTGATACACTTTTCATAAAATACAATACAATTTCTGTCTTGGTTTTGTTAATGTCTCTTAGCTTTGTGTTTGTTCTTGTATGTTTCTATTTGTAAGGCACATAAAAACATACTAGTTGTCAGGCAATTACTCTAATTGTTTCATGAGTTTCTTTCAAGGAAAGGATTAAATCCCATGTGCAATTTCAGAGAATGAACACATCTATTGAGATCTTGATGATAACAATCTAAGATTGAGAAGATAGTCTTTCAGACATTCTGTCTAAATTGTATGTAGTTTGCAAGGCACACTACTGTATTTTCTTGAAATTCTTCTGTTGATTCATGTTAGACTCTTCTGCCCAAAGGATTAGGCACTGGTCTGATTTTTGCTTATGCAACTACCTTTCTGTCATCAAGCACAAAATTTATCATTACCAGTATATTTCATTTTCTTTAGTTTATGCCTACTGTGTCTAAATGGTACAGTTCACATTTGGTGATTCCTTAAAGAAAGAATTAGAGGTTAACCTTCTTTGAGTTGTACTCACAAAAATAAGAAGGATTCACTTCCTTATTCCATTGTCTATGCTATTACATTTGTAGTTTCTATTGTCAAGCTCTGTATCAGGAGATTCTCAATTGTCCACAGAGTGATCTTTTGTTGAAGTGATCTGAAGCCTAAATAGCATGACAATGAAGAACAAATCCACTAATCAAAAGCTTACTTGAAATATAATAACCTATTCATAGGCAATACCCGCCTGAGTCCTATGGAGCTCGAAGCAAAAGGAGGATCTTATCCAATCTTAATCAATTAGGCTTTTCTTACAAACTTGGAGCCCCTTTTAACTGAGAATCAAGCCCATACCTTTGCCAAGTTTGACCCTACAAGAAAAATCCCTAGCAAATTGGTGACTCTGCTAGAGATGTGAAATAAGTTTACTACTAAGAATATCCCAGAGTCTTGCTGTATTTAGTTTGGGGGAGTCTCATAAATGTCATAATCTGAAAGTTGTTTTCAGATCTGCAAGTGTATTATCTGGATTTGTTGTTGTAAAAAATTAAAATTATATGTGACTTTGCTGTGAGGAATGCCCAAAATTTGTTGGTGTTTCAATAAGGATCAGTGAAAATTTTGTGTCCTCTAAAGAGAGGTGGCGACTCTGTACTAGAACGAACCTGAGGTGTGAAGCCTTGTTTCAGATTTCAATCAAATGTGAAGAGAACAACAACAATCAACAAAAGCTTCCAGGTATTCTCCATTCAGTATTTTATGTGTTCACATGGTCCTTATCAAATGGTTTTGTCATTAAAGAAAGGACATATGAAAGTGAAATTATATCCTTCTGGTTTGAACTATGAGTTAAGTCATAGGTGTGAAGTATGTTAGAAAGGTTCAGTGACAAAAGAAGGTTAACTTCAAGTATAGATTTCCTGTCACTGGTCTTGAAGAATTTCAAGTGTGTGTGCAAAAGTTGCAGCCAGTAATGGATGTTCATAGGATTTCTTTTGTCAAAGGATACATGCCATTTTGTTATGATGGCATACCTGGTTTTCCTAATGAAATCCCTGATGGAATCAGAGGACATTTGCCTAAGTTTAATGGGAACCATCTTGTTTTAGCCAGTCACCATGTTCAATTATTTAGTGACTTGATGTGTGACTTTGAAATTGCTCATGAGGATGTGCATATGAAATTGTTTGTTCAAACTTTGGAAGGTAATGCTAGAGACTGGTTTTCTTTTCTACCAGCATGTTCTATTTCATCTTGGAGTGAGTTGCATTCAACCTTCATGGAGCAGTTTGCCGAAAGGGTAAGCATATCTGATTCTTATAGTAAGTTTTTGAAGATTCATATTCAGAGTGATGAACTTGTTCCTCAATTCAATATCAAATTTGCAAAAGTTCTGAATGAGATCCCTAAAAGTTATAGACCCAATGATCAAGTGTGTGTAAGTGTCTACTTCGATGTATTTGATAAGAAAATGAATTACTTATTGAGGGATAAAGAACCTAAATCATTCTATCAGACATTTATAATTGTGATGGATATTGAAAACAATTTGAAGTATGGATTGACTAGAGGTCATTTTTCCATGAATGTATGCCGGTATAATGAATGTCAAAGAAAAGAAGAATGTAGTGTTGACCTCTTAGTTTCAAATCAGCGAATCAACACTTATGCTGTAGTTTATAATCAAGTTGAAATTTCAAATCAGAATACATGTATAGATGTGGTTGAGTCTTTTGCTATTGATGAAACATGTGTTCATGATGCTACAACAATAAGATATATTTCAAACTTTGATAGGATTGAGCAATGTGCTGATATTTTGAACCGTGAATTAGCTACAGTAGTGAGTTCTTGTAATACTGATTATGGACATGATTTTGCTAATGTTTCTAGACATGAAGTTGTTGCATCTATATCTCAGTCTTGTGCAAATGAAGAGGCTGAAATTTATGTCTCTAATCATGAATTTGAAGTTGTTGACCCGACATTTCAAGAAGAACCAATAACACAAGATGAAGAATGTGATTCATGTGCATATCAGTCACAATCAGAGGAACATAGTGCTGAAAGTGGTTATTCAAGGGAGAATGAAGAAGGAAGTGATGTTGAGATGCCTTCGTATGAGTCAGATGCAACATGGGAAGAAGAAAGTAGTGATGGAAGTGAACACTCCTTTGAAAGTGAAGGTATGATTTCTTTTTCTAAATTTGAAAATGAAAATGCATTTTAATTTTTGCATTATATAAATCAGTTTGAATATCAAGAGTTTGAGAGTGATTTGTCCTCAAAGTATGAAGATAAGGAAATGGTGATGCGATGTGATCTCAATGAACATGAAGATTTGAATGAAAGGTTATCTAATGGTTCTACATTAGATAATGAAGTTGTAGCATATAACAGAGAGTTTAGGGGTGAATCATGGTCATGTCGTAATGGTTATCCTAAACAAGATAATGAAGAGGATGTAATTATGGACAATATATGCTTGGTAGGTGATGTTGATAGTGAATCTTCATATAGTTCTGATTTTTCTTCATATGATGAGTCTCCATGAAAATGAAATGGGTAGTGAATTTAAAGTGTTTACTAATGCTTTATATGATGAGGATTTTGATGATGATCAGCCCATTTTTTGTCATAGTGTTCAAAGAGGAGTGTTACATGGAATCATCAATTCGTTGTTTGAAGAACACATGGAGGTTTCAAATTTAATTGAACCAGATGTAAATGATGACATACTATCTTCCTTCTGTGAGAAATCAGAATGTTCTTCTTCCATGTGTGACAAAGTTTTAAATGATGATTTTTCATTTTGTGAGTTTGATGATGAAGTGCTTGATAAAGTTATATTTGAAGATCAGCTGACACTTTATAGTAGATTTAATAATGATTTTTGTGGCATGAATACTAATCAACATTTTGATTATGAAGATGCATTTGGAGGTTTTAGAGTGGTTTCAAAATTTGATGATGATGAAATGTGTGAGTATAAATCTGATTATTCATTTGAACTCCAACCGACTACTGAGTATATGCAAAGTCAAGGTATGAATGATGATTTTTATCAAGTAGAGTATGAGACTTTTGCATTTTAGATTGATAGCATGCATGAATCAATAGATAAAGATTAGTTCCAATCTGATGGTAGTATTCATGAGAATGCTGAGTCTTATTTTCATAGTGAGCAAGATGAAGAAAGTGTTTCAAGTTTTTACATGCACTATGAAAATGAAGATAGTTATTTTGTTTCGCTTAATGAGCTGATTGAAAGTGTTGATATGCTTGGTGAAACAAATGGGAATAAAATGCCCAGCTTACCTCAAGAAGAAAGAAATGAAAATCAAGTATATGACAGAGGTAAGAAGTTTTGAAAAATTTTCGGTGACTTGGGGCCATCGTTTGTACATAGTAGGAGTAGTTTTCTTGCTTTCAATAAAGATGTTCTAGAGGGGTTCTTATTTGGAGTTTTGAGAAAAGAAAGAGAAAGTTTGATTCCTATTTTTTGGGGTGGTCTGCTTCTACCATGAGATTTTGAAGGTTCTCTACATGCCCACAGGGGTCATATGTCCACAGTCAGAGCCACTGTTGGTACTCAAAAATACAACATGGGTTTTTGAGCACCTTGTTAAAAAACTTTTGCTTTCTAACCCCATTAGGTGCTTTGATGCCTATTTTCCCAGATGCATTTTTGAAGTTTCCCATGCATGTCAGGTGTTCATTACCCTTGTTTTATTATTAGAAGACATCTCAGATCATCACATTCAAGTTTCAAGTTGTTTCATGATGTCTTGTTTTGAGCACTTGTCCAAAATCTGTATTCGTCCCTAAGTGTCAAATTGTTGTACCAAGCCCTGTTTACCTTTGAATATTTTGTACCCTGTTAGGTCTCATAGCCTGCCACTTTGGGAGTGTTTTAAATGTATATCAGACAGCTTATGTTTCAAAGCTCAAGCATTTTCGAATCTGTTTGATAGGTTTTTGGATCCCCCAAAGTTGGTCCTGCAGATTTGTCCTATCTTTCTAATCTGCCTAGTTTTCTGAATGGCCCTATTTGACTGATCATAACTTTTGACCCTGTGACCCAATTGAGAAAATTTATTTTGCACTATATTCTAGTGGTCAAATAATCCTTATGTTTTAGTTTTTAGGCCATGATGAATCCATTTGCCCAGTTTGCCAATCTGATTCCATATGCAGTTTCTAACTTTTTGATGAAGGGCAGTTACATACTTTAGCCGGAGGCCCTATTCAGTTGATTGTATCTTTCTCCCAGAGATTGATTGTAATGTGTCAGTGGTTGCATCATGATGTAGACATGGGAATGAGTCATCATACCAATTTTGAGCTCCCCATGTTCCCGTTTAGTCACTTTTCCAGAGCCATTCCATTTGCAAATTGTCAATATTCTTTGAGTGTGCATTGTTCAGATTTTCAATCACATTTTTTTATCATAACTCAAAAAATACAAACTAGGTCGGGCTGAATTTTACATATGTTTGAGATGACCATGTGTGCATTGTATAACAATTTTTTTAGAAAAACTCAGTTTGAAAATCAAAAGTTATGGTCCTCTGAGTACTGACAGCAATAAAAAATCAGCAATGCTTCATAAAGTTTAGTCTCACATTGCTCCCAATTTTGAAATTTGAAGTGTTTATATGGAATGCTCCAAACATGTGAATTAAATCAAAGTGTTGGAAGTGATGCTTGCCCAGACTTGTGTAGCCACCTTGATTTCCATGCCAATGGGCCCAGAAGAAATTTTGCAGAAAGGGACACATGTTACGTAGTCTCCAAGTCTCACAAAGGAAAGAACTCATTTAGAGACTTAAAGACTTAGTCTCCAAATCTCTAGATAAGATTAGTCTCTAGATCTCCAAATGATTATGAGACTTGGAGACTAGTCTCCAAGTCTCTAGATGAGTTAGTCTCCGAATCTCCAAATGAAGAAGTCTCCAAGTCTCCAAATGATCTAGAGACTTAGAGACTAGTCTCCAAATCTCCAGATGCGGATTCAGAGATCTAGAGACTAAAGATAGTCTCCAAATCTCATAAAGAAATATAAAGAGAAGAAATCATTATGAGACTTGGAGACTAGTCTTCAAATCTTCAGATGTGGATTCAGAGATCTAGAGACTAAAGACAGTCTCCAAATCTCATAAAAAAATATAAAGAGAGGAAATCATTATGAGACTTGGAGACTAGTCTCCAAATCTCCAGATGTGGATTCAGAGATCTAGAGACTAAAGGCAGTCTCCAAATCTTATAAAGAAATATAAAGAAAGGAAATCATTATGAGACTTGGAGACTAGTCTCCAAATCTCAAGATGGCTATTCAGAGATCTAGAGACTAAAGGGATTTCTCCAAGTCTCTAAAAGAAACCATGGTCAAGGAAATAGTTCAAAGACTTAGAGATTCATGTAGTCTCTAGATCTCCAGATGGACTGAGGTTAAACATGAGTTTGTCTGAGCATCCAATGAAATGGTGACAAGTGGCAAGTTCTGGTGGCATGTGCAAATTTTAAAGGTTTGAAAAGATTTAAAAAATCATAAAGTTGAAACACTGGAGAAATTTTGAAATATTTCAATGACAGAGCTGTTCACGGGAAAATGTCTGAGAGATTCATTTTTTATCAAAATATGGCAGTATAATATGTTTTCAGAAACGCCAGAAGATGATGGATGCAATGATGGCAATTAGAATCAAATTAGATCAAGTTGCTGAGAGCAGTAAGATCTTTTAAATCCGCGAGCAGATTTTGGGGAGACTTTTTCTTTTCCAAAATTGATTGATTTTGCAGATCTGGCAGAGGAATGAATCAGAATTGTGTGATGGGAAAAGAGGGTACATAGGAGTAAATCACATTTCAAGGAAGAGCAAAAGATAAATTAATCAGATTTCCAGTAGATAAGCAGATTTTATGCAAAAAGGACAGATGTTTTCAGATTTTGGAGGTGCCTGAGAAGATCATATTTTTAGAGGAAAGAAAAGACAATGATATTAGATTTGCAGAATGGACATGTGTTGGTCAAGTGCAGATTTTAGGGTTTCTCCTTCTGCTATTTATTATCTTTTTTTCTTTGTTTTTGGGGTTCCTATTCTTCTTTCTGGAGGGCTCCTGTAGTTGCTCTGTTATGAGCAGGTCCCTTGATGATGAATGTTGAAAATACAAGCTTTGTAGAGCAGACTTCTTATTTTGAGTCTGAGTCTTTGAGTAAAGAGTTTTTCTTTGTATGTATTGATACACTTTTCATAAAATACAATACAATTTTTGTCTTGGTTTTGTTAATGTCTCTTAGCTTTGTGTTTGTTCTTGTATGTTTCTATTTGTAAGGCACATAAAAACATACTAGTTGTCAGGCAATTACTCTAGTTGTTTCATGAGTTTCTTTCAAAGAAAGGATTAAATCCTCATGTGCAATTTCAAAGAATGAACACATCTATTGAGATCTTGATGATAAGAATCTAAGATTGAGAAGATAGTCTGTTAGACATTCTATCTAAATTGTATGTAGTTTGCAAGGCACACTACTGTATTTTCTTGAAATTCCTCTGTTGATTCATGTTAGACTCTTTTGCCCAAAGGATTAGGCACTGGTCTAATTTTTTTTTATGCAACTACCTTTCTGTCATCAAGCAAAAAATTTATCATTACCAGTATATTTCATTTTTTTTAGTTTATGCCTATTGTGAAGGGACTGTGTCTAAATGGTATAGTTCACATTTGGTGATTCCTTAAAGAAAGAATTAGAGGTTAACCTTCCTTGAGTTGTACTCACAAAAAGAAGGATTCACTTCCTTATTCCATTTTCTATGCTATTACATTTGTAGTTTCTATTGTCAAGCTCTGTATCAGGAGATTCTCAGCTGTCCACAAAGTGATCTTTTGTTGAAGTGATCTGAAGCCTAAATAACATGATAGTGAAGACCAAATCCACTAATCAAAAGCTTACTTGAAATATAGTAACCTATTCATAGGCAATACCCACCTGAGTCCTGTGGAGTTTGAAGCAGAAGGAGGATCTTATCCAATCTTCATCAATTAGGCTTTTCTTACAAACTTGGAGCCCCTTTTAACTGAGAATCAAGCCCATACCTTTGCCAAGTTTGACCCTACAAGAAAAATCCCTAACAAGGTGCGTATCATTTAAGTCATCTTAGAAGACAATGTATCATGCAAATAAATCCATTCATATAAGAGCATAGGACATTGCATCATCATTCATAACATATAACACCTAGAATCATTAAATATCATACACATAACATAAAAACATTGCATCAGATTTAAACCATTCATATACATTATGTACATCTATATCATATGAAATCTTTGCATCCATCACATTATTCATTAATCAGATCTACACATCATTGCATCCATAATAAAGCATTAATCATTAAAGTTCATTACATTCATCCATCTATTCTATGTCATACATAAGACAATCATTTAAGCATCATTAGGACATGTGCATACATATCAAAAATCACATCTGAAAAGCATAAAACAAAGCATATAGGAGATAGAACCACCTAGATCTGTATATCATGCTAAAACACTTGAAAAGGAAATCCAACACATCATGACATCATATATAGTGAAAGCTATACAAAATGAGTATCAGAGTCTATGGTAACATCATCATAAAATCAATAGGATATCAGAGTCCATCCAAAGATCATAAATGCAAATATCCAGATAATCAAAGTCTATCAAAGTAAATCAAAGTATCAAAGTATCATCATAAACAACCTCAATGAATAAAAAATGATACAATAGAGTCCAATGTCTCGATATCAACAAATAAATGAGATCATGTATATCATCAAAAGTAAAAATCTAAAATATCTCATATCATATCTCAACTGGCTAAACTACCAGCACCATCTCCACCATTAGGACTAGGAGCACTATCTGAAGGATGACTCAAGCTCACCTGTAATCCTTGCTAACTCATCACGGCCATAAAGGTATGCATCATCAAACTCAACTGAGTAACCTACTATTGCATCGTTGACATCTAAGACTAAAGAGATATAACATCTGATGCTAAAGCTGGTGCAGGAGCCTATGCTGCAGAAGACTGTGGTGGAGGTATGGAAGAAGAAGGAATGGAAGAAGATGGATTTGATAAGGATGGAACAAAACTTGAAGAATATGAACGTGAAGAAGATGAGGGCATCGAAGTAGAAGCAGGTGCTTGAGAAGAGGAAGGTTGTGGAATAACTGGTGGTATAACCTACTGAGTAGGAGGAACCTGTGCCTGATCAAGTAAAACCTATGCAATATGTGCATCCATCTCTCTCTGGCATCTAGCCCTATGTCGACCCTATCTAATAGCTAGATCTATCGAAACCTGTTGGAGTGCTCTATCTACACCACCTCTACCTTAACCACCACCAACCCTAGGAGGGATAGGAGCAACAACAATCATTGGAATCTGTACTCTTCCTACTTTGATTGCCTGATGACCCCATCATCTTCCCCATGCTCTAATCCTACCCCTAACTCTCCCACCATCTCCATCATCTACATCATCTCCCCCATCTCCTACATCACCTTTGTCACTGTCTGACACTTCATCAATACCTGGGACTCTCTCAGCGGGATCTATAAACCTCAGAAATGGGTTATGAGCCAACCAATCTCCATACTCATCTGTAATCCCATCATCCATACTATACTCTCTCATCGACCAAGCTAGATATCCAAGGTCTCAAATCTCTCGAACAGTTATCCCGTAATCCACATAGGGACCCCACAAAGACCTCTCAGCCTAGACTCGAGCATACATAGAAACACCTTGGGGCATACCCTGTGTGCGCCCATACTGACGCAAAAATCTCCTAAAACAAAATCTCTCAATGATATAAGTGGAACGTCCAATCAGCCATCGAGGATAGAACATGAAAGGCAACTCAGTGCCATTCTTAGGCCAAGCCTCACATCCCACATAAGGCCTCTAGACCACAACATCCATATCATCGAAAACACAATGCCAATAATCCAGCTTACCCATACGGGTTTGAATCACCATGTTCTCATACATCCAAGTGAATGGCCAACCCGGATCTCGCTATCATTTTGTGATGGGACATGTCATTGGGATATACTCCCAAGTCCAAAGTTGTAGTAATATCGCTCCTATAGTGAGTATGGAAGATCATCTATAAACAATTATATGTAGCTCATGATATAGTTGAGCTAATACATAGGATCCCTAATCAAATCACTAAGGATGCGCCATCAAGTCCTCAAGGATAGGACCCCATCCAACTGCAAATCCATGACCATGTCTATCTGGAAGAAGGAACCCACTGATTAGAGAACCTAACAGTACTGGTAACATAGGAAAAGAATGGAACAGTGCCCATTGTATATGATCTCTCCAATGGTTGGATCTTGGAAGACCCGCTGAGATGTTGATCCATCATAAACAGAATCATAATAAACCAACTCTCCTCTAGTCGGCAAGCGAAGGATACGATACACATCCTCCGGGGTGATCGTCATCTCACCCATAGGAAAATGGAAGGTATTATGGTCCGAGTGCCACCTCTCGACCATAGCAGTGATCAAACCCTGATTCACCCATAATCGCGGTAGAACGAGAAGGAAAGATAGACCACAAAGGATGATATGTCGCTAATCAAATGCACTAAGGTCATCAATCATGCTCATAGGCAAGGGATACGAACCACAAACTCCCAAGGACTTAAGCACCACTTGCAAAAAGTAAGTTCAATCACATCAATTATTATTTAGATTATCCTAAGTCAATCAAACATTTACAAATATCAAACCACAATCAATTTTCCTAAGTCTACTCAGAGAGGATGAAAAATTTATCATCACCCATCATCTAAATCTAGATTGACAATCAAACATTCAAACTATGACTGACTCATACTGACATTTTACGACTCGCTATAACATCAAATTGGTTACCTTAACCAATCATCATATCGACGATGTTGAAAAATTTTCAAAGTGCACTATGACAATTTTAAATCTAGGAACAGGTGTGTAAACGTGCTATTCCGATTGGCAGAAGTGCTAATCAAAACCGTGAAAGTGAAACTTGAAGGGTAAACACGATATTTAAAAGGGTGAAAGTGCTACTTGAAATTTAAAAAGAAAAAAAATAGGTTTTTCCTAAGAAAAATTCAATTTTTTAATTTAAATGCAAAATTGGAAAAAATCAAGAAGATCAAGCACTTACCGGAGGTCCGTAGGTGAGTGGCCGCTGATACTGTCACCCACGCTCAAATTTGTGCTCACGTATTGGGATCAACATCATCAAGGAGTCAAAGGAGGTCAGAGCTCAAAAGTCAAAAGTAAAAGTGAAAATGAATAGTAAAAAATGACTTTTTACCCCTTTATATAAACCTTTTGACCTAAAAAGGGAATCTTTGATCAGAGGGGGCCCGAGGACCCAAAATTTTCACCAATTCTACCAAATCAGGGGCATTTGTCATCAAACAGATGCAAAAAAAAATATCGAAAATGAAATCAAAATTCATTATAAATTGACCCAATCAATGCAAATTACCTAAACCATCAATTTTCTTTCAAAAATCTATCAAATTTCATTTCATTTCTAAGGGGGCATATACTCAGATAATTAGAACAACAACAACATCATCAAATTAGGGGAACGATCATCAAATCAAAGCATAATATTTTATCAAGAAATTTTTCACTAATCAATCGAAAGGGGCATCAAACATCGAACCACATCAAATCAGGTATCACATCAGTAATCTAACATCAGATCAACCATCAGGACACTAAAATCAGAATTGCATCAAACATCATCAATATCAACATTTCTTATTGAATATCGAGATCGACCATCGACAGAACCAGGACCTTTTATCAGTTGGATCAAAACATTCTTTGAATTGACACACTTCACATGTCAACTCAAAGAGGAGAATTTGTAATCACCGAAAAGCGGACAAGATCATTCAAGTGATTAATCAAGGCAAATCAAGGCAAAATCAAAGCAATTGAATCAAAACAAGTATTTAGCCAATCAAAATTAAAATCAAGCTTCAATTCAATTTAAATCAAAATCAAAAGCATTTTAATCAAGTTAAATCAAATTAATGTGCAATTAATTCAATTAATTATATAGTTTGGAATTAAATAAACTCAACCCATTCAAGGAGTACACTTGGCTAAATAAATGAATTAAAATCAATTGATTAAATCCTAATTTCTCTCAACACCACATGGGAGGAAAAAGCCTCAACCGATAGGATTTAAGAAAAGAACTCACATAGATCAAGCCAAATTCAATCTCAATCACTCAAATTGAAAGAGCATCTTGTCCACTCATCTTGTCTTCTTGTCCCAAGCTTTGAGGACACAATATTTAAATTATCTTCAAAGGGTGGAACAAAAGACTCAACTCAAGCCTAATCATGATCAACTCTACCACACCCCCTACCCTTGCCAAATCCTATAAAAGCAAGGCTAAATTCACTCATAACTCATCCACAAATATGAGAATTGCATCTAACCTCTTGAGAATTATAGCTAGAAAGGAAATTTAGAAGTTAATTGAGCATTTCTATTTGGAATTGAATTAATTAGCTTAGCTTATCACTCATTTCTCATTCTAGGACTGTCATTAATGGAGGCTTGCTGAGAGCTTCACCATTAACACTCTTAGTTAGAGAGCCATAGAATGCTTAATTGCTCATTTATTTGCTAAATAGATTTTCTATTTGTGGTAACTTAGTTTCTATTTGATTTATTTGACAATACTAATTCTATGAAGGTACAATTTCTAGTACACACTTGTATTATATGTGGTTTTGGATGCAGGGAAGGGCGCTAAAGGATGAGGGAGCAATGGCAAGCCTGGTGAAGCCACAATGAAGGATGCAATTGGTAAGTACCAGTTATGGTTAGAAGATACCTAACGAAGAGATGGGGTATTTAATGGTTTAAAATGTCTATATGGATGTAGGGGAAGGTGTTAGAACTAGTCTTGGGGTTGTGAGTTGTCGGGTAGGGTGATTTCTACAAAGCCCTATGTTGTCAACCCAAAAAATGAGGGTTTATTGAATGAGAGTGTAGAAGAGTGAGTATGAACAAACTAAGTTGAAAAATTGTTTCCTTTTATCCTTTACCAAGATTGTTTCATGCCTTGGAGTCCTGGAGATTAGTGGTTCTAGAAGTTGCTTTCTTATGGGGTTAGTAGTTCTAAAAAGGGTATTTGAAAAGGTAGGTACTTCACTAGGGTGTTTGGGGACTTTTTGTGAAAGTGGCAGATTACTATTTGTGTAGGACTATAAGACAAACCTAGAAGGGCTAAAGGAGAGGAATGGTGTGTGTTGAATAAACTAGAGTAAGTGGGTGTTGAAACATGGTGAATAGACCATGATGAGATGATATATGGTGTTAGGATCAGAGTGTGGGGTCTAGTTGGAGTTTTGACATGGTGGAGGCACTAGGTGCACTAGGTGGCCTAGGATGGAGTTGGTGATAAGAGGAATTGCAAAGGAACGAGGAAGTGAACTTGTGTAGCATGGATATGGGAGTGATTAACAAAGTCAGGGAATTCTACTTGATCCTTGAGTGAGGCTAATTCCTTGAGTGAATTCCAAGTTGCTTGTTGAATCCTCGAGTTGAGTTGGTCTCCTTAGGGTGATAGTGGAGGGCTCTACATCAATCAAGTTTGGATGCTATATTGAAGTTAGTAGTTGTTTTCAAAGGTGTAGAGCCTATAGTAAGAGATCTAGTTGAAAAGTTGAGAGATTCAATCCTAGAGGACAAGTGAAGCTATAAGCTCTACATCAAGTGGTATCAGAGCTCGGTAAGAGTTATTAGGAGAAAGAAAAGATGTCAGTGGGAGATGGAGAAACCAATCTCAGAATACTACTTGAAGCCTTGCAATGTTGAGAGTGGGATAAAAGCAACATTTGAGACCCTATATAAGGAACAACCTTATTGAGCTTCACTTTGTTTCGAGAATAGTTTTATATTCTGTACTAGACAGGGCCAACCACATGAAGGTGGAAGCTCATTTGGCCCCACCCCCCCTAACATCACTCTAAATTTCCCGTTAACATCTAACATTCATTTATTATTTCATCCATTAATAAAATGTAACATTCATTAATTATCACATGATAACATTCATTAACACATTATTAAATTTATGAACAATAGCACATAATTAAATTCATAGGCATATAAAGATCAATCATTATCAATTAAGGTGCATAGATGACAATCATTTCTTTTTTTTTCTTTTGGTTTCTCATTTTTAAGAAGAAATCACTAAGAGGAGAATCGATATCATCATGATCATCTCCCCTCTCATTAGATCTCAATGCACACCTAGTTCTCTGTTGATGCAAAGTGGGTCATCTGCAATAACATATAAAAGGGTTAAATTAAAAACATTTTATTATAATTGTTACAAGTATTTCAATACTTTAAAGGCCATAATCGTATAGCTCTTTACCTGATCTAGTCACATCATCAACTTGGAGATCAGTTTGTCTAGCCTCGGCCTCAACCTCAACCTGCTCATTAACAATGGCCTCTACACTCTCTACAGCTACAATACAAATTGTTACATTAATCCAAACACCAATTGCAATTAAATTTTTATTACTACACTAATCAATTTAATATGTTTACTTGTATTAATAATTACATATAAAAAATTGAATAGCAAATGTATACCTCCATCACTATGATGTACATCCTCATTGTCATCATCACGTACAAGTTGTGTACCAGAATTGACAGGCTGCATTCCAATACGCATTCATGTTATCATTGTTTTCTTACTTAATCCAAATATACTCACTTTATGTTGGAACTTAACATCAAATAAACTAATTGGTAAATAATTAAATTTGAAATAATCATCATTTAGCTTACTTACCATGATGGATCCATCAGTAGAACCTTGTGCACTTCTTATTCTTTCTGCCATGGCTTTATAGCCTTGTTGGAAGCCAATTCTCTTGTCCTCTTCTGTGAGACTTATATTGAACTCTGCGCCCTGCATTTTGCTTGGTATCGTCAAATTTTATTTCATTGTTTCATCAAAACAAAAAAGATTGCAAATTATAAATAAATATTATAAAGATCAAATTATTATTTTCAGTGTTAAAATCCATCTACAGATTGTATTTTTCCTCATATAAATCTGATAATATTAACACTTACAACTCATGCAACAAGTTTGGAATAACTGCTAGAGCCTAGCTTGTGTTGCCCGTGCGTTTCTAGTCTTTCCTTTGTTGCCTTTAATGTGTAAGGAAATCTATGAAGAGATTGAAATATGTTAGTTCATATAAATATGAAGATTATTTAGTACACAACTACATTCTTAATAGCATCACATACCTTCTTCTGTGGTCTGGTGGTGTAATTCCTTTTTTTATTTCATTTTTCTTGTTTTCATCCAGAATAAGAGATTTCCACTCTAAATCAAGAATGCAAGGGGGGCACTGGTACTTCAGGTCTTTAGATAATGTACACCTGTACTGGTCCCTAATATACCTCAAACATAACCCAACTTTCTAAAGGAGCTTACCCTTCTCAAATGCACGAGGTCCAAATAAGTTTGTCATACTCTCTACAAGAGCATACTTTAACTTTATATCTCAGATTTTCCACCATTTAAGAAAAAAATGGTGTTAGATTAAAAAATGACATGAAATTACCTTTAATATAGTTTAAGAAATGGATGTAATGATAACTATCCTAGCAATGATATGAAATCAAAATAGTGGATTGGGGTTTTAGTTCAGATATGATGTTCCACCCTGTACAGATGGTGGACCTGGATATCTGCAAACACTCGTCACCAAGTTTACCATAAAAAAACATCGTTCCCTACAAAATAATCATGGGATCATTAGTCAAAGGATATAATAGTTCTAAATAAGAATACAATATATGTAAGCTTCTCATATTGAATGCAAGGTGTAATTAACATACGATTGTATAGTAAAAGAAAGGTCCAATCTATAAAGTACTTGGAAGTTTTGCTATTTTCAAGGGAACTCCTTCTTCATCACTCACAAGCAATATGCAATCCTTCACCATTCCTGTGGTAGGAATATGAGTACATACAGGAAATTCACCATCAAGTGATGCATCTCCTATTGCATAAATTGAATCCATTATGAAATGTCCCTAAGAAAGAATACTTCAAGGGAAATAAACATATATATAATGATAGAGAAAATAAAATCTGAATATGAGTAGGTGGTGCCATGGCATTAGTGGCCATACTACGCATTGTCAACATTGTATGATGCAGTACATCTGAGCATGTCATCATATGAGGTGGCGATAATAAATGATCATTGACAGGTGCTGAAGAATAAGATTGTTAGAGCATAATAAAAGTAGTGATTATTATGGACAATATTGTTAGAGAGTAAAAAAAAAGATAGTCCAACATGAGATCTACCTAAACCAGTTGTAGTACCCTCATCATGGCCGTGAGGGTTAAAATTACGCAAAAAAAATGTAAAAGCAACACATCCGCTTATTTCTTAATGACATAAAAGACTAGTATAACATAAAAACTATTATTGGACTTTTTTTATAATTAAAAATTAGATTAATACTTACTCTATAATTTTGAGATAGGTGCATCAATTTAGTTGCCCTCTTTTGTGACTTAGGAGTTAGAGGAAATATAGATGCCAATTGAGCCACTCTTTTTCCAATTTTTTGGAGGCATTTTTTAATTGCAAAGGTCGGGTCATCAAAAATAGTGAAATCAACATCTAGGTCCTCGTCAAAGGACTTCTCTTGAGGGACTGCATGTTCCTTTCCCTTTCTCTTCTGACCACCTATCTGTGACAACAATATTACTAACACTATTAGAATTAATCTGAAATAGTGATGAAAAGAACATAATAAAAAACACTATTTAACATTTTGCTTCTATCTAATTTGTAGTACAATAACAAAGAGGTTACCTGCTAGGAAGAAGTACCTGCAGGATCATCATTGTCCCCTCTATGTGGCTGCTCCATACTGTGTCCCTGTGTTATTATTTAAAGTTAACCAATAATTAGAAAGGACTAGATTAATAAATTTCATTAGAATATGATGATGGAGATGAGGTGGATGGTGAGGAGACTCTCTAGATGTGGCTGGCAAAAAAACTCAATTATTTAATGGTACATAGTACGTACATGCACCCCCATGATAGTGACATTGTTTGTATCTATGTGATTCAAATTGTAATCAATAAGCAACTCTTCCCTTGGACATATTGATTTTATCACACATACAAATACATGATTTCCCTCACGCACCTCAAATATGTAATTGGGTTGCTTAATAGTTGATAGAGGTCACATGCTATTTATAAAACCTACAATATTTCCTGATGCTTTTGGCCTTCCGTCAATGTATATAGCCACTCTTTTAATTTTCTCATTGTCTTTTTGTTGAATATAATTTGTTGAGAGTGCATACCTACTCATACTTTTTTTATATTAAACAATTCGCATCCAACTTTTGTAATCGTAATAAGGTCCAACATACTCCATCAATTCGACAACTTTTTTGTAAGAGACCTTTATGCCATCCATGGAAAATATGCCCAAACCATGTATTGACGATGGTGCAATGCGATATATCTTGCCTTTAACACTAAAATCAGTGTTTATTGGAGGAAGTTCCTTGGGGACCCATTTTTTTTGTAGATATTGGTACCTAGAGGGCACCTCGATGTCGCCTTTTCTCTCATCATCATAAGAACATGACCCCCCTTGAGCAAAGACAAATTTCATGCGTTTATTGAATTTCCTTCTAGTCTTTTGACCTCTAGTTGATCTTCCTAATTCAAACATACTACATGCCTCACTTTCTTCGTCCATTTTTATATTTCCTTCGCTCGAGGAAGACACATCTGAAAAAAACCTATTTGTTGCTACATGCACTCCATCAAATGAGAGAGATAGCAAGTAATGCGAGATATTTTGCAAATTGTGAAATACATTAATATCTATAGGGTGTATTGACTTATACATGTCGATCCATGAGACTGTGGGATGCTCGTGAAAGGGGTTTGGGTACCTACATATGTAATTCAATTATCTTATGTTAGCTAAAAAATTCATGATAAATATACTCAAAAATACATAGTAAGTACATTAAAAACTGTAAGCATCCCATATGAATTAAAAACATTAAAAGGTACATCACAAATTAATTAGATTAAGAATTGATCACATAACTGTACATTTCTATCAAGAAATCAATATTAAATAGATTAAGTAGTGATCACATAATTGTACATTTCATTCATGTCATTCATCTTCTTCTTCATCCAACTCATCACTGTGATCATCGTCATCATCGACATCATCACCACCACTATCATTTTCATCATCTTCATCGTCATCATCATCAGCATCATCATCATCATCATCGTCATCGTCATCATCATCATCTTCTTCTTCTTCAAGAAAATTTGCGTCAGGAACATCATCGACTAATTGTCGTTCGTGATCATCATCTACATTAACTTTTAGTTGTTCACAATCTTCATCTTCCATCGCATTATACCTCATCGACTTTTCTCTTGGATCATGTCTAATAACAAATGACCAACCTGAGTTATGTGGAACCTCTGAGTAAAATACCTGCTCACATTGGCTTGGAAGAACATAGGGCTCATCCCCAAGTGGCTCAAATCACCTTGTATTAATCATTGGAAATCCATTGTCATGTTCAATAATAGTTCTATTAGGATCATTTTGATTAAGTCATAGCTTGTACCATCTAATAACGAAGAGAACTAATCTAAAAGAATTAAAGTCACACTCAAGTATATCATCCAAAATGCCATAGTATCGATTTTTCAGACTCTCAAGGATGTAAGTCATTTATAGATTAAATATTGGTCACCTGAAAGACTACACTTATCCCAGAATCACAAGTTTTCTTTGTGTCATCCAACTTTTTAATGCAAAATTTATGACCATTGCAAAACATAGCCTTGTCGTGTTTGACCTACAAAAATATGCCAAACATGTATAAATTATTACATCCAGAGTTCATAAACGTACGGGTGATTAACAAATTTATACGTACTTGGAAATCTCTTAAATCGTTGGCTAAATCTATTTCCCTTTGTGTAACATTCAGATCTCTGTTACGATGAGCTTCATTGACCAATGAAGACATAGCTTCCCATGTTAATGTGCGAATTAAATGATGACATCATTCAATCCACACCGTCATCCAATCTTGATTATTTGCAATATACAAATGTATTGCATCCCACTCTCGAGCAGCTGTACAAAAAATAAATAGATGACTTACAACCGAGTAATTTTGAATATTAAGAATTAATTAACAGCTACAATAACATCTTATAATTTATTATCTCTCACTTTCCTCATTCTACCTTTCCCCACCAAGTACTCCCCTTTGAATTTTTTAATGGTGTCGAGATCCCAAATGTGATCTATATGGATCTTTGCTACAAGCTTAGGAAGATATTCAGTAACGTACACCATAGTCTAGTATACCATATATCCCTCCACCATAGAACCCTTAGGACGTGCTCTTTGCCGAACCAAAGGCTTCAAAAATTTCAAGTGCCTCTCAACCATCTACATTGACCGAGTGTGTACGGGTCCACACAATTCAATCTCCTCAACTTGTTGTATGAGGTAGTGTTCTTGTGCATTGAAAAAGGTTGAAGGTAGACACTTTTTCATTTCACACATTAGATGAGCAATTATTCTCTTCCAATATTTTATATCTACTTTATAGATTTATTTAGATGACAACCACCTACAAGACATTCAAGACACAAAAATATATAAACACTAGACTTTACAATATATTACATAACAAGAAAAACAAATTGTGAATAAAATAAATATATACAACAAATTGAACAGATATCATTGCTTACCTCATGTATTTTCCAAGATCATATATCACTTGTTTGATGCTATTTTCAAAGTTCTCTAGGAGAGATAAGGGTAGCATGAACTGCAACAATTATAAAAAAATCATGACATTCTTTTCTCACATAATACAATGAGAAGTACATGCAATTTACAAGTATATTGTAAATACAAAATAACATGACTTACCTTGATGAAGGTATGCCAATCATGCATTTTCAACCCTGACCCAAATTCTCTTTTCTTTGATATGGTATTGCTTATGTTTGCAGCAAATCCTGTGGGAAATCAAATTTTTCGTATGACTTCTTTTATGACATCACTTTTTTGCTCTGTTAATAACCAAGGAAGGGCACTTATATTAATCCATTCTCCATTTCTATTTGATTCAATGAAATTTTTCATTGCATGATTGGATTCATGAATGTTGCTACAAATTTTGACAATTTTTTCTTTGTCACGCCTTCCATCCAATATCCTCCATAGTGTCTCTATTACATTCTTTCCAATATGCATAGTATCAAACAAATGCGCAATTTACAGCTACTCGTAGTAGGGAAACCTACTAAATTGTCTGGGATAACCTTTTAGTCCCTTTGGAAGGTGCTCAGTAGTATTGCCTTGATGACATTCATGATCATCAATCATATAATCATCAAACAAAACATAATATAAATATACAAATCTAAAACATAAACCATTAGGTAGAATGGTAGTACCTTGATGGGTGTCATTCTCTATGGCTTAGATGTAGTCTCTTCTTTTCCATTGAAAACATATTTTTTAGTAATTTGATACTTATGATTTTTGTGGAGAAACTGTCTATGCTCATCAAACACCTACTTTCCTAAACTTTTTGAATGATGAGATTTCATCTTTGGACCACAAAATGGACATGTAAATTTTCCCTTTGTTTGAATACCTATAAGATAATGATACAATTGGATTAAATATGTTAATTTTTATATTTAGAATTATCATGTGCAATTTGAATTCACCATAACATACCAGAAAAATATGTTAGCCCTGGGGCATCATGTATTGTCCATACAAGCATTACATGGAATTGAAATTGTTTGTGTCCTATTAGTCTAGAGATGTCATACATAGTGACACCATTCCATAACTCCATCAACTCGTCGATAAGAGACTCAATATATACATTCATATCTTTAACTTGGTATTTACCTAGTTGAATGAATAACACCATTACATAATTATTGTGACCATTTTACTGCAAGATTTATAATTACATGCAGATAACTATTAAATGATCAAATACCTGAAAAAATCATTTCCAACATAATGTGATCCCTCTTTATTGAAATCCATGGAAGAATGTTATTGTTGATGACAAAAATAGGCCAAACAGAGTAAACAAATCTTAGCTCTCCAAATGGATTGACACCGTCTCCTGCCAATGAAAGCTTGAGATTTTGAGGTTCTTCGATAAAGTGTGGCCACTTTTCCTCTATGTCCTTAAATGAAGAACCATCCGTAGGCATTTGAATAATGTCATCTCAAATCCTATTGCGTGCATGGTAATCCATAAATTGTTCCAAGCTACTACACCTGAAAAATCTTTGCAAACATGGTATAATGGGGATGTAACAAAGAACCTTGTAAGGCACCTTTTTTGTTATTTGATCTGTTCGATATCTACTTATATGACATTTAGGGCATTCTATTGAAAATTCATGTTCTTTATGATAAATAATATGATCATTGAGACATGCATCTATTGCTTGATACTCTATTCCAATATCTTTCATAGTGGCACATAATTCTCGGTATGAGCAAGGGAGAAAATTTGATGGTGGTAGCAAAAACTCACCTATCAATCTATAGAAAAAAATATAAGTTGTTAATATTAACAATATTTATGGTACATGTTTCACCCTTTAATTACTATAATGACATATATGACATACCTTACCATATGTGACATTGTTATGTTGGATAAACCATTCATAACCTTCAAGTTCAACAAAAACAATACAACAGAGAGAAGATTTGTTTGGGAGCCTTCGTAAAAGGTTGTGGTTGCCTTCTCAAGTAGAGGTATATCATGGATGACATCAACATCATCCTGATCATCATCATTAGTTGCACCAGTACCAAATGTGTCATGGATCAATGTATTAGTATCATCATCTTCAAATGTGTTATTTGGCACATGATCATCATCTTCCATGAGATCATAATCTTTAGCTTCAATATTCGCACCTCCATGATCCTCCACTTCCAAAGCCATATTCTCCATATTTGCACCTCCATGGTCCATATCATGTACTCCCCTAGGGAGGTTGACCTATATAAAAATGATGAACATAAATAAACCATGATAATGATCTCATCATCAAGTGTATTTCATAATATATTAATTATTAAATAAATATAATGAAAAACTTACCAATTGATGATAATCAAACCCCCATTCAATGTGACCATTATCCCTACAATATCTCTTAGCTATTTTGATTAGCGATCTACTAGTTTTTAAGCCCTTACAAATATTGCAGGGATAATAACATTTTCCATCGCCTTTTCTTTTCAAGTTAGACCATAATCTATTAATTGTATCCCCATTATGTGCTTCACTTGGATTGTCTGACATGATCCTTCTTCACTTAGATTATCTATAACCTAATTATATTTAGAAATTGAAATTTTAGTTATGAAATGATGTTTTAGCATAGTATACCAAATTGAAACACTTATTTTATTGTAGTCTTCCACCTCAAACTCTTTCCTATTGTGGCAAGAAAGAAAGATATTCAAATAATATAGTAGTTTGTAAATCAAAATAAAATATCATATATATATTATACACAAAATAGATCAGAAGTGCATCAAATTTGACCAAGCACTACTGGGAGCTATACGCACTACTGGGAGCTAGACCCGACAACAAATGGACTTGTGATGATTTTCACAATAATACATTTGTTGTAGGGTAAGGTCCCAGTAGTGCTTAGGCAAATTTACATGGTGAAGGTTGTATATGTTGTATATGTTGTGTGTGTGTATACATAAAAAAGGGGGCCTTTATCTTTGATCTTAAAATGACAAATATGCCTATCTAACGCTTTTTGAGGGTGCAGGGAAAAACAAATGGAGGCAACTTGAGACCAAAAATGGATGCAAGTTGTTGATTGAGGGTGCAGGGAAAAACACCCATCATTACTTTTATCGAATTGTAAATTTCAATTTTTAACCATTATGTGAATATAGAACATGGATGTAATCTCATAAAATAACAAAATGTAGACACGACAAATTACTTATTTTGTTATTCTACATTACTTACTATTTGAGTGCACGTTCCACCTGCAACTTGATCAAGTCTTGTTTGATGCTTCAATTTTGTGTTGATTGTCATGTAGAAGTACATAGTTTTTTATTTACCCAATATGTTATTAAAAAAATAACAATAGAATAAAATACATGTTGAAAAAGATCATCATAGGAGTCTCAAAAACTTGAGATCCAAAGGTAACTCAACATTATAAGACTCTTACATTCAACTTTCAGCTCATGCACCTAATAAATAGGAGATAAAATACATCAAATTGAAAAATTACATTACAAAACAATGAGCTAAAACTACCTACAAAATTAGTACCCAATTTATATACAAAACATTTAACTAATGAATTGTGATTTTCTTCTCATCTTCACTACCAAAATAATCACCCCTTTAATCTAACTGCACTATGCAAGTCCAATTTAGTGACCATGTGCCTGTAATCCTCAATCAAGACTAAGGAACACTATAGGAAAATACAATCACACATATATACATACAAATTCAAATTCAAAGTGATATATATATATATATATTTAAATTTCCCCTTCAGCTTGGCTTTCAATTTGAATTATTACTTAATTAAGTTTCTTATATACAACTGTATCTCTCTTCAATATAAATAGTTTATAAGTCATATTCACAAATTCAGGTGCTTCAATGTATCATATGAGGTAGTAATTAAGGCTTTAATGTATCATATGAGGTAGCAAGTTGAGGAGTATGGTGCAAGAGCACCAAGGCCATGAAGGCACACCAGAGTCACTATGGATCATAACGAGATGGGGATATAAACATAAAGGGTCATTTGGAATTGTAATGGACCATGGATGGTCATTTAATATTTTTTTAAACACATTTTGTAATGTTTTTGATCATTTGGTAATATGATCATCAATAAAGCTATGTAAGCCATAATTGGCATAAGGGAGTAGTAGAGTAACCTTGGGGTCACTTGATGATCCAAGGGTGAATGAGGTTGATTAAGACCTTTAAGGTCAATAATTATTATAATATGGATATGTTGGCATGCTTTTAGCACCCCTATTTTAAACTTTTAAATCAAGCCCCCATTCCATTAAATGCATGTGTTGCAAAGTTGGTCCTCCTGTTGAACTACAAATCTTGAACTATTTTAGTTCAAAGTTCAAGGTTCAACCGTCGGGTGTAAATTGTAACAAGCCTTGGGTGGTATCCAATCTGTGCCTTTATGATGCTTCATTTCTTTGTAACTATGATAAGGGGCAGTGCTTCAATTTCAAGCATCCAAAATGATTCAAGATGCCAGGTTCAGAATTCGAAACACAGATTTATCTTTCAACACTGCAATTTCAAGTTTGAGCACTAGAGTTTAAATATCCAAGGTCAAAGTACAGATTTGAGTTTGAGTTTGAAGTCAAAACATAAATTTAGAAGTTCAAAACAGTGAGGCGAACAGTTGAAAGATGCTACTTAATGTGAAAAATTGTAGAGTGGAGGTTTTCCTCATTCTCGAGATCACTAGGTCTCATCTAAGTGACAATGAATTTATAGATATCTAATTCAAAGGAACTAAATATGCAGCAATAACTTGAGGATATAGAGATATTCATAAATCTTATTGAAGGAATATATGCACGGGCTTATCAAATTGTAGGGCCCTTTCTCATTCTGAATCTGATTTGAGTTATCTCTTTCTCAATTAATAGCATGAGAGAATATGTTCCCATTCCTGCAGTACAGAGGCATATCCAAAAGTTTATAAATCTCTCATGATTGACCTTCCAATCTCATATGTATTATCATGGAGGTTAAAGTTGAAGGGAGAAAGCATTAATTAATTCCTAGTCAGTGAAGAATGGTCACAAAGTGCCAAGTTTGAAGCAGAGTGGACTGGATGTGAATTGCTTGATGAAATGCCTACCATTTAAATCCATCTCAAATAGATGGTGAAACTTGATCAATTAGGAGGTTGCATATGCAATATAGACATTTGAGAAGTATGAATAGTTCAAATTTTGGTGCAGTGTATTTGAGAGTAGAAGATGTGAAAGTCACTGAGAATAATTTTTCAACAAGTCTGATTTTATGACAATCATATATACCCTCACAAAGCAGCCTGTAACTTTTGACTGGGATATTATTTTTAAAATCTCTCTGGTCAGAATTCAGATAACATATCCAAGAATGAGCTCGATCCAACGGTTGAACAAAAAGTTATGCCCCCCGCATGGAGACCCATTTTTTCTGTCAGAGATATTTTCAGTCCGCCAAGCATAACAAATATTTTTATTCTTGGTTGACTTAATCAAATGCCACTTGTCTAAATTTCATTTGACATGTTAAGTTATATCATTATAAACTTCAAAATAAATAGTTTATAATGATATCAAATTATCAAAAGAAAAACATTAGAAGTGAATGGAAAATAGTTTCAAGAATCAGTTATGGGATAAAAATGGAAAAGTTACAGGAAGTGAAAGAACAAGATGAAAGTTTTCAAGAATCAGTTAACTAGGAAAGGGGCTAAAGATTATTTATTGGAAGATCTTGATGAAGTAGGGGTTCTTCTTTTTCCAGCAAGTCTGTTGGCTATGGGAGAGGAAGATCAATTTTTTGAATGTAATTGTAATAGAGGAAAGGGATTTATTTTTACTTTTCTGCATCTTGATTGTAATAACAGGACACAAGATGACCTTGTGATCATTTTGTTGTATCTAAGAATAAAGAAAAGTTTGTGTGGTAGATTTGTGAGTCTGTATATTTACTTTTCTGATTGAGATCAATCAGTTGGTTGTCTCTTTCATATTTCTGAATATCATTTCTTGTTATTATGTCAAGTATATGTTTGCATGTAAATCTATCAGTTTGCATATTCATATTCTACAGAACAGGTCATTATTTCTTTTTCTTTCTCTGTAATGTGAAAGACTAAATCAGCGGTCTTGAGGCTGTTTGTTTGTCTTTCTCACATTTATTCAGTTTCTAAATCTAATGATCACATTTACTTCATGGTGATGAGTGAATGTTAGGCTGTCTTCGTGTCTTTTGGTTAAAGACATACTCAGCTTTTTAATTCATTGTAAATCTTTCTAAGAGGGAGCTATACCTCTCAATTCAGAGGAAGATTATCAATTCAATGATAATCTATCCAACTGTTAGTGCTGTTTGTTCTTCTTTCTAGGCATTTGGAGATTATTTATTTATTTATTTTTGAAGGACAAATCTATTTACTAACAGGATAATAGAGCCATTAAGATGTGTAAAATGCACTAAGAGTGCTAAAAGTTGTAATATTGCCTTACTGGCAAAATCTGGCCTAATGAGGGCTAGTAGTGAGTTTGAGGGGTTAGTAAAGGTCTAGACATTAGGATTTGGTCATAAAAGACCTTTAGATGATGATTTTACTAAAACAAATGCAAAAATATCATGTAATGGTCGAAGTTGACATGGTAGTTATCAACTTGACAACTTTTACATTTTGTAATTAGTGTAAACAGTCAGTTTTGACTGTTGTAGGTAGTTTGGAGTTGGTTACTTGGGTGGTTTTTGGTTTTTAGAGAGTTTGAGGGTCTTTTTATGAAGATCCAAGTGAGTCTCCAATGGTATGTGGAATATGGTGTGTATTGGAGACCATTTGAGATGGTTTTGAATAAATAAAATTTAGTATTCTTACAAACTGTGTTATTCAGGCCCATGGGTACAGTCCTAATCTAGGGCACTTCAAATGCTTGGGAAAATGTGTTTTTGATTGTTAAATGTATTATATTGATTCTATATTGGTTTATTATCATTTTCATGCAGGTTTCATGACATTTTGAAGGCAATAAATTGATTGGTGTGTTGACTGTCCAAAACAGAGTTTTGTGTAATCAGCACTTTGTGGATTGAAGTCTCCTTGATGGATTGACTCCCTCACCCCTGTGAGTTATGTTATTGGTGGGAGGAGTCATAATAATATATATTATCCTTTTATTATAATGTGGATGCAGATATTTATAGGGATATGAAGTATTATGGAGGAGAGACCACAAACATGGAGCAAAATGTTGATTGAGGGTGTACAATTTGACACCAACTATTATTGTGATTAAATACTCCAAAGGATGGGGGTATTTTGTGATAGATCTTGGTTATTTGGATCCTTTGGGATGTTTTAGATCCATTGGGAGGATCTAGAGAGGTTTGGAAGATCCTGGTTGAGAAATCCCAAGCCTAGAGGCCCTAGAAGTGAGGGTTTGATACCTTGGATTATAGGTAAGTGTTAGAGAACCAAAAAATTTATAATCCTTTATGTTTTTCCATGTACTAAGACTTTTTAATGGTTTGGGTTCAAGGGGAAAGAAATTATATGAGGTGCTTTGTATTTGGAGGCCTATTGGAGGGGTAAAAGACGGTACACCAATAATTGTTTGTATAGATGGCCTATTCCCAAATCATTTCATTTGATAGAGATGCAACCAATGCATTTCAAAAATATGTGAATGAGAATTTAGCTTTTGATATTTGACATGTTGTGGAACTACATGCCAAGAGTGGGCTGAAGGAGGCAACATTTCTGGTGAAATTAGAGGTGAATGAGGGAGATGGTGTTGATGTCCGCTAGTTTGAGACATTCCAATTGAGCGATCAGTGTATTAAAATTTTTAAGGATAGATGGTTTGTAGAGAATTGATAGGATTTGTATCCTAAGATTACCCAAATGATGAAAGATGTGATGAATTTGCAGAAGGATACCAAAGATGTTGACAATGATTTATTTTTTATGTTGGTGAAGATCCTCAATCATTAGGTACGCTTCTACTTTTCTCTTTTCTTGTGTGTGAATAGGTTCTTCTATATGATTTGATGCTCGTGGACATGCAGGTCCTCATAGTTTACTTTTTATTAATTCATAAAAATAAAATGAATCAGTGAATCTAGTAATATAATTTTGATTCTAGAAATTGATAGGATCATTAAATCTCTTTCTAGTGTTGGAATTTTTTTCTTTGGAAAACTTCAAAGATCATTTTTCTCTCAGGACTGCTTACTTTTCCACACCCTCTCAATTTATACATCCCTAGAGTTTGGAACTGATGCTTGGGCCTCTTTGTGGTGAGTTTATGGGCTTCCTTATTATGGAGTGTGTGAGGCTCACACACTTCCAAATATGTCATCTTTTATGTTATTTACTTGATTCTGATTAACTGATGATGATATGTAATCATATTTTATATTTGGGGATTATATTAACATATAATTGCCCTTTTTCCAAACCAATTGTTAAACAAGAAAGTAGTAGTAGTGAGGAGGGGTCTTCTTCTGAGGAGATTGATGAAGATTATGCACCTCAAAAACCAATTCATAAGGTACCAATCATGTTTTCTATTCACTTATATTTTTGGATTGGTAAATCTCCTTAGTTTCATGTCCTTTCTTTTGATTACTATGGATGAGATATACATCTTACATTTAACATTCAACTTATTAACATTTTAGAACATGTAGTGTGTTTTTTGAGGATTTTACCAAATCAAATTTTAACATAAACCGAAAACACCAAACTGATTTCTTGCCCTTTCAACTTGACAAAATATTTGCATTTGACCAATAACTACAAGCAACTGAATGATAAATCCACATACCTATATCTTTGTAAAATACCTGGAACATCAAAAAGATGGCTAAGAGGCTACCACCATGATTTTTATCTACTGAAAATGGGAAAAAAAGCACCAAAGAGAATCATGTTATGTTGTAGCTCAATATACTGAAAACCCTAGTGAAAACCCAACTAAAATTCTATCAAAGTTGCACTCAAAATAAAAATCATGGCGGCAACCACTTAGGGATCAAAATAGAGAAAATAAATCAAAATTGTTCTTTGTCATATTTCCTTTTAACAAAGTCTCAACTATCAATGATACAATACATTTGATACCCTAAGCTATCAATACAAATGGCTCCTAGCTAGAAGCTCACGGGCTATCCATTTGATAACCACAGTCAACATTTCAAAATAGTGAATCGATATCCTTGAGCACAAGCACCAATAACATCAAATAATGGAGATAAAGCATGGGCCAGGGCACGACACTAGTAGAATGTGGTCATTTCAATGATCATCTTAGTAATATACAATGGTGCCATTAAACGTGCCAGTAATATCAACAAACGTGAATCCAAACATTTCAAAATAGTGAATCGATATCCTTAAGCAAAAGCACCAATGACATCAAATAATGGAGATAAAGCACGGGCTAGGGCACGAAACCAATAGAATGTAGTCATTTCAGTGAGTATCTTAGCAATATACAATGGCATCATTAAACGTGCCAGTAATATCAACAAATGTGAATCCAATTTCATGATTCATGATCAAATAAAATGCAATGCTTTTGAAATTTACAGTCGAATATGATGCCAGAGGCTCAAAATTTGCCTGTTAAAGATACCAGATCAATGATGAATAAATCACATACCTTCTCTCATGCTCATCTTTGACCCACTCCTTTTCTCTACAATAGAAATAAAAATGATTTGGTCGTTTCACTTTTTTTTCAACTATACCCCGAAACTGTTAGAATTCTGATGGTCTATTTAAAACCCATCAAAATCCCAACACCATCGGGGACTATTACAAAAAAAACACCAAATTCATTATAAAAAATTATCCGTCGGAAGTTTCTGTCAAAATTTGGCCCTAAATGTAGTAGTGGGTGGAAAGGATCATCATCATCAACTTGATCTTGAGAGTTAGAACTTTCTCCTCTTTCAAAGTTGGTAGGAGGAGCATATCTATGTATAACATCAATTTTTATTTCCATAGTAGCATCTCATAAAGAGTCCCATTCATATTCATTTGAGTCCACTTCACTATTGTGATACTGCCTAATGTAGTAAGTTAGAGATATAGTAGGGGTATATTTTCTTCATCACTATCATTTGTCATAGGAAGTGTAGTAGCAGGAGCTTTCTCAATAGTAGGAGTAGTAGAGTATTTTAGAATAGGCATATCCAAGATGTGGGAGATGTCAGATAGTTTCCCCAATCAGGATTTGTATGATTAGAGTCAGCAGTATGTTCAACAGTAGCAATAGTAGTAGTAGTTTGGATGGGATCTTCTTGCTTAGGGCCAGGGTTAGGTTCGTGAGTAGCTTGAGAAGGTAGATAAGGCTCTCCTTGATAGTCTAGATTATAATTATGAATATGCAAGAGCCTTTCATACATCATAGGCTAGATTTACGCTTCTTCTTCATCATCTAAGTCCTCATATCCATTAGTGTTTCTGCTAGGTTTGTTAAACTTATGTATATGATATCCAACACTAGTTTTGTCCTTGGGGTTTTTGAATTCAATATGTAAAGGTTCAAGAAGACCTTTGTTCTTACCAAGATGAATTTTTCTATCATGTCCCATTTTATGCATAAGTTGATAGCCCATACCATATTTTTCAGGTGAGATTTCGGTGTGTCTATCCTTTTGCTTAGGTTCTGCTCTCTTGTAGTGTAAGGTAGCACTTTCATCTCTTTCTAGCTCTAAGGGAATTATATCCTTAATCATTATAGTACCTTCATGAATAATGGGTGTTGTAGTTGAAGAGATGATTTTCCATGTGATTTTGAGGAGTTGGGAAAAGTGTCCACTTGATAGGTTCCCATACCGGTAGGTCTAACACGTATTCATTTTCCATGATTTAGTATAGGTGCTTTTTCTAATTTGTCAAGAGATGTTCCTTTTTTGTTATGAGGAACCATTCTATCTGATTGCTTAGGAATTTTATAGGCACGTGTTGAATCCACGAGAATGGTAATCTCAATTCTTTCATGAGGGAATTTTATGCAGCGATGATATGTCGAAGGGATTGCTTGCATTACATGGATCCAATGCGTCTCCCAAGAGTCACTAGTACAATTTGGAAAATATATGACTACATGACTAAAAATTTTAGTCACATAACTAGAACTGATCAAATTCTACTAATTTATTGTAATTCACAAGTATAAATGACTAATCTGGTCATCGGGTAAAATCACAAGGTCAGATAAATAAAAATGACTAAATAAATGATTAAATGATTTGTCACTAATAGTTAGTCACCCAAACAAAAATGACTAAATAATTAGTCACCCAAACAAAAATGACTAAATGAATGATTATTACTCCTTTAAAATATCTTTGATCAAATGAGGGTTTAACAATATTTTCTAAGCTTGATCTTAGGTGAAGTCATAATCTAGTAAGAGTTTGTGATGTTGATGTTCCAAAACAACCTTCAAAGTATGTTATGGATAGTAGGAGTTTGACGTAGTGCCATTTGCTTTAACTAAAGTGCCAACCTCATACATGAAATTAATTGATGACTAAGGTGATCAAAGCCTTGAAAATAAATCCACTTTATTAGTTTTGGATAATAGTTTGACTTGTTCAAATAATGAAAATGAAATATATTTTAATCATCTATGCCCTGTTATGGAAAGTCTTAAAGCATAAGTTGTTTCAAAAATGACCCAAACAAGTGCCCTTACAAGGTGTATTAGACTATGGATCCATATTGGAGGAGGCTACTAAAACTTCCTTAGGGTATGATGTTGAGGAAATTTAATATCTTTTTATAATTAAGAAGTCTCATGGATTATAATAACAACTAATGCTTATGTTTTAATTCAAATTTTATAAAACGTTTACAATCTTTAAAAAAATTTAATACCAATTAGTACTACAAAAATAATTATTTTTTAAAAAATGACTTAAAAAATTAAAACAAATTTTTTAAACCCATAAAAACTATTTGCATAATAAAATGCAATCTAATTTTTCCCTATTTATCATAAAACCTTTCCCTCTCCAACCCTTACTAAAAAATCATGAATTCAAATGAGGTTTAGCATTAGTTCTTAGGTTAATTGAATTTACATGGATTGTAGAAACATAATGTCTATAAAAGTACAATTGTTTATGCTTCTAATGGTCACAGTTACATGGATTTTAGAAACAAAATGTATGTAAACGTAATGTCTCTAAAAGAATATTACACTTAAATTGATAATATATTTAAATTGACACATTTATTTACATGCAACAAATCTAACAATTGGTGATAAAGGTTAAATTATAAACCTAACATTTGGTGGTAAAGGTATAAATTTGATTTGATAAAATGAAATTTTATTGGTAGTAGTAGTATCATAGACATCAAATGAGAGAAGCCAAATCTCATATATCTAAAGTGTGTTACATGTCAAAAAATATATATAATAGGGGATAAAATCATAATTTCCAAATATTTGTGAGTCATTTGTTTAACTTTTTTCATGTAGTCAATTTTAAAATGTTGGAATGTTATCACAAGTGTATGTACATTTGTATTTAACGAAGGCAAGAAAATTGTATTACTAATTTTTAAAGTGTGCAAATATGACATGAGCATGCATCCAAAGTATATATAGATATTATATTAAAATGATTTAGGAGATTACACAAAAATCGCTTAATACTAACCCTAACCTAATGATCTACAACCACTTATTTTAATTTGTTAATATCCTACAATCACAGAAAAGGGTATGGGATTTGGGTTTACACTAGTCTATTACAATTGCTTGAGTATTTCTAGAGGGGATCAATATTTTTGTCGAAAACATATTGTAAGGGCATAATGACTACCAAGGAAAGAATATAGTAAAGAGAACAAGCACAAGCACTGTAACAATAAAACCCATAAAATCCTTGTTAAATCCAAAAAAATTATCCATGAACTGGTTTAGTAGTCACCCACCCTTCTTCCCACCTACTTATATTAGATTAGTGAAGTCTCCATACTGAGAAATAATTGTTAGAGTAATAAAGTGTTTGCCTATTAATTAAATCATGTTTGATTTAATTACTAAGTCACTTATTATCTCTTTCTACTTAAGCTAAACTTTAGGCATATAATAATTAATTACTTTATTAATTATTATTGTGCAACCTAGGTTTTACCTTTATAGGTTTTCATATCTCCTTTTATAAGGATTGATCTCCTCTTGTTTTGATAACAACAAATTGTGTAACAAATTATTCATTATTGAATTGCAACTTTTGTTTTTGCACATCAAGAATGATTTCTCCTCTCTCGTGGATCAATGCGTTCAGGCCTCCATAGCTTCTTGCTTCTTCTCTCTCTTTCTATGATAGATGTTTGCATGTAGGTGTTCTTGGGAGCTCTGGGTTGTTTTTTATCAACTCCAATATGGTATCAGAGCTTCAGATCTGTTTGCCCATGTCCTCTTCTTGAGAGATTCGACTGTGTTCATCAGATCTACATTTTCAGAGGGTTTTCTGTTAGATATGGGGGGGACCTATTTTTATGGTCATCTTAGCTTCAAACAGACCTCACGGTTGCATTCAGAACATCCAAGAACCCCCCAGATCCATAGAAAATTTGTCCAATTTGGACAAAGTTAGAATCTATGGCAAACTTTTTTTGCAACTAGCCCCACATAAATCCCGAGGCACTTTGGGCCCAAACGGACCTCTCCATTGAGCTTGTAGTGCCCAAAAACCCCTAGATCCATATAAGGCCCGTACAATTCAGACTCCTTTACATTTTGGGGCATTTTTTGGTACCAAATGGCCTAACACGCTTCTCGAGGTGAAATTTATACATTCTGGCATGCTTCCCAAGATAGAATTGTACAAACTAAATCACTTCCTAAGGTAGAATTCTCTATCTTGGTGTGCAAATCAAGGCACAATATTTATTGCCTGACTCGCAAATTAAAAAATGGCACGTAAATCGAGACAAAAACTGTATGCCTAGCACAGATCCTAGGGCATGCATGCGATTTGGCAAAAAAAAATATTAATTTTATTAGGGCAACGACGTCCAATTGGCCGTCAAATTTAGACCTGTCATTTGATGATGTCAGCATGCATCATCATCATTTGCACCATTTTTGGGCCCTCCAACGCAGCAGTTGGTATTTTGCTCATAACTTCAGCATATGGTGTCAAAATTGGGCAAACGAGATATCATCGGAAAGCTGGTTCTGAGCTCTATCCAGATATGGAGGTTTGAATTTCCTATTTTTCTTTTTTGGTGGTTTTTGTTACTGTCAAAGCTAGATGTTTAGTTTTGCACTCTAGGAGCTCTATCTTGCGTATCCAGACTCCATTTTGGGAAAATGATATATCATTGGAAAGCTTGTTCTGTAAGCTTTTTTGTGTTGTGAGTCATTTTTATAGAATTTTCTCCAGGTACATTTTATTCAGATTTTTTATTTTTGCAATCTGGTGAATATCTTGGATGTTTCAAGTCTTGGAATCTCTTCCCTTTGAGGGATGGCTCATCTTAGGTTGTTCTTTTGTTTCAGAAGCCTTCACTCTTCTTTGAGAAGTGTATACTTCATTTTTGTAGCATTTTTTTATGCACACGCACTGAGATAAAGTGTCATTCTATTGCATGTATGAGATTTTGTACATGTTCGTGATCTATGTACTCGCACTCCATTATAAAGTGTCGGGGGGTTTGATGTTTGCCTTTGTTTTCCATCTACTTTTGTCATGTGAGCGTTCCTCTGATGACATTAGCCTCGAGTATCTCTATATGTGTTTGTACTTTCTCATGCAATTCATATTAGATGATCTTTTCAGTGTACCTATCATTACTCCCTTGTCAACATTATGGGGGGGTTTCTACTGTTGGTTCTACTGCTTCCTTGGTTTGATAGTGTGAGCTATGTATTCAGTATTTGATTCTATGTACTAGGTAGATGCAGTGTTTGGGTACCTATGCATTCTGGTGAGATGGATCATTTACCATATGGGCACTCTTTCTTTCCTATTTTTTGGATGCACTCTTCTAGCTTTGATTGATCAGCTCTTCAGACTTTTGGTGTTTTTATGTCATCTCTATTTTTGAGTTTAGGTGTTTGCCTTTGTTTGCCTCCTAATTCGAGTAGTTTCATTTGAGGGCACTCATGCAGATTATAGTATTATGTATCTTTGACTTTAGTTGTTTTCCTTTGTTTGCCTCCTCATTTGAGTAGTGTCATTTGAGGGCACTCATGCAGATTACAATCTTCTCTACCTTGTCATATTTCAATGGAGGATATTCAGATCATCAGTTACTTCTTGACAAAGTTTGCAACTTTTTGCTTTAGTTATGTTGTACATGTTAATCTTTGTTCCTATTTTCTAGAACATTCCTAGTTTTGGAGGCTTCTTTAGTCCTTCAAACTAGTCTTTGTCTCTTTTTGGAGTAGAGTTTTTCCCATGTGGTTTTCTCTATTTCTCCGCTTTATAGAGACTCTCTTTTGTACTTGGGTACCTGATCAGGCCTTTTGTTGTCGGGACCCATTTTCTTTTAGTAGTTCTTTCTAGGTTTTTAGCTTCTCCCAAAGTTCATCTTAAGGGGGGGTGTTAGAGTAATAAAGTGTTTGCTTATTAATTAAATCATGTTTGATTTAATTACTAAGTCACTTATTATCTCTTTCTACTTAAGCTAAACTTTAGGCATATAATAATTAATTACTTTATTAATTATTATTGTGCAACCTAGGTTTTACCTTTTTAGGTTTTCAGATCTCCTTTTATAAGGATTGATCTCTTCTAGTTTTGATAGCAACAGATTGTGTAACAAATTATTTATTATTGAATTGCAACTTTTGTTTTTGCACATCAAGAATGATTTCTCCTCTCTCGTGGATCAATGCATTCAAACCTCCATAGCTTCTTGCTTCTTCTCTCTCTTTTTGTGACATGTGTTTGCATGCAGGTGGTCTTGGGAGCTGTGGGTTATTTTTTCATCAACTCCAATAATAATATGCAAATAAACTAACCATGTCATCCATCATTTGGGTTTTTCTCCAAAGCACAAACATTCCTTGGTTCCATAAAGGTAATACTTTATGTTGTGGCTTCCTTTTGACCTATAAATAAATCATGACTCTTTTATATGGACCTTACTGAAGGAAGATTAGGAGGTCGTATTTATTTTGTGGCTAGTTGTTTTGTTGCCTGAGCAAAATCACTATTATATTTCTACATTCTTTGTAATTTCTTTTGTGACTTTCTTCTAACTTAAACTCAATCTAAAATACATTTGTTACATTTTTTAGATGAAAACATATTTAAAAAATAAAAAAATGATGTTAAAATCTTTATTTTAATATTTAAATGCTCTCTATATAAATGCAATATGATATTGAATTTATATATATAATAAATATATAATATTAATATATAAATGATTAATTTTATAATATAGTAGTTTATGGTTTTAATAATATCGATAGCATATTTTATATTTTATATATAAATTATATAATTTATATTTATATTTTCTAAATGATAAATATTCACATTTTGAATTTATGATTATTCGCAGATAGGCTATTATTTGGAAAACCTATGGACCCAGTCAATGTCTTGCACTAGAAAAAACTTATGCGACAATGGAGAATAACAGTCAAATAATCGTTGACTATGCTAAGCACCCCCCAGACATCCACCAATTGGGAGATCCACTGCCTCTGGAGATTACAAGTTGACCATATGCCAAACACATACCAAAATTGATCCTGGACAACACTTTTTCCTAAGGCAAGGATTTAAGGCAATTTCTAGGTTTGGAAGCTTTCAACATTTGTTTTCAAGCTCGAATATCAGGTATCTTCTATGCTTTGTATCTTCAACAAATTTTAAAGATAACATTGCCTTGCAAAAATACCTTCTTTACCAAAATGCCTCTTACAACTCCTATTTACAACCAATATGCATTCCTATTCTCCAAATTTGGTAGAAAACTGTATTATTTTTTTTGTAAAGAAGACCTCCATGAATGACACCCTTCCTAAGGGCATCTTTTCCATATCAGGTTGAAATAATTAGCTACACAATGTTGGAAAGTGATGATTGGAGAGCACTAGGGATCACTTAAGCATTTCCATTTATGGCAACACTTATGTTGGAGTGATCACATGAAGTGAGTATAAGTATTGGAGATACAGTCATGAAAATGACTAAGTACAAAATCAGAATAACAGTATACTGCAGTACAGTTTTGGTCAGCAAAGATAATATGTGATGTATTATGACTTGCGAACTTAGAGGAAGACATGTTTGGATATGTAGGACCTTTAGTTAAGGTTCTACGTGTTTTGGTTTTGATATCAGTAAGATACAGTGATATAAAGGTATGCGAAGACAAAGAAACTATGAAACAAGGTATATGAATAGTCGTGATGATTGAGGGAAGGTTAGATGGAATGGTAATGTGATAAGTTAAATGAAAGTTGTATATTGCCAACACTTTGGTAATACAAGTTCGATGACTCTACATTTCTCATTTGTATAAGTAATTGTTATGTTTTGTATTGTATTTGAGAGCTGACTGGATGGAAAAATTGATATAAGTATAGAGTGTTTTGTGGAAGCGATAAGTGTGAGACTGTGTCATAGAGATGGATATGTGATGGATGAAAATTTGTGATATTAGAAAAGGCAGATAGAAGATGCGAGATCAGAGATTGACATAGCTATAACTGGAACTATCAAAGCATAGAAGATGCTTGTGCAGTTCACTTATTAAAGAACACTTTTGTCACAAAATTTTTGTTGTAAGAGTTGTGAGCTCACCACACCTTTAACAAGGTTTTTGTATACCCCTAATAGGGTTTTCTATTCCTCTAACAAGGAAATGGACTATGTAATACTCAGCTCCTAACATGGCTAGATCTCCTAACAGGGATTCTATATTTTAGTGCATAGTTGTGGGAACCATCACCATCAGGGTTTTCCCTTGGCCAGGGTTTCCTCAAAAAAAAAAAATGGTGTTAAGAGTTATGTTTTATGTGCTTATGTTCTTTTCATTTCAACATTGATATGGTTTATTTGCAATTGGTTGAAGTTTAATTTAAAGTGTTGTAATACTGATTCACCCCCCCTCTCAATATTATTTAATCCTAACAATTGGTATCAGAGCTATTGGCCCTTGGAGAGAAATCCTAACAACTTAAGGGAGATCATAATGGATTCAAAAAAATTTCAAGAGAACTTTGAAGAGGCACTTGATGACCTGGACAAAGACAAGGCTGAGAATGGTGAATTAAAATTAAAATTGAGAAGAGCAGAATGTTTCATTAAGAAACTAAAGGAACAACTTGAAATTTCAAGAAGTTAGAGACAAGACCTTATGGATAAGATCAAAGAGGATTTTGACAATGATGCATCAGACCAAGTAAAGAAGCTAGAGCAAGAAAAAGAACAAATTAAGCTTCTGATGATTAAAGAAATTCAATATGAAAAGGATACAAGATACAAAGTTGAAGAGACACTAAAAGAAGCAAATGTGTAGATAAAACAAATGAAGACTGAAGTTGATCACTATAAGGATAAATGTCAGGAATTGGAGAAGTACAATTAGATCATAAAAGGTGAACTCACTCAATCCAAATTGCACATTGAGAATTTACACATGATAAGTGATAAAATTGATGAACAAAGAGAGAGACATAAACCTAAGGGAGACATGACTGGAATTGGATAAAATGAAGGAGAATGTTCTAAGACTAATGATGAATCACATGAAGATAGATCCACTTTTGAAGAACCTAAAGATCAGATTAGACCTTTCAGAGGTAGATGCTTTAGATGCAACAAAGTTGGACACATGAAAAGAGATTGCATAAGTAAAGGTCCTTCCAAACCCTTTTTCGATTATTGTTACAACTATTATGCATATGGACATAAGAGAGAAGAATGTAGAAAACTAGATTAGTCAAGGAATAGACAAGATTACATCAGAGAAGAGTCAACAACCAATAATATCATATGCTACAAATGTAATAACCTTGGGCATAATGCAAGGTATTGTAAGCTGCAGGTTAATCTGGACATAAGACCACCTACATGTTTCAAATGCAACAACTTAGGACACTAGAGAAGTTTTGTAGGTATAATGGAATGAACAATAGAAGAGGACCACCACCTATGGTTATAAAGAAGAATATTGGTGATAGTGGTAAAAGTCTTAATGAGTACATAGATGAGTTCAAGAATCATCTCAAGAAAACAACAAATGAAGATGATGAGAAGATATGGAAGGTAAATGATTTCAATAAGGCATTGGTTCAGGGAGAGACATTATATGATACTATGTCTTTGCATGATGTTGACATTACTTCATCGACCTAGAAGGCCACATGGCCTTAGTGGGAGCATTGGATGTAGACAAAAAAATATATCCAGCCCCTGATTATGTGGAATAAGCTCATGCAAGCTTAGATATGGTGTGTATAGACACTATGGAGTTTATGTTTGTGATCGCAACACTTGGAGATTCATATCCTATGATCACAAAATTTATGTTTGACTGGACAGTATGCAAAGTTGAGCTACCTGTGATTAATACATTCAGTCACCTTGTGATGGATAAAATACCTTGAAACATATCATTTCTACACCATTTGATTAGCAAAGACCAAGGAGAATAGAGTTAAGAAGCACTACAGCCATCTAGCAACTTCATTGCATGATCATTTGAAGCAAAAGTTCCCAACTTTAGCATATCTAAGGTATTTAGATTATAAACTCTACTAGAAGCTATGGATGCACCTGTCATATTTGATGTTATTGATAGACCAAGGTATAAGTTTAAGAGGTACCCATTTAAGTCTTGTGAGGATGATATGGAAGGAGCATTTTCACAAACCTCAAATGACATGTTACATGTCGAAGATATTAGGGCTTAAATTCACTATAAGTATGAGACCATAGGAGATGCAAAAATCTATAAGGAATTAGGTGAAGTGATATAATCTAATGGTAAAATGAAAGAAGAGTTCAAACATCTAGAAGATCAATCTATCATTAAGCTAACCCACCTTAATGAGTTCTATGAAACTGAATGGTTCAAGATCATTCTAAGCAAAATCCATGATCAATTCATTTCGATAGGAGAGCAACCTGTTAAGATATGTAGCCAATTTATTCATGAGATAAATGGATTGGACAATACTGGAGCCCTCCCTATAGCTGAGAAGAATATCAAGAAGCAAGTAGAAACCCTAACTCATTCTAAGTGGGATAAGAGAGCGATGACTATGAATGACATCTTTCAGTAAGATGTGAGATTGGTAGCAATGTTACTAGGATACAAGTTATTCTATAGCAGCAGACCTAATTCTATGTCAGCAGGGGTAATTATGATGGCTTATAGAATGGTGTAGGAAAACACCAAATATAACTTATGTGAAATCCTAGCACAATAGTTCTTGGAGAATGTGAGGATTATCAAGAAGGACAAGTCAAAATCTTTCAAGTTTGGTTCACTCCTGATACACATGTACATTCACATTGTACACAAAATTCCTGGAATGCACCCTAGAGCATCGAAAGATAGTGTACCCACTGGCATACAGATATCAAAGAGCTTTAGGAGACAAAACAAAGATTGGGTAGATAGTGAATTATTTGCAATGATTAAGATCCTTCAAAGGAAAATGAAGGAGAGATACAAAATTCCTGAGGAGTTGGTAGAGAAGTATAAAGACACAATCTATTTCATGGTTGAAACTGATTGTGTGTGATTTGAAGCAGTAGAACCAATAAATAAATGGTGCTACCCTATGGGGTATGAGGTTAGTTAAGAAGTTCTTACAATGCAAGTTGAACATGTACTAGCAGCTGAAATAGATACATCTGAAGAGAGATGGGGAACTTACTTGGAAAAGTCAACAAAAATTTGAGAAGAACACGATAAAGGGACAAGGAAGAGAAAGATTGAGAAAATGGTTGATGACATTGTTGTGAAGGCAGAAATTACAAAGGAGAAACTAAAAGAGGTAAGGACAAAGATGATAGAAGGGTCCTCTAGCTTGGCAATTGAGGCACCTCCTCCTTCTGAAGTTGAAAAGACAGTAAGTCCCACTCCAATTATAATAGATTTATCAATCACTCCTGAAAATATTGCACAAGAGGTTACACCTGTGAGCACTTCTAGGAGATCTACAAGATCTAACAAACCAAGCAGTCAAAAGAAATAAAAAATAGAAGTAGAAATAAAGAAGAAAGAGGACAAGGTGATTGAAAAGAAAGAAGAAAAAGAAGTACAAAAGAAGCCATAAGATCTGTGGAAGCCAGATATCAAGATGTTATGGAAGATAATAATAAGAGATGGAAATATGAAAATAGTAAATAGATACTATGAAAGGTATGATTCTGACAATCAAGCAGTAATTGAGCATTTGTTAGTCTACAAGAAGAATTTTCTAGAAATAGAAGGCAGTAATCCTAAGGACTTGTACAAAAAGTTGGAAATAAGAAAACAATTAGCACATTCTGAGGATGAGACTATAAGAAATAAGGTTATTGAAGACATGTTGCCTGTAGTCTCCATATAAGAGAGGGAGAGAATTATTAAGGAGTTGAAACCTCTATTGAGAACAAAGGTCAGACTTGTAAAGATTATGGAAAGGAAGTATGATGAGGTTATAAAAGACACAAAAAAGGAATTGGACCAAATTCTTATGTGCGACATGCCTGAGAAGACCTCACCTCCCAAGGTTACAAAGCCTACATCTTTAGGAATGGGAGAAATCTCTAAGACAGCTAAAGAAAGTGAGAAAGCAAGAGAATTTGACAAGAAACCAAACTTCTTCATTTTTGGTGTGCCTATATCATTAGATAACAGTAGAAGAGGAAGGACAAAAAGAGGAAGAACATATAAAAGAAATACAGGAAGAGAAAGAACAAGAGAAGGAGAAACAATAAGAGGAAAAGCAGGAAAAAGAGACATGAGCAAAAAAAGAAGAGGTAATAATTGACCTTAAACAAGAACTGGATACCTCCTCCACCCTATTGTTGGCAATTATGGCCAAACCGGTAAGAAATAATGTGGAAAGTATGGATGGGGATTAACTCATGAGGTTCTCTGTCATGGCATTTTCTAAGGCACATGAAAGGTTAGAACAAAAGGGGGATAAGAAGGTAAAAGTGATTTCTAGGGTAGTAGAGACTGTAAATAAAATACTCCCTACACCTCTCACATTTCAAAGAAAGGATGATGTAGAGAACTTGAACTTGGCATTGGACAACTTTGAAAGTCATTTTGAGTCACTGCTGAAGATCACAGAGGATAAGGTTGAGAATACATACTTAGAAAAGAAGTTGAAGGAAGTCTTCTAGTCCTTCTCATGGGACTTCGACATTTGAAAACAACAACAATTAATGCTAAAAATTGTGTGGCAAAAGGAAGAAAACTCTATAGGTATTGCATCAATCCTAGTAGACACATAAAGAATATTGAAGATATCATAGGCAAGGACAGGGCTACATTAGACAACATAATGGATAGTTGTGAAACCTCTTCACAAACTATGTTGGAAATGGACAAGCAAACATCCAAAAATTTGGATAAGATAAGTGATTTGAATACAGATAAAGGGAGAGTAGTGGAAAGATTTGGTTTTCTAAAGAGTCTAATCACTCCTAAGCTTTCAATTCTTGAATCTCATCTCACAGAGATGGAGAAGATAGAAGGATCAATGAAAAACTCTATACCCACTAAGCTAAAGGCAACAAAGATTGCATCTTATTCATTGAATGGACTGATCCATGTCAGTTAACTTCTAATCAAGTCATGAGATGATGAAGTGAAGACCTTGGAAGACTCCTTCCAAGACATTCTGAATTTGGTGAGTAAGCACTAAGTCTTTTTGTGCTTAAAATTTTGAAATTTTGCAAGTCCCTTTGTCATTGATGTTAAAGGAAGAGAAGAAGAGAGGAGAAGAGAAGAAGAAGAAAAGAAGTAAATAAAAAGGAGAAAGAATATGTATATAGAGAAGTAGAAGGAAGATAGTATTTTGACACTTAGTCATTTTTCACTAAGTGTTGCCATCAATGTCAAAGGGAGAGATTATTGGAAAGTGATGATTGGAGAGTACTAGGGATCACTTAAGGGTTGTCATTTATGGAAACACTTATGTTGGAGTGATCACATGAAGTGAGTATAGGTATTGGAGACACAGTCATGAAAATGATTAAATACAAAATTAGAATAACAATATACTGCAGTACAATTTTGGTCAACAAAGATAATATATGATGTAATACGACTTGCAAACTTAGAGGAAGACATGTTTGGATATGTAAGATCTTCAGTTAAGGTCGCACATGTTTTGGTATTGATATCAGTAAGATACAGTTATATGAATGTATGAGAAGACAAAGAAACAGTGAAACAGGGTATATGAACGGTCACAATGATTGAGGGAAGGTTAGATGGAATGGTAACATGCTAAGTCAGATGAAAGTTGTATATTGTTGACACTTTGGTAATACAAGATCGTCAACTCTACATTTATCATTTGTATAAGTAATTTTTATGTTTTGAAGTATTTGAGAGCCGATTAGATGGCAGAATTGATATAAGTATAGAGTGTTTTGTGGAAGCGATAAGTGTGAGACTATGTGATAGATATGGATATGTGATGGATGCAAATTTGGGATATTAGGAAAGGCATATAGAAGATGTGAGATCAGAGATTGACATAACTATAACTAGAACTATCAAAGCATAGAAGATGCTTGTGTAGTTCACTTATTGAAGAACACTTTTGTAGCAGAATTTTGGTTGTAAGAGTTGTAAGCTCACCACACCTTTAACAGGGTTTTTGTATACCCCTAACAGGGTTTTCTATTCCTCTAACAAGGAAATGTACTATGTAATACTCAGCTCCTAACAAGGTTAGATCTCCTAACATGGATTCTATATTTTAGTGCATAGTTGTGGGTACCATCCCCACCGGGGTTTTCCCTTGGCTAGGGTTTCCTTGAAAACAAATAATGGTGTAATGAGTTATGTGTTATATGTTTATGTTCTTTTCATTTCAGCATTGATATGTTTTATTTGCAATTGGTTGAATTTTAATTTAAAATGTTGTAATACTGATTCACCCCCCCTCTCAGTATTACTTAATCCTAACACATAACCATTTCAATATTTTCCTAAATCCCAACTATTTAGAAATTGTACCAGAGCAGATATGGCCATATTTTGTAAACCCTAACCTTTGTGAGCCCTTAAGTAAACAAAAGTATAAATCTTTGGAGTACTTCAAAATTGAGGTTGCATACTTGAAGAGATTTAAAGTCGTAAGTCATGTCTACATTATAAATTTTTAACAAATATAGCATAGTGTGGCAAATTTCTTGTCAAAATAAGAATTGTACAGGACTGTGTTCATGCACTTAAAACTCTAACAATTTGAATTTGACCTCATTGAAATGATCTAAAACTTATTCATTAGTAAAAATGATTCAAGTGAAATTGACAAAATGATGTGAAAATGAATGGAGTGAAATTGACAAATCAATGTTGCAATTTGGGGCTTGAACTGATACATAGTATTTGGCTAATAGTCAAACCGTTTCTTTTCCTACAAATTTTGTTTCAGAAAAAAAGTTCTCCTCCTGCAGTCACTCTTCTTGAATATATAGATAATATTATCAAGGAATTGAATGGTGATATCAATGATTGTATTATTTTAGGGCATATGGTTTGTACCCATGGAATTCATGCTATGGTATATATTCCAAAAGGGTGTAAAATGAACCCAAAGAATGGTTATGTGCTGGTGAGATGTTGTCTTGTGACCACATTTCTTTGAGGCATTTTATCAAATAGTTCACGTGCTTTGTCTATGCTCCTTCCTCCTACATTTTGCATGTGTCTACCAAGGCTATGCCAACTATAATTTAAGCCTATCTTACATTATCAAAACTTTGTTATTCTCAATCTATAATTGTTTGGAGTTGATTTGAGCTCAATTATCTCACGTTGTAGTCATCTTTTTGGTGTTTTTCTTATTAAAAAAAATTACTGCAAAACACCTTGCATTTTATTAGTTAGTACAAAACCATTGGAAAACATTATTAGCTAATTTCTTAGTCTAAGTAATCTCTCGAAACCTTTGCTTCATTGTAGATCCAACCAAATCTATTTTTTGTATTTCCTTGTATGACCTCTACCAATATTTTCCCAACCTATCACAAAATGAGAGCTTTAGAATAGGTCATGAACATCCATCAAAGTATACACAAGAAATGGTAGTATCCTTGGGAAAAAATGTAGTTTCATGGCTTGCAAGAATTGTCGGATATGGACAATGATAATTTCTTGAAAAAGACTTGGAGACTTTCGAGCTAATGTGATTGGTAAATGTAAAGTTAGATTCAACAACCTATGCTAGAATCCAAAAAATCATAATGAAAATAGATTTTTGTCAAATATTATGGTTGGAAATGCTCTAGTAAATATGCATGCAAAATGTGGTAGCATAAACAATGTAAGTGAACTATTTAACAAAAAACCCAAAGTGATGTTGTCTCATGTGAATGTTATGTTAGAAGTACACACAAAATGTTGAATCATAGACAACACACATGAACTATTGTCAAAATGCCCCAAAGAGATGTCAATTCAATGAACTTTTACACAATGGATATTGCAAGGAAGCTCTCTAGATCTTTGAAATAATGAAGCATTCTAGAACACATCCTAATATTGTAAGCTTTGTGTTCTCATTAGTGTACGCCAAATATACATAATTTAACCACATGAGTAAACCTTATTGCATTACATATATAGTTGATCAATAGGTGTGCATGGTTGACTTTCATGCTCATGTTGGATATCGTGAGGACATCCTAAACCTTATAAATAAGATGCCAGTTAGATTGTGGTGGTTGTGCATACATGTTTTCCTGGTGCCTTTAGGAATATATGCTTAGTATTTATAATAAGTACATTTCAGTTAGACCCCAAATATCTAGGGAAAGCATTCAACTTATGTTGTACACTAATCGATGCAGAAGTGGCCATGTGGGTGTGATCTACAAATTGTAAGATTGATGAAACAACAGAATTTAGAATACCTACAAGCTATGCCATAGTGCCCTGTCCCTTTGCCTCTCCTTGATTTATTTGTGTGGAATTAGATATCCACTATGGTGGCCTCCATATAAACATGACATTATTTTAGTTTTTCTTCAAACTAGGGCTTCTATTTAAATGGAAAGGATGGCATAATGCATATAGGTACAAGCTACATACTAAAATATTGCCATGTTAAAATTAAACACATGACCAAAATGTTGCAACTAAACATACACAACTCTTAAGCTCACTATAATATATTGGCTTATCAAGAACAATCTAGGTAGTTAGACAAAATAATTTTGGAAATGTTTATCAGGTCAAAGATGCATTCTTGCCTCACCTTGATATCAAGGTCTTTGTATTGCAGTTTGGTTTGAATTAGCATGTTTTTTAATGAAAAGAGATAGTTTAGGAGTGTTTTAATTTTGAATAATTATATAATGAGTAGGATAATCAAATAAAATTTCAATGGATGATTATTTGACTTCAGTTGGACTAGTGAAAATCATTCATCATGATGAAAGGGAAACTATCTTGACTCACTCAACCTCCTTAACATTCATTTATAAAGAAATATTATTGAGAAAATGAATTTCAATATCACGAGATAACAAGATAGTAGCTATCTTACATTTTAAGGTGACCATGATGTGTGCCAGCCAATAAAAACCAACAAAATTAGCTTTCAATATTCAATTTGATTCTAGGACATTGTACTTGATGCTATGGATGCAACCTCTTTCACCTTAGGTCCTAATTTGAGTCCAAATAAATGACACTTTTAAAAATTTGCAAAATGGGATTATATTTGTTGAAAATGTAATGTTTAAAAGTAACTCTAAAATCCTTTTAGAAAAAAGGGGAAGTATGCATGTTACAAGCCATTGTCCCTTGGCACTTTTCAAACTATTTTACATTGTAACTCAACTACCTCTATTTTTTTCATGCTAAACATGACACCTTTCTTTCCATAACTTTTCTTTGACTACCATAAGGTACAGTGTGCTGGTATGCCAATTTTTTAAGGGATGGGTACATTTGTATCAAATTAAAAAAAAATATAAATATCTACATATTTGCAGCCTAACAAGATGACTTGGGTTCAAGATACTAGGTATCATGCATCTTTTGATGATTGCCAAAGGAAAGTTCTAGGAATCCATGAAAACAAAAATATTTTTTTATCATTTTCAGTGTTCTGTGACTATCTTACTGGAGAATATTTCCAATTTTTGTTTTACCAAGACTAATAGGTAGCAGAATTGCTTGAATGGACTTTGTCAATGAGAGACTCTTAACACAAATTATAAATACGATGCCAAGGGATTTCAATTTTGGTGAAGGAAGGATTTTGAGCTTGCACAATTAGAAGAGAAGTACAAATATCTATTCAATAATTTTTTTGGAAATATCTTTTTAATCTTTAGTTTTCTACTTTTTTTTTTGGACAATGGAGATACATAATGGAATAGAAATTGAATCTTTTAGTAAGATTTTTCATAGTACAGATGGCACAGTCCCTATGTATCTTGCATAAATTGTAGGTAAAGTCATCACTTGTAAAGTTAAGATACCATTTTCCAATTTACAATTGTCTATTGTTAAGTTATGGTTTCCCATTTTTGTGAAGTTTTAAGGAATTTTTTTAATTCTAAGTTCTTATGTACTTAAGCTCCTTTTGGATCTACCTTAGTTATTTTAGTGTAGGGGATTGGTCTTCTTTATTCTTTCTAGTAAAGGATAATTAACAAAAAATACTTTAAAATTTATGGTTACAATATAGAGCTTCTTATTTGTCCTTTATGCAATAATAAAAATTTAGTAACTCCACAAATAATGTATGCAACGGTTGTTACATATTAGCTTAATCGACAAGAAGACAAGATTAGCTTTGTTACCTTGTCAATGGTTTTACTTAATTGGATATAGTTTCCAATTAATATAATTAATTTTTTTGGCATATTCTTTCCCTTGATACTTAGGAATGGGAATATTGATAACTACATTAGATCTACTATCAGAAGTAAAGGTCAAGATCTGGACCAGCTTCTGCATGCAAAAAGACTCATTGATCAACAACTTTTTGATACTCCATCAAGTTCTAAATTATTGCTTACTACTCACGTGTTGTTGGACACTTTGAGCTCATATTCACAAAGTTTAGTTTCAACATCAAATAGAAATTTGGCTTAAAAAGAGGACCTTCCACATATGTTGTTGCTAGTAAGTTGACTTACATTTCTTCAGGAATCTTGTTGTCCAAGTGGGTTAAACATATTTTCCCATCAACTAACTTACTAGTTGATATCATGCCTTTAGTCTCACAATCTTTCCAAAGCCCATTTGAATACTTTCCATTTCCAGAAATACCATATTATGAAAGGATCATGCAGAGGTTATCATATTCTCCATCTCCTATGATTCGATCTCATCATCTCCTATAATTCGGTCTCATGATAGTCAGTCTTTAAATTTGATCTTCAAATAAAGAAATATACCAAATTTTCTCCTTCATTGCATGATCGGTCTTCACAACTTCATTTAGATTTGTTTCTTGAACAAGGTCCAACACGAAGAGTTGCATTTAGTGTGATGGAAAAACCTACATTATCATCAATTTCAATGTCACCTTATAATCAACATCATTGCATACATTATTCCAATTATTTAACACCTAAACAGTTCAATGATCCATTTATAGCATTGCCTTAATCAATCCATTCAAAGACTTTGATTAGCTCATCTGGTATATTTTATCTATTTTTTGTGGCAATTTATTAATGGAAATGTCATACATTTGATATTTTTCGTAATATGTAACTTAGATTGTGTGAAATAGTTTTTTATAAATTGTTTCCAAAGTCATGTCTGGACAAAAGTGCAAGTGCGTACTTGGTAAAATATGTTGAATTTTACATTAAAGATTCCAAAAGCCTCAATTCAATTGCATATATGAATGGATCACCAATGGTGTTTCCATTTCTTGCAAGGTAGATACTCATCAATTTGCATGTGGATCTTATAACAACCTCATAGTAAGTATAGAGTCCTTTTGAATAATCCATTGTAGTATTCACGGTTGTCCATATTGTTCCTTCAATAAGTTGTTCAAAAAAAGGTGGGAGATTTCTCTCATCATAATCTCTATATTAATAAGTAGTTCTCACCAAATAACTTATGTTTCTTAAGACAGAAAATTCAAAGCAGTATTTATTAGCTTGTCTATTAGGGATATTATTTTTAGGGGAGCACGTTGTAATGTTGCTTGGTTTCTTACATTGACGAAGCCATCATCTGGAACCTAATTTAGTCCATTTATTGAGTCAATGTAGCCATTAGTAGCACCACCGTCTATGTTGATGAAACCTACAATATTAACAATGACCTATATCTCAGATATATACAATTAGCATATTCATTAAACCCATTTTCTTATAGATAAAATTTAATGTGGCTTCACAATGCATCTATTCCTTATTTACCAAGTTAATTTATTGTACCAGTAAAAGGCTTTTAAGTTCAGACCTACTTGGCACTGTTGTGTCTATGCTAAATAAAGTTAAAATCTTTTCTAAAGAGAGGATACAATAAATAAAATAAAAACTATTCATTCATACATTCCTCAATATCTCTACTTGAAATTTTTAAGTAGAATGAATTTGAACTTCCTACAACACACAAATCTATAGGCTAAGAGAGGTTGCCCAGATTCAAAGATTGCAGGGGCCACATTAGATTTCTTTCTAATTTATTTTGGGTAGCCTAAAAATCTGTAACCGATTGGAAATTAATGGTAACTGATGTTGTGGACTCTAAAGGGCCTTCTACATTTATTTTTTTCTTTTAGTCTTCTGGAGACCTGTTACAATTAAGCAAATTTGATGCAGGAGCATCCTGGGTGTAAGAGCAATCTTGCATCACCCAAAAATATTTTTGGTTTCTTTTCAATAAGGGCTATCTTGTGTTGAGCTGCTATTTTTGGAAATTTACTATTTTTAGTAGGTTTTCTGTTCGAGCTCAGAATATTCTATTTTCTTCCCTAGAGGTTCATTTTGGTCATATTAGCCCACTGGTAAAGTTTCATTGCCAGATCAAGTCTAGTTTTGAAGATATTGAAAATTTTCGGTATTGGCAATAGGGTACAGAAACTTTGAACTCAGTTTTGAAGGCTTTAGAGGCCCCGGATGAGGTCAAAACTTCGGCTGAATGAGGCTTACTTATTTCAAGTGTTGTAAAGCACTTTGTGCCCTTTCCCAAATGGGGCATAATATTCAATCGGGTCAACGGGTGATGACTTATGGTCTCCGGAAGTTGGGCCACCTGAAATGGCGGACAATAATTTTTCTTCAAAATTTTTGTTTGGGTTTCAAAAGTTGTTTTGAGCCAACTATGATGTAATAAAATGAAAAATAAAATAATTCTAAGTTTGGTCGGCCTTAGATGGCTAAATTTTTGGAACCTTCCCAGGCGGTGGAAATTTGCCTATATAAGGAAGGCCCGTAGTGTTGTCTAGGGTAGTTGGGAGTAGTTTAGAGTAGTTCTGGGTAATAAATCGAGGCTTTGTCCTACAAAATATTGTAAGGGAAATGCACATGTGGCTTTGCATATTGTAATTCTAAAATTTGTAATTCCACATTTGTGGAGATAATAAGAAGCTCATTTTCTATTCTTACAAATTATTGTTGTTTCTCTGTTTATGTTGTGTTTGTGGTATTAAGGGGAGAACCCTTCATCAAGTGATATTAGAGAAAGAGTTCCTGAGTGCGTAAACATATCACCAACTATGAGGCAGTTTGCACCAGGACCGTGGTTTAGGGTTTCAATGAGCAACATGAAAATGCCTCCATGAAGGGAACGTGGCAAAAGAGCTGGTGGTGTGACACCTGAGGTTAGAGCACTTCAAAGACAAGTGTGAGCATTGCAAGAAGAGATTCGCAGATGAATGAATCTTAATGTTAGAGATGAAAGTGAGGATGAAGCCGAAGAAGGAAATTCTAATCAAGAAGGAGAAGGCAAAATTATGAACCAAGAGGAAGAAAGGCTTTTTCAGGCCATTTCCAAGATTGGGAAAAGAACTAAGATTGAGGTTCTTGCATTTTCAAGAAATCTTAACCTAGAGGAGTTGATCGATTAGATCAATGAATTAGAAGAATATTTTGAGTATGAAGACATTGAGGATCCTGATCGGGTCAAGTTTGCAAAGGCCAGATTGAAGGGTCATGCGAAGATATGGTGGCAAGAGATTCAATTGGAGAGAAATAGAAGAGGAAAGGATAAAATCACAAGGTGGGATTGGATGGTGGATAAATTGAAGCAATAATTTATTCTTGTTGATTATGAGCTTGACCTACTAAAGAAAATGCAAAGTTTGAAGCAAGTAGGAAGATTTGTTCAGGAGTATACAGGGGAGTTCTATCAAATCCTCATCAGAACAGGCCATGTAGAAGCTGATAAGGAGAAAGTTACTCGTTACCTTAATGGGTTGAGGTTGAGCATTCAAGAGGAGTTGAATTTGGTTTGAATGAATGGTATTTAAGAGGCATACCAGTTTGCCCTAAAAGTAGAGGAAATGTTGAACAAGAAGTTTGAGAGCAGACAAAATGAAAGAGGTCATGGTGGAAGATTTGGTGGATGGTCATATGGAGGCCGAAATGAAGATCCAAAAAAGAAGGATGAGGCTAGTAGCAGTCAGAATCAGAGAGGAAACAATTGCAATTGTTTTCATGATCATAATAATAGAGATCAGAGAGGAAGAGGAAGAGGAGAAGGACCTAGAAGAGGAGGCTTTCGTGGAACATGTTTTCATTGTGGAGAAGAAGGTCATATGACATTTGAATGTCCTCAATGCCAAGGAAGGAAAGATAAGAGAAATGAAGGCTAGGCCAGAGTTGCACATGTAGATGAAGATGCTAGATCATCACATTTTGAAGATGTTGAAAAAGAAGAAATGCTAGTTAATAGAAGAGTCCTACTGAGTGGTGAGAATGAACTTGAGTAAAGGAATATCTTGTTTCACACCAAATGCAAGTGTGAGGATAAGTGTTGTGATGTGATTATCGATAGTGGAAGCACTGACAATTTGGTGTCAGAAGAGATGGTCACTAAGTTGAAGGTCAAGAGACAAAAACACCCACATCCATATCGAATTTCCTGGGTACAAGATGACCACGAGGTCATGGTCAATGAGCAATGCCTAGTAAAGTTAAAGATTGGCGGATACCATGATGAGGTACTATTTGATATCATACCTATGGATGCATGTCATATGTTGTTGGGTAGACCATAGCAGTTTGACAGGTGTGCTATACATGATGGTCATGTGAATACCTATTCCCTGACGAAAGATGGAGTACGACATGAGCTAAAGCCATTGAAGGACACAGAAGAAAAGGTATGTGGAAATGAAAGAATAACTTTTGTTGATGGAAGAAAATTCCTAGAGGGTATGAGGCATGAGCATATGTGTTTTTCTTTAATTCCAAAAGTTGGTAAAGAGGAAGTAGAAGATGTACCTATAGAATTTGTAGATTTGTTGAATGAGTTTCAAGATGTTGTATCTGATAATGTACCTGATGGATTACCACCGGTAAGGAAGATCAGTCATCAAATGGACTTGATTCTAAGAACCAGTTTGCCAAATAAGGTAGCACACAGAATGACACCAACAGAAAGTGAAGAGTTGAATAGACAAGTACCTGAGTTGTTACAGAAGGGGTTGATTCGAGAGAGCTTGAGTCCATGTGTTGTACCAGCAGTATTAGCACATAAAAATAATGGAGAATGGAGGATGTGTATAGATTCTAGAGCAATAAACAAGATCACAATCAAGTATAGGTTTCCATTGCCATGGATGGATGATATTATGGACTGTTTGAGTGGAGCTATGTATTTCTCAAAGATAGATCTAAAAAGTGGATATCATCAAATTCATATCAGAGAAGGAGATGAATGGAAGACTATTTCAAGATAAAGGAAGGACTGTATGAGTGGTTAGTCATGCCTTTTGGGCTAACCAATGCATCAGGCACTTTCATGCAGCTCATGAAAGAGGTTTTGAAAGAATTTATGGGTAAGTTTTTCATTGTTTACCTAGATGATATTTTGATCTTTAGTAAGACATTGGAGGAGCATATGATGCATATTCGTATGGTGTTTGAGAAGCTGAGAGAAGAGAAGTTGTTGATTAATTTGAAGAAGTGTAGTTTTGTGAAGGAGTTAGTGTATCTGGGATTTGTAGTTTCAGACGAAGGTCTAAAAATGGACCCAGAGAAAGTGAAGGCTATCCTTGAATGGCATACTCTAAGGAGTGCAACTAAGGTAAGATCTTTCCATGGTTTGGCTAGATTTTACATAAAGTTTATCAAAAAATTTAGCAGTATTTGTGGACCCTTGATTGAAACAATGAGAGGGGATAGAAAAGATTTTAAGTGGACTAATGGGGCAAATAAGAGTTTTAAACTATTGAAATAGAAAGTTATAGAACAACTTGTTTTAGCACTTCCAGATTTTAATAAGGTGTTTCAAGTAGACTGTGATGCTAGTGGTACTGTAATAGGAGCTGGTATGAGTCAAGAAGGTAAACATGTTGCTTATTTCAGTGAGAAGTTAAATGATGCCAAGAGAAAGTATTCTATTTATGATCAATAATTTTATGCTATAGTTCAGGCATTAAAGAAGTGGAGACACTATCTACTTCCTAAGGAGTTTTTTTTGTATACTGATCATCAAGCTTTGTAATATTTGAATAGTCAAGGAAAGTTGAATCAAAGGCATTTGAAATGGGTTGAGTTTTTGCAAATTTATACATTTGTTTTGAAACACAGCAGTGGAAAGTCTAATAGGGTTGTAGATGTGCTTAGCAGAAGGCAACAATTGCTAATAGAGATGCAGATTGAGGTGGTTGGGTTCAAGGAACTCAAGAATTTATATCCAGATGATCCTGATTTTGGAGAATCTTAGAAATCTTATACAGAACCTATTACTCTAGACAAAATGAAGTGGTTGGATTTCATCATCTAGGATAATATACTATTCATAGGGAGTCAGCTATGCATTCCACAAAGTTCTATGAGGGAGAATCTCATCAAGGATAAGCATAGTGGAGGATTGGTTGGACATTTTGGTCATGATAAAACCCTTGCTTTGGTTAGTGAGAATTATTATTGGCCACAGTTGCAGCAAGATCTCAAGAAGTTTGTAGAGAGTTGCAGAGTATGTTAGATGGAAAAAGGAGTAAGGAAGAATACAGGGTTGTATCAGCCATTACCTATACCAGAGAAGCCTTGGGAGGATATAAGTATGGACTTTGTTCTTGGTTTACCAAGGAATCAACGGGGACATGATTCAATTTTGTGGTAGTTGATAGATTTTCAGATGACACATTCCATTCCCTATAAGAAGACTAATGATGTTGTTCATGTAGCAGAATTGTTATTCAGAGAAGTGGTGAGACTACATGATTTTCCAAAGAGTATAGTTTCAGATCGGGATACTAAGTTTGTTGGATATTTTTGGCATACATTGTGGAAGAAGTTAAAGATAGATTTGAAGTTTAGTTCATCACATCATCCAAAGACTAATGGACAAACAGAGGTGGTGAATAGGAGTTTGGGGAATTTGCTAAGATGTTTGGTTGGAGACAAGCCAACAAGATGGGATTTGAATTTACCACTGGTAGAATTTGCATACAATAATTATGTCAATAGAAGCATTGGTAAATCACCATTCTAGATTGTATATGGACGTAGTCCTAGAAATGCATTTGAGTGAAGGAAGATAGATAAAGGAGAGATAAGCAGTGCTGAAGCTAAGGATTTTGCAGAATATTTGAAGAACATCCATGAGGAGGTGAGAAATCATATTACCAAGATGAACGCGCAGTATAAGGCTAAAGCATACGAGAAAAGGAGACACAAGGAATTTCAGGTTGGAGATGAAGTCATGGTTCATTTGTGGAAGGAGCGATTTCCAGTTGGTACATATAACAAGCTAAAAATGAAGAATTTTGGGCCATGTAAGATACTAAAGAAGCATGATTCAGGAAATGCCTATGTGGTAGAATTGCCTATTGAGTTGAATATTTCACCAGTATTTAACATTTTAGATTTGGCAGAGTATCATGAAGGAGGTGTTGAAGATGAGATCACAGAAGCACAGTGGAGTATTCCAGCAACTGCTCCAGCTACCAAGGAGATTGAGGATGTACTGGATAGTCATGTTGGCAGAAGTACAAGGAACATGACATATGAAGAATATCTTGTCAAATAGAAAGGATGACCTGTTGAAGATTCATCATGGCTAACAAGGGAGGAGGTTAACCATCTTGGTTTTCCTTCATACACCTGAGACATGACAGGGTCACTTCTCAAATTACCCTGGGTGTCTGATGCATGAGCATCCAGGTTGTAAGAGCAATCTTGCATCACCCAAAAATATTTCTGGTTTCTTTTCAATAAGGGTTATCTTGTGTAGAGCTGCTATTTTTGGAAATTTACTAGTTTTAGTAAGTTTTCCGTTTGAGCTCAAAATGTTCTATTTTCTTCCTTGGAGGTTCATTTTGGTCATATTAGCCTGCCGGTAAAGTTTCATTGCCAAATCAAGTCTAGTTTTGAAGTTATTGAAAAATTTTGGTATTGGCAACAGGGTACAGAAACTTTGAACTCAATTTTGAAGGCTTTAGAGGCTCTTGATGAGGTTGAAACTTCGGTTGAATGAAGCTTTCTTGATTTAGGCATTGTAGAGTACTTTGTGCCCTCTCTGAAATGTGGTCATAGTAGTCAATCGGGTCAACGGGTGATGACTTATGGTCTCCAGAAGTTGGGCCACCTAAAATGGCGGACAATAATTTTTCTTCAAAATTTCTGTTTGGGTTTCAAAAGTTGTTTTGAGCTGACTGTGATGTAATAAAATGAAAAATAAAATAACTCTAAGTTTGGTCGGCCTTAGATGGCTAAATTTTTGGAACCTTCCCAGGTGGTGGAAAATTGCTTATATAAGGAAGACTCATAGTGTTGTCTAGGGCAGTTGGGAGTAGTTCAGAGTAGTTATGGGTAATAATTCGAGGCTTTGTCCTACATAATATTGTAAGGGAAATGCCCATGTGGCTTTGCATATTGTAATTCTGAAATTTGTAATTCCACATTTGTGTAGATAATAAGAAGCTCATTTTATGTTCTTGCAAATTGTTGTTGTTTCTTTGTTTCTGTTATGTGTTTGTGGTATTAAGGGGAGCACCCCTCATCAAAATTTCATTTTTTTTATGGTTAGTTGGAGACCTCTCACAGGTAAGCAGATATCCCTTTTTTTCTATTATGGTTAATTGGAGATTTGTCATAGTTATGCATATTTATTTATTCTTCTATTAACATAGTTTAGTGGAGACCCTTCCGAGTAAGCAATGCTTAACTTGCACCTAGTTCAACTTCTTCAAAAAAATTTAGGGGATATCATTTTTAGAAATTCCTAAGTGGTGAAAACTAGAATTCAGGATTTGCAGCTATTCAGAGAAATGGACATGTAAAAGTGGTAAATATAATTGCCCACATTATTTTCTCTTCTTATATGTTCCAAGTTTGCTATAATTTGGAATCATAGAAACCTTTTTAAATTTTTGAGCATGGAAATTCATAATAGAAGTGTTAATACCTAAAAGAATTTAAAGACTACTAAATATAGTTAAAGATACAATTATTGGTTTCTTAGATTGTTGGTCTTATGAATGTTGTTAAAAAAAATTCATTCATTCAACAACTATATAACTTATCTCATACTGTTGAGGCAAAACTCTTTATTTGATCATAGATTTTCAAACAAAACTCACACTTGCAATCACTACCCATGTTTTTCAATGGCTCAAACATCTAGCCTAACCCAACAATGTTATTAGAAAAAAATAATGAATTAGGGCACATAGAAATCTATTTTTGGTCATTCACACACATTAATATAAGAAGTAAGCCTTTATCATATAAGAATGAGGAATTGTACTTGATTGGTCTACTTGGACATTGAGGATTAGTGAGAAAATGAAAAGCATCCAAGTTGGAAGCATACTTGATCAATCTACTTGGTTAAAGTTCAATAGAACTAATATTGAACAATATTGAGGAAGAGTGATCATCCTTTCAATTCAAAAAGAAAAAGTTTATAGCTACATTTTTTTTTCATACAAAAATGAGAAAAAAAATGAGAGCTTCAACATATATCGTGAGACTAACCTACATTATTTTCAATAGGTAAAGTTATCCACTCATTCAAATGTTATTAAAGTCAAGTTGAAGAGTCAGGGGCATGTGATCTTACTTTTTCAACTGATCTTGGATAATATGTTTTTGAGAAAAGGTTGTCCTATCAAGGCTATGGAAGGGGCCTGATTTGGGGAGGAATAAAATCTCATTGTAAACAATTTTAAGCACTACTTGTTTTCAAATGCTCAATATATACACAATTCAATAATATTACCCTATTTACCACACCAAGAAATATATATGAGGGTTTCAAGTGGGCCCTCAACTTGAAATAGGCAATAACTAACCCTAGTTGGTAGAGCCACAAACAGGAGACCCATCCCTATTAGAAATGAATAAGCAGTTGAAACCCCATAGGAATAATAGTGGCAGTTCATATGAATCCATTAAGCAATTCTAACCTCCACAGTCAGCTTTCCATATGACATGAGGATGGCTACATCATACTCACACAAACAAGTGGCAATCCCAGGCATGTGGATGGATATGCAAATGCATTTACCAACTCAGCTCCACACCCATTTTGAATACCCAACAAAATGGTTGCAACATCTATGCACCCACACCCATTTCCCAAGTCAGCTCCACACCAACAATTTGGAACATTAATAACATGTGTGAATAATTTGTGCCATAAAATGAAAGGTTTGTTATAATCACAAATGGGAGAATAACAAAGAAATTTGGGCTGGAAGGCACAACTGAGAGCATTGTAAAGTGTATAAGACTTGTGTTTCAAGTGTGAGTGATAAATGAAGATATGTGGTTAGTAGACTCATTTGGAAATTGTAGACAAATTGATAGGAACTTGTCCATCCATACAACTTACACACTCATGCTTACTGTGACTCAAAAAATCCATGTTGATTTACAAAGGGTAAGATTATAATGAGTATGGATGATATTGTATTTACTTATTTGTGATAAATCCCTTTTTTTATGATGATTCATTGATTGAAAAATGAATTGTGAAAAATTTACCAATTATAAACTAACCATTTTTTAGAACGACTTGTGAATTTTGTAACTTAAACTTCATTATATTGGTTGCAGGAAACCAACTACATTTATGGGAATCGAGCATCAATTGAAAAAGCCAATTATCATCATGGTTAATATAAATAAATTCTATATTTCTTAGGATTGTTTACAAGTTTACGAGATTGGTTAATTATTCAATTAGAGTTCCCTTCAATCTTTATAGAGATTTATTAGGATTCAAAATTAAAATCTCCCAAATGTACTAGTATTTGGGGTTAAGTGCATTCATTTGATAATTTATAGCTATGATTAGTGAATCAATTATAAAGTAGTTTTTTGTATTTTATTATTGATTTAGACTATCATTTCCATGTGAATGTTGATCTAGCCAAACATCATAGACATCCAAGGTCACATTGTAGAGAAATTCATTCTGAAATTATTCTATTGCATATGGTTGGCACTACTTTTGGTTTACATGTGCATTACTACATTGATTTAACCAACTGATCTAGTACTCAAATGAGGTGTTGATAGTGAACTCATCCTTCGAGATCAGACTCTTTTAAATGTACGAATCAACAATAAGGTGTAAATTATGCTCTTTGCATACAATAGTAAGTGGAAGAGGTGCCCCACAAAGAGAAAAGTTTCCATTTGGGAAAATGAGAATAATTCAAGTTTTGGTTAGAATTATCTAAAAATTTTGAACAAGCAAAGAGATAGGCTGAAGTTGTAAGGTATATAATTTAATTATTGTGTAGACAAAATTATAGTATTTGAGAATTTTTAGATTATTTTTCTACTGTTTCTAATAATTTACTATGTCTGATTGACTATTATTTTCATTTTTAGCCTTTAGAGCAAGTGATTAGATGTTTCATGGACCATGCAACATCGTGGGCAAAGACATTTTTGACATCTAATGTTGTGGTTGTTGAAATCAAGGAACCAAAACCATCCATGTCGGCTGGAAACCCCATGGATAACTCAAGTTTGTATGCAGTTCTCTTTGGTTATCATTATTATATCCTTTCTGGGATGGATTCTACAAAATGGTGTCTTAAATATTTTCTTAATGTTTTTTCTAACACTAGATGGTCTCTTCAAGAACACTAGGTTTTAATCCTTGCTATCATGTAACCCGATATTTATATTTAAGGTGTTGTTATCCAATATATTTAATAATGTCTTAGTTACTAACATAGCACAAGATGAAAATATTCAGTTGGGTCCCTCCATGGGACCATCAATTTAGATACCTGATGATGACCTCATAGGGGGTTCCAATCCTACGGTGGGGATAGCTACCTACAAATATTCACTCTCATTTGTAGTCCCTTTTGTGTATTGTCAACTAGAGACATTATCTCATCCCATGTTAAAAAAATAGATAATATTAGCTTATAAACCTGAAGTACATTGTTCCATTTATGGGTTGTTGGGCCACTAAACTACTAAATTTATAGGTAAACTAGCAAGGATTTAATCTCTAATGTTGTTTGCGAATAATAACAATTCCAAAGGTATGAATGTAATTTTTTGCAAACAATTAATGGAAGATCCTAGCTTTAAGTACTAGTTGGTGCATGAAAATCTCAACATGGAACAATAACACTCAACATGTTGTAAGTTTGTAGTATTATCAAAATAACACATAATATACATATGAAAATCTAAACTAAAAGAATTATTTCCTTTCATTTCATAAAATCAAATGAACCATACTTAAATAGTTTTAACTTAGTTTATTCAAATTCCTTTTTAAATAAATTCACACCTTGTCCAGACCTTTAGACTTGTCCGTGCAATTTTATATTTATTTGACTAATTAGATGTAACTGCATTTTCAGATTGCAAGAGTGAAGGATATGCTGGACAGATACTTCAAGGGTGAAGATATTCCTATACAAAACTATATTCACAAGGAAGGAAAGCTAACTAGTCAAAATGTATAAGGATATCTTGGTAAGTCAAAATAGGAACGTTGATCTACATCTATGATAGAATGCTAGTGTGATTTAATTTCAACTTTATTGTTCATTTTTAGATTATTGTTCTACATTCTAACAATAGAAAATATAACTAGTCTTCATCTTAGATAATGTAACCACCAAAGGTACATGGACAACAAAGCATCTAAACACATGACCTTAAATACAAAGGCATTCAATAATATAAATCCTTCTAATAGGGAAAGAATTAATTATTTTTTCATCTCTTCAAATGATATTCTTAACCTTGATAATGTCCATTATATTCATAAATTAACAGTCTCAAGTTTCAACCATGCCAAATTTGGAACTATATGGCTAAATTTATCAACAAATTATCATAAAAAAATGCAGCCAACAATGTTGTCAAGTATTGGCCAAAGTTATTTGTGGAAGTTGTTTTACAGGTTGAGCTCTCTCTTTACTGGATGTATGTCCATAACAACAATTAATCTAGCACTAAAAACCTCTAATTTTATTGCCATTATTAGGAACAAACACACATAGGTATGTAAGGCATTGTGTCTTGAAGCTCAATTATACAAAGATCCAATGAAGTATTGATTTTCAATATAGATTAAGTGTTGTTTAGATTGGATTGTTGAAATGTTTTCAACATAAGTTGTATGTATGCTAATGCCTATGACCATATTATTTTTGTAGGTACAATTCTGTCATTAAAATGAAGAAATTGTGTATGAGTGAATATATCCAAGAAAGTGATATCAATGATGATTCTACTTTAGAATCTCATTTCACATTAAAAACAAAACAAAAATGATAAGATCCTTAATCAAGTTTCTATCACAGTGTTAGCTTCCATTGTGTCCTTTGGAAAGCCTTTGATAGAACTTAGAAAATTTGAACATATAAATAAGACATAAACAACATGAATTTAGTGAAAAATAAATAATTTTTTACAAAATTATTAGCTAAACAGTAAATTAGTAGCAATTTTAAATTGTGGTGATGATAATAGCTTGAATCTACTTACACATTCTATATCTCAGGATCATTTTCATCAAACATGATCAGCTAAAGATGCATGTGATGTTTGGAAATTGATCTAATTTAGATTTCTTAACTATAACATATCTAGTCACAAATTTGAGTAAAAAAATTGATTCTCAAAATGATTCTTTTGAGATATGCTAAAATAATTGTGCTTCACTTCTCTTTATGATAGTGCACATCCAACCCTATCCCTTAGCTACAAAATCTCTTATGTTCCAAACAAAATTAATATAGCGGAGATTATGGTTGCTACACTAGACACCTAGAATCATAATGGCCACATACCATTATTCTCAAAGTAACCAAGTACTGTGTTAGAAAATAGAGGAACCAGGTTGAAAGCGAGGTAGAACCAGCTGAAAAAGATACTTTTAATTTTTCTTTTGTTTCATCTTCTTCATAAAATTGATATTAACAATTTCACCTCACAAAAAACCTTTGATCTAACAATCCTAAAAATTTTAACTTACAGAAAACATTTCTTCTGATTTCCCTTCAAGAAGCCTTTAAAATGTTGTATCACAAAATTATTTACATTCTGCATCATGCCACAATTTAAATGGTACTAGCTCAATGGAAGAGCACTTACTTTACAAGAAAGAGGATGGTGATTCGATTCCATTGTGCCCTAATATGACTAAATTAAGGACTAAATATATGACTAAGTTAATGACTAAATGTATGGCTAAATATATGACTAAATATATAAATAAATATATGACTAAATATATGAATTAATATATGACTAAATATATGATTAAATTAATGACTAAATTATTGACTAAATTAATGACTAAATAAATCACTAGCATGACTAAATCAATGACCAAACTAATGACCAAATCAATGACTATAATAGTTTAGTCATAAATTTGGTCATGAGATAAATGACCGACAATAAACTACTAATGGTCATGTGACTAAGTTTAGTCATTTATCTACAATTTTTAGTAGTTTATTTAGTCATATATTGTTGTTTTTGTACTAGTGAGTATATTTTATGCTAGAGGAATATCCAGAACTTGATAGATGATGTCCCGCTGGACAGGACCTACTCAAATTGGCAAAACTACTAAGCCTTTAGAAGAGTGTTCCTCTTCATCATATGCTTTGATCATTATCTTGTGTTGGGGATCAACAATATGTTCTGAGAAACCACGAGCTTTAACCAGTTTAAAAGTACAAATGTTCAAACCCATGCCTCAATCTCTCAAAATGCACTTAACTCAAAACTGGTGGATGGAGACTTCAATGTGGAGGGGATCATTGTGGGGAAGACTGAAAGATATGTCATCTTTTTCTAAGAAAGTAAGATAAGGAGGTGAAGTGAGGTGACCGACCATGGTTTGGAACTTATCGACGTCTAGGTCCTTAGGAATGTTGGTCGCAAGAAGGGCTTGATCAAGAATTTCCTTATGAGCAGGAGATATTTGTAGAAGCTCAAGCATAGATATCTGAGATGAAGTGTGTTGAAGTTGGTTAACTGGATTAAGATCCTGAGTAGTTGACAAGGTAGTTGATTGAGTTGTTGAGAGCACTATCTATTGAGGAGTAAAGGAGGAAGATGATTATTCTCTTGATAGAGCTTGAGAGCTAGTTGTCACTTTAGACTATTCAACTTTAGCTTTGCCTTTAGCATGATTAGAAGATTCAAGCATGTTGATCACATTATCATCGTTAGAATAAGTGTAGGCAACCTTGTTATCCTTTGCCTTGGAAGATTCCCCTTTTTCAAATTCAGGAAAAGGCTCCTTGAAATCCTTGTGATCATTGTTAGCTTGTGGAGAATCAACCACAATAGTCTCATCATCGACTAGATCCTGAATGAGATTTTTAAGTTTCATGCATTCATTAGTCTTATGGCCTTTCTTGTGATGGTAATCTCTATAGTGGTTGTCATTCCACCATTTAGGCTTGATTTCAGGATCGTAAGGTCTTGAGTTGTCAAGCAAAGTAATAATCTTGTTAGCTAGAAGAGTCTTCAAAGCATTCTCAAGTGACTCTCCATGAAGAGAAGTAAAGGTTATCTTAAGCTTAGAATCCCAAGGCTTATCAATTTTAGCTTTCACAACAGTAGAGAGATTGAACGCTTTCTCTTTAATAGTTGCAGCCATGATTCAATCATTGATCATGTCCTTAGTCTTGTTCCAAAATTTATTCTTATCTTTGTTGTGTTGGTTGCTAGAAGAGGATTTGGATTGAAGGGTTATATCACCCTTATAGATAAGGAAATTCTCTATGTGAATAGATGTTTCAACCAATTTATCAAATGAAGCATGAGTTTACATTTGTAATGCATAATTCATTTTAGGAACTAGAGGGTTGATGAATATTTCTATCGTCTCATTCTTAGGAATCTTTCGAGGATAGCATGAGTATAGCTTCCGCCATCATTGAAGAAAGACCACAAAAGATTCACCGTGATGTTGTTTTATGTTACAGAGATCAAGCATGGTGATAGCATGTTGAATGTTATATGAACATTGTTGGATGAATCTTTGCACTAGCTAGTCAAATGATTTGAGAGGAGGAGATAGTTTAGTGAACTACTCCATATCTTGACCACTAAGACTCCTAGGAAAGAGTCTCATGAGATAAGTGGGTTCATGCAAGAAATCCATGCTAAGTGCACAAAAATCCCTAATGTGATTGTGAGGGTCTTTGCTACCATCATACTTCTCATATTTAGGAAGCTTTACCTTTCAAGGAAAAGGTAGCATGTGTAGATATTTTTCGAAAGAAAATGAACAAATAGCCTCAAGAGAGAAAGATGTGCTTAGTTGTTCTTTATCTTTTTGTAAGCATTGCATATGCTTCATCATGTCTTCCATTTAGTTTCTCATGATTTATAGTTCAGATGGTTCTTCTTTCTTGATTAGATTGTCAATGTCAAATCTGTGTGGCAACTTAACTCCTTGTGAGGCTAGATGCAAGAAGTATTGATCTTTGTTTTGACTTAGAGTCAACTTCATGAGTCTTTGTAATCATTCATCTTGTTGAAATTGTAAGATGTCTTTCCTAGTGATTTCATTGTTTGAATCACTACCTTTTGAGCCATGTGATCCATGTCTAGTGGGTTGAGAACCATGTTAGGATCCATGTATAGAGTTGGGAGGATCTTGGTTTTCTTGTCCAAAGTGTTTATTGCTCAGTTGTTTTAGGAATTCCCCAACCCTCTTACTTCGTTCATCCATGATTGGAGTGTAAGAAACACTATGTGCCAATCTAGGAGAGGATAGAGTAGATTTGCTAGAGATGTTAGCAAAAGGTTTGAAACCCCAAGGTAAAGGACCTTCTTTAGTTGAGTTGTCAAAGATAGCTTTAGGTTTTTTTCCTTCATGGACCTATGATCTAGTTGTGACCGGCATGAAATAATATTGTCAAAAGTAAAGTAGGATGACTTATGATGACTTAATGTTCAAGCTAGGTACGTAAAGATGTTCACTTGTCCAAAGTGTAATAATATAAGAGATATAGAGTAAAGATATATTGCCACAAAATGTCCAAGATGTGGGGAGATCCCCATGTACAAAACTTGTGAACAAGAAAGAGGTTGGATAGAGCATCCAAGAGAGTTCATCAAAGAGATGGAGGACAAGTGAGCATTCTACTATCCAAGTACGTAGTCAAGAGACCAAAGTAATCTTTTCTAGCTAGAGGCAATTCCTAACATGTTGGAATGTACCAAATAACAAGATAAGTTAAGGATAGCAATGGAGAAGCAATAGTGACAATGTTTAAGCTTAGTCCAAGAGTTTAGTTGCAAGTGCGATTGACAAGAGTGGAGCATTTCCTAGACAAGGTTTTTTTGGAAAGCATGTAGTGAACAAGCAAGTCTTAAAACAATTGAACAAAGGACAAAGCAACCTTGTGGATACAAGCATATGTGAAGTCTTAGTAAGGTGTAACAATGTTCAAGTTTATCAAGTGTATGTTCAAAAAATGTTTTCACAAGTCTTAGCACAAGAAGACACATCAAGGAATCTACCTAAGGTCAAGCGGGTAGTGTTCCAACCTTTTCCCACAACTTGGTACCCCTTCGCCTCACACAAAGTGATGTTGTCTTTGTCATGGATTTTCATCTAAGGAAGTACATATGGTGAGTGTCTTGGGTTGATCTGGGTTAATTCCACTAGGATCAATCCTTGCACAAAGGAAAGCACACAACCAAAAAGGATAGTTTCTAAGTCCTAAGGTGTTTAGTAAGGGCCTTTGTTCATGACCACCCCTTGTAGTTCTGCAAGATTAATTAAGGTCTATATCCCTATAAGAACCCAAGATGTATAGTTCTCACAAGAAATATTTAGACCTCTCAACCCTACACAAATTGAATGTATTCCCCTTGTAACTTTGTAAACAAGATTACAAGTTCCCAATCAAGTATAGTCTTTCTTAGCAAGATTTAAGCAACTAGGCCCTACACATGAAGAAGCATAAGGAATAGAAAGTAGCCAAGTCTTCTCTCTCTTTTGATTGAAAGAAGATTTTGATTATAGTGGGGTGGAGTAGCTGGATTTTCTTGTTCCCCACTTGGGTCATTCCCAAAAGATTGCTCTTTTGGTAGGCCCTCTAAAGGTAAATGCAAGAAAAGAAATGGATAGCTAGTGGAGGTCTAGATTTCTGATTTCACCATGGGGAAAAGAGCATAGTCTCCTACTCCATAATTTATCCCAAACACATCAAGCACATGTTCATTTTCCCAAGACTAATTACAAGTGATCAACCAAGTAGGTCTAGATTTCTGATTTTCCAAGAGAAAAAGAGCATACTCTCCTACTACTCAACCAATCACAAAACAATAAGCCTTCTAGTTAAGCTAGGTGCCTAGAAATCAAATGTAAGAAAATACATAGTTTATTTGTATCTCCAAGGCAACCTACAAGACAAAGCATTAGTAGTTTCAAGATGAAGTCTTTGACAAGCGAATCTTACACCATAAAACATTAGTAGGCATGAAGATATTAAGCTCTCTTGATAAGAAAGAACCTTCAAAGCTACAAGTTATGACATAAAAAGCATGTAAAATGAAGAAATAGCCTTGCAAGATCACCTTATTAGTCATTGTTAGCAGACCAGACATTTAGAAAATGCAAGAAAAATCAAGTGATCTCGGCCTAGAATCAGACTGTGACATAAATAAAATCTAGGTGATAATTATTCAGTCTATCAGAAAATCATATGATATACCTTATAGAAGCAAAATGACATTCCAGAGCCAAGCGATATACCTTATAAATACTGTATGATATTTCACAGTAAAGCCAAGAAATATTTCTTTGTATGGAAGAATGATACTTTAGGAAATTTAGAGTGTCACCTGGAAATATAATGAAATATCACATGAGTTTAATAAGAAATATCGTACGAATTTTTAGCCTGCAAAAATAAAATTGTTGAAATTGTGACAACAAACAACTGAAAGCACAAGAAATGGAGCCAAAAATGAATGTCAAGCCCCACGGTGGGCACCAAAGATGTGTGATCAAAAGTGTGACACACTTGTATGAACCATTACACTTATGAGAATCCATGGAAGAGGAAATCTCAAGAAGCAGCTCATAGCTTCCTAGTTGAAGCAAGTTTAATCCTTCTCATGATGCTCATCAGATTGGCATAGAGGATTAGTGACTTGACTACTCCAAAATGGAAGATTCAAAGTGCAAGAATGAAGCTAAGATGAAAGGATGCAAGATAATAAAATGAGATATTAATATAGGATGCATGCAAGAAACTAGTAATCTAGAATGAGAATGCAAGAGCTAAATCTATGAAGCGGTGCAAGAAAGGAACTAGATTGACAATGCAAGATTAAGCTAGAAATGAAGCTAAACTATGAAATAAGAGAGTTAAAGCTAATAATTCAAATGAAAAGATTATTCTAAGAGAAGAGAGCTAGAATGCAAGAGAATATAAATTAAGAATGAAGATTAGGGACCTAAAATATGCAAGATGGAACCCTTGAGCCAAGAAAGAGATTCCTATTAAAGGAATTGCCTCAAGAATGAAGGGTGGAGATTAAGAGGCAAAATAATGAGTGGCTATGCTGAAGAGACAAAAGGAGATACAAGATTAGGTAGAAATGAGTGGTGGGGATTAAGAGGCAAAAGGGAAATGTTAGGTAGAATAAGACAAAATAGCATTTGAAAGCACAAATCCCTTTTAATTGCTAATTAATCAAGATTAAGTATGCACACATGTGAATGTGTTCTTTTAATAAAAGTCTAGGAACTTTATTAAAACCAATGTAATAGAAATTAAATAATTATGCAAGCTCTAGAAATTAGACCATAGTATAAGTTTGATATAAGATTTTTGATTTAATAATGCAAAGGGGATTTTAAAGGTTACTCTGCATAATGATGTCTAGTAAAGAGAAGATTTGATCAAAAGGGGGGCTCAAGTTCTACTAGACTAATTTTAGGTGATTACACTATTGTAACTCTATCTCCTATTGATGCATATAAGCTTGATAAGTAAGCTCCTTCTGTTGTATTTCCAATTCTTGATGCTTGTCAATACTCCTTATTTTCTCTTGGAAGCTTCACCAAAAGCTATTTATGCTCATTCTATCAACATGTTGAAAATGATTCTTGAATAACCATGTTGACTTGGTAGAAAATGGGTTTATTTGGGTTTTTGAGGTATATTGGTAGGCTACCATGAATCTTGAGTAGGTATGGGTGGGTGAAAAGTATGAGATGACTACTGGTAATGTTGGTTGTAATGAGTAAAATTTCGCATATAATTAGTAGTACAACTACTTTGATATGCTTAATAGGATGATATATGAGTTGTTGACTTGGTGGTTAGCACATCTTTGAGGACTCGTGACATGTCTTAACTACCTCCTGTAGGTCAGGATAAGTCTGGTGTTTGTATTGGGCATTGATAGTTTGAGCTTTTGGCACAACAACAAATGATTCCAATAATTTGTATCATATCTTGGGTCACGAGTTTGAGTCCCCCTTTAGTGAGTGTTGAAAGCTCAGTTGGTGCTGAGGTGGATATTGTTGACTCGGTGTTCAACACCTCCTCTGGGACTCGTGAAATGGCTTAACCACCTCCTGTGGGTTGGGTTAAATATAGAATTTGTATCAAGTATTGACAGTTCAATATTTTGGAACAACAACAAATGATTCCAAAATGAGGAACATTTTTAGGGAAAGGAGGATGATAAGCTATATTTAGAACTTAATATGGTCAAAATGAATAGATTTTTTCTCAGAGTTGCCAAGTGTGTGTCGGAAAGTGGTCAAAATTTTATTACATGTATGTTGTCATTTATGGCAAAACTTATCCCCATGATCACTACAAGACACAAGGACACAATTTTGATAGGTAATGAAGTGAAATATGCCTAAGTCCACAGGTAGACAGGTACAATAATATGGATTGCAAAGATGCTACAGGATGAATTATGGCATGCAAAGTTATAGGATGATGTATTGATGTATGGCAGAGCTCTATGTATGAGCACACATTTTTTTAATGCATGGTTTCAAAAATGCATCTCTTTGAGTAAAGTCATAGGCAGAGAACAATCCATCAGGGTTTGTGAAGTTGCATAGGTATTGGCCGACCTATGTTATGTTATTTTATGTATTGATCATGTATGTACGACCAACATAGTGTCATTATAATGTATGTAAGGTTGTGTCTTATAATATTATGTGGCTGACCTTGAATTATGTTTTATAAATTCCTATTAGAGGCCGACCTAGTTACTATACTCTTAATCAAGTATAAGTATGATGAAATATGTGATTGTGTGGTATGATGAATATGGATAATTCATGGATGTGAGTTTGAGCAGAGAAGAATAGTCTGCAAGGTGATTGAGAACAAGTTGTATGGACTTGCATTAAGAGTTCTTAGATATATGTGTAATATCTTTGTATATCTGTTGGAAATATAGATGAAGTAACTGAGAGGGGGGGTGATTCAGTTAACCATAAATTTAATTTCCACAGATCCCTTAGATGTTTTATTAAATCATTTGCTGCTGTTGTTCGGCAAACATACAGAGAAATGTTGAAACTCAGTTATTGCAGTGAGTATTAATTATAACTGTTCTTAAGCATTCATCAGTGATTAACATACATGAATAAAGAAAATAACATGAACACAAGAGACACCAGATTTAACGTGGAAACCCAATATGGGAAAAACCACCAATGTAACTAGTTACTATTTTTCACTCTTCTGAAGTGATGCCCTGTTAGGAGCCAACCTAGTAAAAGGTTACAAAACACACTGTTAGGTGTGACCTTGTTAGAGGATTTAATCACCCTGTTAGGAGTGGCCTTGTAAGAGGTCTTGAAACAATTCAATAGAACTATCACCTTGTTAGAGGATTTATAAAATGGCTGTTAAACCAACTCGGTTAGGAGATTTTGAAATCACTGCTATAATGGTAAGAAAGTAACAATGAAATGACCTGAATAATGATGCAACTTAATTGCTGATTACAGATCTTTGTTCTACTTCACTAGATCCTTCCTGATCAAAATATATCTCTGTTGCTCCTCAAGGATATCTAATCATCCTTCAAAATTCTCTCACACTTTCCTTCTTTCTTTTTTTTACTTCACACTTTTAATTCACAACTTGACCTTCTATATATATACCATTCGGATTGACCATTTAGATTGTCAAGTTGGCACTAATAACATTACTAGTCATCACAACAGTCGGCTGGAATAATGAAACTTTATTTCTCAAATTAACAAAATCCTTTACTGGGCCGACCTTGCTTGGTAAACATTAATCTAAAAAGATTTCCTTTGGTGACCGAGAGAACTTGGTAAGCACTGTGAATTCTGCAACATCCTTTGGAGACCGAGTGAACTCAATAAACACTAACTTTCCTTCATTAACCGAGGAAGCTCGGTTAACACTATTTTCTGCCATACTTTTCTTTGACACTCGAGATATCACGGTAGACACTGAAAACTGCCTTCTGACCGACTGAGCTCGGTAATTACTGTGAACTGCTTTGCTGACTGACTGAGCTCGGTAAATACTGTGAACTACTTTGCTGATCGACTGAGCTTGATAAATAATATGACATAAGTGTGACATCAAAGACAACACACAATTAATCCAACAATCTCCCTCTTTGGCATTGATGGAAACACAATATGTCATAGCACAATGAAATTTCATAGAGAACATAGAGTAAGGAACATATCCTTAGCTCCATTCTGATTCTCATCTATGAGAACTCCCTCTGTCAGTAGACTTCTCTTTCTGACTGAAAACTCTCCAAGAAAACTCTCCCTCTTAGAAATCTAAAGAAATTTCTTGAAATATGACAACAAAATCTCCCTCTTTGACAACACATGCCAAAGACAACACATACCAGGTGAATAGCAATGTACCTTGAGTACTAATTCATATGCAATGATTCCTTGACTAAGCTGCATCAACTGACTGATCTTTAATATGCTCTGGTTGATGCATCACTAAAACTTCATTTAGTGAGCCTCGGATAGGGGAATGACCCCTAACTTACCTCTTAGATACAAGAATGCATCCTTAGGTAGTGGCTTGGTGAATATATCTATAATTTGTTCTTTTGTATGAATATATTCCAATCTGATTTCCTTGTCCTGCACCAATTCTCTGACAAAGTGATATTTTATAGCAATGTGTTTGGTTTTGGAATGCATTACTGGATTCTTTGAAATATTTATTGCACTTGTATTATCACAAAATATAACAACTGGTTCTTTGATCTCAACCTTCATGCCTTCCAATAACTATTTGAACCAAACAATATTAGAGTAGTTTACTGCTGCAGCAACATATTCTACTTTTGTTGTGGATTGGGATGTGCAATTTTGCTTTTTACTGGTCCAAGATACCAACCTCTTGCCAAGAAAGAATGCTCCACCACTTGCACTTTTTCTATCATCAATGTTTCCTACCCAATCAGCATCAGTAAACACTTTTAAGTCCAGATTGCCTCCAAATTTATACCACAAGCCATAATCTTTAGTTCCTTTCAAGTATCTCAAGATTCTTTTGATTGCCATCATATGATTTTCTCTTGGTTTTGCTGAGAATCTTGCTACTATACCAACTACTAAGGCAATATCAGGCCTTGTATGAACTACATACTATAATTTTCCAATCATTGATCTGTATAAGGTCTGATCTACTTCTTTTGAATCATCATTTTTGGTAAGCTTCAGTCCAGTACACATGGGGGTACCAACTAGTTTTGCATCTTCCATACCAAACTTCTTAAGTATTTCCTTAATGTATTTAGACTGAGTAATGTAGATACCGTTTTTGCTCTACTGAATTTGAAGACCAACAAAAAACTTTATCTGACCAAACATAGACATTTCAAATTCTTTGTTCATTTGCTCTGAAAATTCTTTGCACTAATCATCATTACCTATAAACACAGTATCATCCATAAATATTTCTGCCAAAACAATTATGTTATCTGGTCCTTCCTTGATGTACAAACTACTATTATCATTAGCTCTTTTGAAACCAATCTGAATAAGATAGTTATGTAATCTTTCATACCATGCACTAGGGGCTTGTTTCAGACCATACAACGCTTTGTGTAACTTGCAAACCACATCCTTTTTGTCTGGATCAACAAAACCTTCAGGTTGCTCAATGTAGACTTCTTCATCAAGAATACCATTGAGAAATGCAGATTTTACATCCATTTGATATACCTTAAATCCTTTATGTGTTGCATATGCAAGTAGAGTTCTTACACCTTCTAATCTTGCAACATGAGAAAAAGTCTCTCCATAATCTATACCTTCTTCTTGAGAATACCCTTTACACACTAATCTAGCTTTGTTTCTAGATACTTGACCATCTTCATTCAACTTGTTCCTGAATACCCATTTTGTTCCAATTACATTTTTGTCTTTAGGCCTAGGTACAAGAGTCTGTGTCTTTTTTTTCTCTATTTGTTCTATTTCTTCATTCATAGCCTCAATCCAACTTTCATTTTCCAATGCATTTTTAACATTTTTAGGTTCAAAGTTAGCAAGTAAACATGTACCTTTCAGTTTACTTCTTGTCATAGTACCATCTGATTTGTTTCCAATAATCTGATCTGGTGTATGATGCTTCCTAACATACTTGGCCAATATAGGTGCCTTGCTTCTTGAATGAGTTACATTGTCATCTTCTTGAATTTCATCTTCAGGTTCAGTTTGCTCGGGCTCGGTAGATATTCACTTAGTAGCTTCAGATTGAGACTTGGTTTCTTGTGACTCGGTTACTGTACTGGGCTCGGTAGATGTAGTTTCCTTATTGATAGATGTGTTTGGCAATGTATCAAGTTCAATGTAAACAAATCTTTTGTAATCTTCTGGTTCTTTTTTGCTTTCTTCTTCAGTCTTTTCTACAAACTCATCAACTTTCACATGTGCACTTTCTATGATTTTGTGAGTAGACAAATTCAGACATCTATATGCTTTACTTTTGCAAGAATATCCCAAAAATATTCCTTCATCACTTTTTACATCAAATTTTCCTTTTCTAGATTCTTTTAAGATGTAACATTTACTACCAAATACTTTCAGGTAACTTACATTGGGTTTATAGCCATACCATAACTCATAAGGAGTTTTGAATGTGTCTTTCCTCAACTGTACTCAGTTCAAGGTATGAACTGCAGTGCTAATAGCTTCCTTCTAGTATTTCATAGAAATTTTCTTTTCAATCATTAGAGTCCTTGCACAATCCATGATATATCTGTTCCTTCTTTCAGCTATTCCATTCTGCTCAGGAGTTCTTGGGGCTGATACCTGTCTTTTGATTCCTCTTTCAATGCAGAAATTATTGAATTCATGGGAGATGAATTCACCACCTCTGTCTGATCTCAAGCACTTCATTCTTTTTCCTGTTTCCTTTTCTACTCTTGCCAGATACCATTTGAATTTCTCAACTGCCTCTGATTTTTCTCTTAAATACATAATAGTCATCATTCTAGAGTAATCATCAACAAAGAGAATAAAGAATTTTTCTCCAGTATAGCTTTCAATTTCAATAGGTCCACATAAATCAATATGCACAATATCCAAAATATCTTCAGACTGATAGTTTTTACTTTTAAAGCTAGTCTTTCCCATTTTACCAATCTGACAATTCTTGCATAGACCAACATCAGGTTTCTTCAAAGTAGGAATACCTCTTACTTTCTTGAATTTGCTTATTTTCACCATATTATCAAAATTTACATGACATAACCTTTTGTGCCATAACCAACTTTCCTCAATTTGAGCAATAAAACATGAGCATTCACCAAGATCAAGATAAAATAGGTTACCTTTGGTTTGTTTGCCTGAACCAATCAATTTTCCTTTGTCATCTAGCAGTCTTGCTTTGCCATTCATGAATTCAACCTTGAATCCAATGTTGATTAGTTGTGCTACACTTAGAATATTATGCTTTAGTCCTTCAACCCAATATGCATTATCACATATAAGTTCTTTGGTTAATGAAATTCATCCTCTTCCTTTTATATAACAAGGTTCATTGTTTCCAAACCTTACATTACCACCATCATAGTCTTCAAGGTGTTCAAACTTTGTTCTTTCACCGGTCATATGATGTGAGCATCCACTGTCTATAATCCATGTATCATTTTTGCTTATATGGGAGATAAGTGCCATCTCATCTTCATCATCATCAGATTCATCTTTTACAACAATGAAGACAATTTCTTCTTCACTATCATCAGAATCCTTAGCCAAAAAACATGTTTTCTTACCTTTATCCTTGAATGACTTGAAATTCTTCTTGCTATAGTACTTGTGACCTTTCTTCTCTTCCTTGCTTTGCTTGTTTGGGCACCTAGCTGCAATATGACCAATTTCTTCACATGAGAAACAGATTAAAGGAGTTTTACCTTTGTATTTACCTCTACCTCTAGTATATTTCTTTGCAAGTAATGCTTCAATAACTTCAAGATCACTATCTAAACTTTCCTATGATTCTTCTTCACTTTCTGACTGGATTTTCTTGCCCTTCTTAAGTGAAAGTTTGGCCTCGAATGCTGATTCAATATTTTTAGAAGTTGGAACATAGTTGTCATAGTTATCCAATTCAAAAGCTGTCAATCTTCCAACTAAGGCATCCAAAGTTATATTGTGATTTTGTTCACATCTTCTTTCTTGAATAGCATATACTCTTATTGCATAGATAGGAAGCAATGTTCTAAAAACCTTACTTATAACAGTTTCATCATCAATTTTTCCTCCAAAAGCTTTGATTGCACTAACACTCACCTTGATTCTTTCAACATATTTTGCAATGTTTTCATCTTCTTTCATCTTCATCTGATCAAACTTTCCTCTTAAACTTTCTGCTTTGGCTCTCTTCACATTGTCATCACCACCATAAATTTTCTTCAGCTTGTTCCACATTTCATAAGCAGTGGTGTAGTCTTTGATCTCATCAAATTCTTCATAGCTAAGAGCTGATGCAATATCTATCATCATGGTGTTATGGTTCTTTTTCTCTTCTATGTCTTCAACATTTAATGTGCCAGTAGGAACTGTATATTCTTGATCAATATATTTGCATCCTGAGTCACCAATGGAAGCCAGATGAAGTCTCATGAGACCTTGCCATGCTAAAAAGTTATCTTTGTTAAGCCTTGGAATTTCTCTCTTGTAAGACATCTTGATCTTTAGCTTAGGTCCTTGAAACCCTTCCTGCAAGCACCAAAAGCTCTGATACCAATTGTTGGAAATATAGATGAAGTAACTGAGAGGGGGGGTGAATCAGTTAACCATAAATTTACTTTCCACAGATCCCTTAGATGTTTTATTAAATAATTTGCTGCTGTTGTTCGGCAAACATACAGAGAAATGCTGAAACTCGGTTATTGCAGTGAGTATTAATTATAACTATTCTTAAGCATTCATTAGTGATTAACATACATGAATAAAGAAAATAACATGAACACAAGAGACACCAGATTTAACGTGGAAACCCAATATGGGAAAAACCACCAATGTAACTAGTTATTGTTTTTCACTCTTCTGAAGTGATGCCCTATTAGGAGCCAACCCGGTAAAAGGTTACAAAACACACTGTTAGGTGTGACCTTGTTAGAAGATTTAATCACCCTGTTAGGAGTGGCCTTGTAAGAGGTCTTGAAACAATTCAATAGAACTGTCACCTTGTTAGAGGATTTGTAAAATGGCTGTCAAACCAACTTGGTTAGGAGATTTTGAAATCACTGCTACAATGGTAAGAAAGTAACAATGAAATGACCTAAATAGTGATGCAACTTAATTACTGATTACAGATCTCTATTTTGCTTCACTAGATCATTCCTGATCAAAATATATCTCTACTGCTCCTCAAGGATATCTAATCATCCTTCAAAATTCACTCACACTTTCCTTCTTTCTTTTTTTTACTTCACACTCTTAATTCACAACTTGACCTTCTATATATATACCATTCGGATTGACCATTCAGATTGTCAAGTCGACACTAATAACATTACTAGTCATCACAACAATCAGCTAGAATAATGAAACTTTATTTCTCAAATTAACAAAATCCTTTACTGGGCCGACCTTGCTCGGTAAACATTAATCTGAAAAGATTTCCTTTGGTGACCGAGAGAACTTGGTAAGCACTGTGAATTCTGCAACATCCTTTGGAGACCAAGTGAACTCGATAAACACTAACTTTCCTTCGTTAACCGAGGAAGCTCGGTTAACACTATTTTCTGCCATACTTTTCTTTGACACCCGAGATATCATGGTAGACACTGAAAACCGCTTACTGACCAACTGAGCTCGGTAAATACTGTGAACTGCTTTGCTGACCGACTAAGCTTGATAAATAATATGACATAAGTGTGACATCAAAGACAACACACAATTAATCCAACATAAGTATAAGTATATGATGAAATATGTGATTGTGTGGTATGATGAATATGGATAATTCATGGATGTGAGTTTGAGTAGAGAAGAATAGTCTGCAAGGTGATTGAGAACAAGTTGTATGGACTTGCATTAAGAGTTCTTAGATATATGTGTAATATCTTTGTATATCATGATAGGAAGTACTCTATTTTGTAAGTGCCTTAAGCACACATTTTTTATTCCCCTAACATAGTCCATCAGTCCTTTAACCAAGACCTGCTCTATGTAATAATTATCTCCTAACAAGGCTAGACTCCTAACAGGGTCACTATACTCTAGTGTAGATATTTGTGGGTACCATCCCCACCGGGATTTCCCTTAACAGAGTTTCCTTGAGAACAAAATAATGGTGTCATGAGTTATCTTGTGTATGTTTAATTTGCATGGATGTTTGCTTTAAATTTTATATTTGTTAAGAAATTATATAAGAGTTGTAATACTGATTCACCCCCCCCCCCAGTATTCCAAATCCTAACAATTGGTATTAGAGCATCAGGCCCTTGGAAGGAAAGCTTAACAACTTAAGGGAGATCCAAATGGATTATAGCACCTTAAAGAAGAATTGTGGCATTGCATTGGATGACCTTGATGAGGATATTACATAAAATAAAGATCTAAAGTACAAATTAAAAAAGGCATAATTTTTTATCAGAAAACTCAAAGAATAGTTAAGGCATGCAAGAAACAAAAGAGAAGAACTACTCAAGGAGAAATCAGAATGAAAAAAATTTGAAAAACTCAAAAGGGAGAATGAAGAACTCAAGGATGAAAATAAAATTTCAAAATTAGAATTGATGATAGAACTTGATGAAGTAAAAGATGAAAAAAAGAAATTAAAAGATAATTGAGAATTAGCAGAAACAAAGGCAACAAGATTGAAACTACAACTAGAAGAAATGACTATGAAGTATCTGAAGGTTGAAAAACACAACATCTTGGTGACAGTAGAACTTGAAGAAACCAAGGAATGCATCAAAAAGCTTCATAAGAAAAATTTGAAGATGAGGAACCTCACAAGGAGGAACACATTATAGTCACCCCTCCATTGTTGGCAAGTGAGACTAGGTCCCTAACAAATATTGAGAATATAGAAGCTGATGATCTCGTGAAATTATCATTGTTTGCCTATGAGAAAGCCAAAGAGAGATATGAAAATAAGGAAGACAAAAAAATAGAATTTTGGAGAAGGCTATAACAATTTTGAGTAATGTTTTGTCATCGTAACCAAGTAGTAGAAGTGGAGATCCTGCAAATCATTTGGATCAAATTTTGGACAATGTCAACAAAAGTTTTAAGACTCTTGAGGAGGCTTCTCAAGTAAAATTTGAAAGGGGATTTTAAGATAAGAGGCTTGTAGAATTGATAGAGGGCATCAACAATGATGTGAAGACCTTGTAATAGATAGATAAAGAAATAAATGAGTGTATTGAGGAAGGGAAGGATATGTATAACACTTGTATAAATTCCTTCAAACATGTACAAAATATTGTTGATTTGATAAAGAAAGAACTAGATTATTTGCAAAGATATCAGAGGAGAGCGCAAACAAGATGGTTAATGATGTAAATAGAGAGGAAAATAACAATTTTGACAAGATCAATGTGTTAGAATTGGAGAAAATCAGAATACTTAACAAGTTTAGTGAGCTTAGGAACCTTCTTGTTCCTAAGATTTCTATTTTGGAGACAACATCAACAGACTTAGACCTTGGTCTTAAGTCTGACATGGGATTCACTCCTATTGACTTGCGAAGTGCAGATATAATTATGCATATAACAGATGGCATGATCAATGTTGCAGAGACATTAAAGAAGATTTGGGAAGCTGAATTCCAATTAGCAAGGGTGAACTTCAGTGATGTACTTAAGACAGTAAGTACATAGTTTTGATATCCAAAAATTTGACTATATACACAATTTTATTTTTTGCACCTTTGTCATTGATTTCAAAGGGGGAGTGTAGGCAGTGAAAAATATGCACATATAGGGAGTCATAAGTATAGTTTAAAGGGGGGGTTACATACTTAGATAATTTTGCATTTTTGTTTGGGTTGATGTTCTACACTTAGTCATTTTTCACTAAGTGTTGTCATCAATGCCAAAGGGGGGGATTGTTGGCAAGTGGTAAACATTGGATTGCATTTATGTTGTCATTTATGGCAACACTTATCCTCATTATCACTGTAAGACACAAGGACACAATTTTGATAGGCGGTGAAGTGAAAAATGCTTAAGTCCATAGTCATTCACAGGCAGACAGGTACAATATTCTAGATTGCGAAGATGCTATAGGATGAATAATGTCATGAGAAGTTGCATGATGATGTATTGATGTACGAAAGATCTCTATGTGTGAGTGCACATGTTTTGGATGCATGGTTTCAAAAATGCATCTCTTTGAGTACAGTCACGGGCAAAGAACATAGCATCAAGGCTTGCAAAGTTGCATAGGTATTGGCCAACCTATGTTATGTTATTTTATGTATTGATCATGTATTAATGACCAAAATAATTCCATTATAATGTATGTAAGGTCATGTGTTGTAATATTATGTGGTCGACCTTGAATTATGTTTTGTAAATGCCTATTAGAGGTTGACCTAGTTACTATACTCTTAATCGGGTATAAGTATATGATGTAATATGTGATTGTGTGGTATGATGAATATAGAGAACTCATGGATGTGAGTTTGAGAAGAGAAGAATAGTCTACAAGGTGATTGAGAACAAGTTGCATGGACTTGCAATAAGATTTCTCAGATATATGTGTAATCTCTTTGTATATCAAGACAAGAAGTCCTCTATTTTGTAAGTGCCCTAAGCACACATTTTTTATTCCCCTAATAGGGTTCATCATTCCTTTAACCAGGACCTTCTCTATGTAATAATCAACTCGTAACATGGCTAGAATCCTAACGAGGTCACTATACTTTGGTGCAGATATTTATGGGTACCATCCCACCGGGGTTTTTCCCTTAAGAGGGTTTCCTCGAGAACAAAATAATGGTGTCATGCGTTGTCTTATGTATGTTTACTTTGCATGGATATTTTCTTTAAGTTTTATATTTATTAAGAAATCATATAAGAGTTATAATACTGATTTACCCCCCCCCCCCCCCCCCTCTCAGTATTCCATATCCTAATAGTGTGTTACTTTTCTACCTCTTGAAGGCCAATATTACTAATAAAAACACCAAAAATTAGTAATGCATCGAAAAGGTTTAGACTGAAATAGTCCAAATTGTTCCACCAGGTGTGCCAAAATTGTTATCTTTCAGAAATTTGCACCCTATGCCAAGTTGCAAAACTTGGATTTCTGGAGAAACATGGGAACTTTCCTAGGTAGTAGGTCACCTAAACTTGGAAAGGACCTTCGTAGAAGGCCGACTTCCTATCTGGTAATTCACCTAAATTAAGATTGTTGAGAAAAGGGTTAGAAAGATAAGAAGAAACTAAAATCTAACTCTAAAGGGTGATACAAAAAATTGACAGGACCTTGAAAACATAGATAACCAGGTTCTTGGTAAAAGAAAACTAAGTTAAATATATGCACAACTCATTCTTATACATCCTTGCATAAATATTTCATAAGAAGGTTTTGGTACTATACCTTTAGGAGGAAAAGGGATTTCACATGTTAAAAACCTTGTACTTAAAACATAAATTTAACCTGCAAGTGTTGTATTTCTCTGCATAAAGGTACTTAAAGTGAGACAAAAATCATAAGGAACATAACGTATTCACTAATATTTTTTTTATCAAATCACCAAAATTGTACATTGAAAATAAATGAACTATAAGGCACAATAAATCCAAAATTGTATCTCCAAAACCTGTCACTGTATAACCATATCCAAGAATGAGTTACATATGATGCCAAAGTAAAACTATTGAAGGACTCCTAGAATCACTAAAAATAACTAACTACATAATAAGAACTAACTCAACTGAGTTACAAAATAATCAATATATCCAAATCCAATCCACCAAAAGAGGAACAATCAACTGTCTTGGGTCAGATGCATAAATTAAGCCAAAAATATAGCACTCACATTTCCTCCAAATGAGCTCTAACAGGGCGAATTGTCCAATTTGACAAATTCCCACATAAAGGCGAGCTAAAAATGCTCCAACCTCCCTAGATTGACTCCAGGCTCCTATATTCTCTCTACTTGCTTGAAAACAATCTTGAAGCCAAGTCAAAACGTATCTTCAACCTCCCTAGATACTTGGCCATTTCATAAATACTCTTCTTATCCATATTGGACATGTTCTTAAAGACATATCTATTATTGTATCATGTTGCATTATTTTACTAAGTAATTTAAATCAAATTACTTAACAAAATAACCTTACATTTAATAAAAATATGCAAATAATAAACTAGATTAATTTTTTCCCCTAAATTTGTATGATTTGAATAATATTAATAAAATGACTCATAAATATATCATTTATTAATATTATTTAATACATACAAATTCAACACAAAAATAGGAATTCTACGAACTTAAGTGTTAAAGGAACACTTAACTCTTAAGTCAAAAAATCTATAATCATGCCCACGAGATTAATAGTTGCTTTGAAAATGTTTTAAAAGAAACTCAAAAATTCATGCTTCTTTGACATCAACATTTTAGGCTAAATAAAAACCCTAAATCAAAATGCTCCTTTCAATTTTTTCCAAACCTCGTTCTGTTGTCTCTTCCTAGGCATCACCATTGAAGGATATGGTAGGATTCTTGAGGTTGTTCTGGAGATTTTTTATTTATGTTCTTGAATCTGGTGAGTTCCTTCATCTGTGAAGATGCCATCATGCACATTTTTATGATTACTGCTTTTCCAAACTCAGAACTTTTCTTATATTTGATTGTTTGTCTCTTGTTTCCTATGCTCATGAAGTGAAGATTTTGTTGGTTGTCTATACAAATTTTGATGGTCTTTCTACTCAAAATATATTTCTTTCATACTATGATGAATATTTGAAAAATTCATGCTATTGATAATTTGGAGGGTTTTACCTTTTCTCACGACTGGATGAGCCCTCAATATCTGAAAAGCTTGTATCTTTGTATATGTAGTTGTACATTTGTGCCATGAATATATGGAAGCTCTTTGTGCTCTAATTATGGGGACATTGGTCACAGATCTAATTAACTACAATCATTGATCACTAAATACATAATTCTTCAATGTTCTGATATTGTCCAGTATTGTGGATTCTTGATAATTCATTTTTTGGGTGTGTTGTAACTAAGCCTATATCATTTTCTTCTTTCACATTTTTTGGTTGCTTCCAATTTATGGCATTGTTTCAACTTTTTGAAACTTCATTTCTTGAAGGTACCATTTTACTATTTCAATTATGGCACCTAAGTTTCTCACTGCTTATGTTGTTTTATGTAAGAATTTGATATCACTTTGACACCATGTAAGAATTTTGGTATTGCTCTGATACCATGTAACAATTTTCTTAAGCCAAATAATGAAAATTTCAAGATCTAGAACCTTAATTGATAGCACAACAGAGACAAATATGAAATGATCAATTGAATGATTCAACAATGATCAATAATGAAATATATACAAAATCAATTGAATTGAATGCAAAGTAGACGTGCTTGAATATATAGGCAATGTATGATAACTAGGGGAGATGCAAATGATAACCTATCAAATAGGCAAGGTGTAATCATAGGTCCACCAAAGGTGGACCATCCTCCATTGTACATCAAAGTATGTGCAACATGTGAAACAATGGGAGGATGATAATGTGATAAGAGCACTAAAGGTGGATCTCACACCTAAAGTGAAAATTCTCCTACACCATGTGCTAAAATAAAATGCAAACTCCTAGGTTTCTCAATGACAACTAATATGCAATGCATTATCCTAAGTAAACTTAAATAAAGTGTAATTAGGAATATTTAATTACACCAACATTTTCCTTAAATTATCATTGACATGAACACTACAAAGCATCATTCCTTATACCTATTATTTGAATCTCATTGAATACCAAAGTGTTGTAAATTTCATAATTACCATTGCTTTGGTATTCAACAGGATTGCCCCTTATTAACATGTCAATTCTTTCAAAGATATAGAGATATTAGAATCTATATTTTCTTTGATTCTCATTCTCAATGATCATGCTTTGCACTACCTTTGAATTGGAAACAGTGGCACTGCCATTCTTTCTTGAACTCCTTGATGTCTTTTGTATGTTCACGATAGATCATTGTCTTCTCATATTGAAAATAGTGCATGCATATTCCTTAAACAACCTTGGCTTTGTATAGATTCCTTCCAATTTTCATATATGAACATTGAATTTTTAATGCACCATGATCTTTGCTTTCTTCTATCATGAACAACTACATTTGATGTTCTATTTTCTTTAAATTCCTATTCTATAACAATGTTGCTAAAATCTTCTTATTATGGTTGGTATGTATATGATTAATATATGTTGATCTTTTTTGATATAGTTGGACACATTATCTGTCTTGAACACATTATTGTAACATATTTGAAATAACATATATGTCACTCATTGTTCTGTTCATGTCTATGGGAATATTTTGCAACTAATTATTGAACTCGGGACCTTGCATATCCCTTTTCCATGGCTCTATGTATTCATGACTACTCTTATTTTCTACAGGACCTGTTAAGATAGTCAAAAGACCATGGAATGCCTTGTTACTACCTTCCTATAAGTTGATTGTAATTTTTACTATTGGTCCACATTTGTCTACATTATCCCATAGAAGTTATTGATGGTCATGACTGCAATATGCTTTCTCTTAATTACTGCTCTGATGATCTTGTGATGTCCTTGTATCTATACCCCCTTTACTTCATTTATATCGATCCTCTACTATAAAATTGATGCTTTTTATTGGGTCTTCTCTTTTATTGCTAATACTTTCTTTGATGTTGTAACAATGGAGCACAAACATCATTATAGCTACAAATATCATGATCTTATGATATTTATTCCTTAATTCATTGATGCACTTTTGGTACTTTATTGATTTGTCTCTTGTGAAACTTGGTTCCGTCATTTTGCACTGTATATCATATGGATGTTATTATCTAATTGTAGTGCATTTGCTATCCTATAGCATGCTGGGCTCAACCCTTGTGGGAGCCACATTTTACCCCATGTGATATAGGATAGACACCTTTAACTACACATGAAGAAAACATGTTAGGAAAAATAGATGCTTATTTCAGATACATGATTCATGATGGCATGATGGATTTAGATGACCTTTTCTTATTTTATGCATATGTAGACCAGATAGTATATGCATAGGAAGAGATCATATCAAATATGAAGTTAATCATCGCTTAGATCCCTTGGATATAACCTATTATTTTTACAAATGCAGGACGCAACACTCGAGAAAACTAGGACCAAGACACGTAGTGCAAACAACCAGATGAAGGAAAATTTTGAACCCTCATAATGTATGCAATGACTGGTTCCCTATTCTCCTCATTATCATTTACTTATTCATGTATTGTTGTTCTATTTTGTATCAAATAAGAAAAGGCCACTCTCACGTCTTTTGTGAGAGAACAAGATGCACAATACTTAAATGAATAAAGATTACATTTCATAAAAGATTGTGAAATATTCTATGTTGTGTTCATTTCCATAAAATGTAATGATTTCAAAATTATTGTAATATTTTAATGTTATTGCAATATTTGATAATATGAATGTACCATTTTAATATAAAACACAATGGCTCTACTTGAATTGAATTGAGAGTGAAAGTTTGGTAACATGAAGGAGATCCACATTCATCTATCAAGCTCTCTTCTCTCTCTTCCCCAATCAAACATTGTAGAGAATTAAAACATCTAATTCATAAGGTTTTGTATTTTCATGATTTCCTTCCAGTTTTTTGAGTTTAGTTAAAGCATTACATCAACATAATTCATCACATTTAAAGAAGTAATTGTACCTACATGGTATGATATACTTGATTGTCTAGATCTTGTATCTAATACATGACATCAAACTTTTCCTTTATTTCATTTCACTTTAAGTTTGATTCCTAAACATGTGTTTTACTAAGGTAAACCCCTTTCTTCAATATTTTTCCCCTTTTTTCTATGTGTAGGAATAGGTTGTGGAGCTACAATTTTGGACCTGAGAAGTACATGTTTAGTTGTAGAATCTAGGAAAATTTCAACAATCTTTTCCACAAACAAGTCGACTAGTCGACTTGTTCCCCAAAATTCAACCTGTACCCTAAAAATTGACGTCCCTAGCATTTTTTAGTGAGATTTCTAGTGCAGAAAGATACATGTCACTTCCTTCCATATTTGAAGTTACAGATGATTCCATGATTTTGATGACAGTCAAATTTAGATTCATATTCCTACCTTCTCCATCTTGTTTCCAGGTAAATTTATTCTTACCTAATCTCCTTTCTCTCACCTTCATATATTAGATATATCATTTACATATCACTTCCTTGTCATTTATATTAGGAATCAAAACTTACATTTTGTAGATCTTGCATTGGCACCCTTACTCTCTTGGTTGTGCTAATCCGATTCACTTTGTGCTAATGTATGTAGGATTTGGTAAGTAATCTACATCTTAGAATTTTTTACTATTTCCTATTATATAGTAATAGTATAAAGAATGGATACATTGAAATTTTATAAAAATAGATGGAATGATCTTACCTCTGAATTAAAAAAGAAAGAACCTTATTTAGTCTATAACTACATTATATTAGAATTAAGGGAAACAAGGTATGTCAAAGATTCCCTTGACATCGACATCACTTAGATCCCACTTACATTTCATTCACCACACCTCCCATATACCATTCCACATTGGTTAATAAGAAGGTTGTTTGATGTGGGTGTAGAGAAGTAATGGTGGGAGAATTGAAAGTCTAAAGGGCTTATATATGAAGTAAGTATAGTGGTCAGTGAGTTAGCATACTATGGTCTTATTGCATTGTAGTAAAATCATAAGCCTTAGTTTTCTTAGGGAAAAGTAAAAATGTAGTTGGAGGGACTGATGAGATCTAGAATTGATACATTTTTACCTATTCTATTTCATATTTCACAAGGCATCCATACATTTTATTAACTTTATCCTAAATATTGTTTAAACTAAAAAAGTGATACATAACAAGTGAATGAATGAGTTATATGGATATTCATGGTTAATAAAATTTCATAATGTAATATAAATTGTGATAATATCGATGAGTGCTTGTTTTTAAGATACTAAACTTTAATAGAATGATTGATTATTGGGTTGTAACCGAAGTAGAGTGTTCCTAGTAGATCAAGAGGAAGTAGTCAAGAAGGTGAAAATTTAAATGCAAAGGAGTTATGTTAAATTTATTGTTGATTAATGTATGTACTAGAGAGATATGGAGAATTTTTCAAGATAATAAAGTTGTCGTGCATTATGACAATCATTTGATTCACATGTTTCTTATCCTCTATATTTTGTAGTTGAAATAAGAGCCAAATCAATATTACGACTCAAGTTGATTTAGTTTTCATTTTCAATTATATAGGAGAATAAGTCATCCTTAGTGTTAGGGAGGATCAATGGGTGTTCATATCTATCTATGGATGTAAGTAATATAGTGTATAGTCCTAAAAATTTAACACCCATAATTGAATGCTTTAGGACCTATTAGGCCCCATTATAGCAATTTTGAGGTTTGAATGCTCATTATGCTTGATCTTGACAAGTTGTCTTTTCTTCTTCCACTCCTATTCTCTCTTCCTAAGATCCCCCTAAAATTTGAGCCCATTCTCCATGGAACACATCACCAATGGTGAGAGTCCCTGGGTTTTGGGGCCCAAACTTTCCTTAGGGCCTGATGTCAAGGTTTTATTTTGAGATTTTCATTTATGGTCACCCTGGATCAGATTTGAATCCTGGAATGATGGATTTAGTATAATAACCTCTCATAACTCCTCATTTTGTATCCAAAAAATATATGCAATTATCTTGGAAACTAAGCTATCAAGATTTCAAGCAAGCAAGAGCAATTAGATTTGAGATTTGAAGACAAGCATCCAAGAGAAAGATCTCCAAGTCTCCAATTCTTCAAGATCATTCAAATCCAACACAATATTCTTAATTTTATGCAAGTTTGTCTCCCATGATGGCCAAGTAGTGGAATTCTCAAATCAAGCAAGAAGATCAATTCATTCAACTACGTTCTCTCTCCTCTTTGCAAGTGATCATCAAACATATCTACATTCAAGATCTAGGAGTGGTAATAATATATCTATGAATTTCTAAAGGCATCCTTGATTCTACATTGCATTCCAAGGCCAACTCTCTATATTTCAAGCATATTGAAGCATCTTCATGGGTATGAGCAATTTCTACATGTTAGTTAATAGATTGGTCTTATGTTGGTTCCCAAAATGGTTTTTATTCTTCAATAGCTACCAATGCACTCACTACCAATTATAAAGAGTTTCCAACTCCAATTATCAAACCCTCGTGAATGACTAGACCAACTAACATGGATAAAACTGCCCCTACACGTCTGGCTCTGCAAAACCAAGGTAGGTACACCTAAATTTAGTAAAATACTACCCTCATTAGACACATGCCTAAATTTTATAAGATCTCATAAAATGCTCAACAATAACAAGAAAATACTAAGTAATGGCTAACTACTCATTGATTCTCAATTCTTATGGAGCATGAGATACACACACCACATGTAAGACTAGAAAATGAAAATAATTTTAATAAAAAATGGTTTAACTAGATGACATGGACCGACAAAAAAATAATTACAATAGATTTAGATCAATGTCTTATCATTGGGAAATATTCTCAATCCATAACTCATCATATGAATGCCATAAAAATGCTACTAATCCAAGACTGCGATTATTATTGCATTACAATAACATCTATTCACATAATCCAAATTTAGACTTCTTATAACGATCCTTATGCTAACCTTATGAACTTATGAGTTAATTTTTATCATTTTAATTTATCTTTGATCAAAGCTTAGAATTAACACATAAACACATAAAATATATGTAGTGAATTGAATAAGAACTTTGAATTATCAAATGCACAAGTCATAAAACTAGCATAAAGGAGAGCACCAAATATGGCTTATATTTCATTGACTTAAAAATCACTATCTTCATACATTGACTTTCTCATTCAAATAAAACTCAACAGGACTAAGGCTCCAATACTAAACTTTAAATTTCTTTGTAAAATGTTATATAGGATTCATGCCATCTATTAAACTTGACTGAGATTGAGCCAACTCCAATGATTTCAAGATAAAATTTCTCAACCCTTCCTAAGTGATCTTGGAAATCCTTTTATAGATTGCAACAAGCTAGAAATCACCTAGGGAACAAAAAATATTAATTGGTTAACAACAAGATTAGATAAGATCAATCCATTAAAAAACTGAAGAGAAAAAAAAAGATCAAAGAAAAGAGAAAGATTTGCAATATAATAGTGGCATCTTTGTCCCATAACAACATGAAATAATAGAACAACCCTATCAAGTCTTTAAATTCACAGTGCTAGAAATTGGTTGTTAACAAAATGACAATTGACAATTTCCCAACTGATCTCAGGATCACAGGTAATCCAAAAGTTTTAATAGTCTCTAATTGTTCAATTACCTCATTCCAACAAGAATCAACAATAAACTTTGCATTTGCAATAACTTTACAAAGTCCACCTCAGCTTTGAAAATTTATCTTTTGAAAGTTCTAGATCAACTTGCATCAATAAGTCGTGGCTTTTGGGTAGAAAATGCAAATGACCAAATTATTTGACGTGTCATACAACTATTTCTCCACACCCCACTTATCATCTTTCAACTTAAGTCAACTATCAACAAAGTTGATATGGAAACTTAGCGCGGCTTCACAACACAAAATCATAACATGCAGTAGACCTCACGAACTTGCACTAAGCTGTAACAATCACTCCGTATGATCATAACCTTCAATTGAAACTACATCACTAACCTATGATCTTGCACCAATGGTCATCTCAAAATATTTGTATGATAACACATAAGAAATGTTAGGGTAAATAAATCCTACAAACTCGCAATAATCGCCAAATATTCCTCAAGGCATCTCCGCTAGGTACCCTTCTAACATTGGTGAAATAGTGGAAATCATCAATCATTACACTTGAGACACATGGAAACATCTTGCACCACCACAAAAAATCCACTAACCTTTACTTTAACATGCAATGGTCCGTTAATAGTATCATTAACCTTTTAAAGTTACCATTTCATTTACCTTGGAATGCACAACCAAACCCTAAGATCTTCAAATTCCTTCTCAATTTTCTAGCCGGTCAAACACACCTTGACTACCATGTGTTAATCCTTGATTGGACCACTAATTGACATGTGCAACACATCAGTACCAACCTATCAACACATCACCCGAGACCCATCACTGATCCACACTAGTTGACCTGCCATGTGTCATAATCTTGTGATCTCGTGTTGTTTCTCTTTCCTCATCATTTTGATTTTGGGATTATAATATTGTGCCATCTATCACCCTCAAGCTCACCTATCACCTTGAAACACATGCCATGTGGTGGCCTCTCGCAACCCCAATAACTTTATCTCTCCTTGTCATCCTTCATTGTGGTATCACAGGGTCACAACATGTGTCAACCTTGTCACCATGGGCTTATAAATTTTCCTCGTCAACTGCCGAATCAACCTCCAAGCCACTAAGTTTGCACATGCATGCTTTGCCAAAAGGTTAGGTGCATTTTTGGTATTTTACTACTTGTGTGCTTGTGTATAAAAATAAGTTAGCCCACCATGCTATCGATGTGGGATATATCCCCTAAATGGTCCTCTTTAAAAACCTTTGCAATGCTACGACAAAGATTTTCTTCCTTTAAATCTTTGTGGTACGCATGGCATAATCTCATAGTATCGCATGCAAAAATCAAATATTTATTATAATCCTGTAATCTTGTGGTGCCTGTATAAAATATTTGTTAGTTTAAAAACTGTATGAGATGTGGCACCTTATCACTTGTTCGCACATCCAAGACTTAACCCTAAAAGATGCTTGTGAACCCGTGACAAACACAAACTTAATCGCCACACTAACCTCATCATAAGGTCACAACATAAAATTTTAACCTAACTTCAACCCCGTGAACTTGCACAAATAACTTGACTTAACCACTAGCACAACATTGCAATCACTAGTTTGCACAAATAAAACCTTTGACCAAATAAGACTTGCAAATAAGTGATAAAAGGAAAACCTAAACATTTGACTTCAATTGACCAATATGACGCAATGCTTAGACCAATGGGAAAAAATTAGATCAGATTTCATGCATTTTCTGACTTTCAACTCAACTGCAAACCCTAATTTGTCCAACATAGGAATTTTTTTGCAAGAATGAAATAATCTTACACTAAATTGAAGGGAAAATCCAATACTTAGCCAAATTTTTAATAGTTCCAACAAATAATATTCACTCGAACCCTCACAAGACTTCTCTATTAACAAATAGTTGAAAGAGATTTTAATTAGCTCAATCTCTGAATTGACATATACAACTCCCTGAAATAGATATTCAATGAATATGTTTTTGTTATTTTTCAATAAAGATGGGGTATGCTCTTAACCACAGAGCATGAGAAGCTTCAAATGAATGTTCATCACTATGAGACATTCACGAAAAGATATGCGATCAAAATAATGTAACCAATTTCTACGGCTGTGCCTCAATTTTCACGACCATGAAAACCAAAACACAGTGAAATCACCATAATTAATTTTGCAAATGCACCTCCATGACTAGGAGGTTTACATGTACAATATGCCCACAAGTGATAGAAATATATCAAACAACATGAATATAATAGAAGAAAACAATAAATAGTGACTCACAGATCACCAAGTATAATCACATATTTAAAAACATAATTTGACATCAATGAATATTTTATTCCAATCATCCTATATTCACCCATTCCACAGTAAAGGATAATAAATTTTTTTTAATGAACAACAACCATGACTCAAAATTCAAGTCTCACTCAGTCACCCTAGCAATAGGGGGAATTCTGGCAAAAAATTGTTGATCCTTAATAAAATGTTCAACATAGATATAAATAGTCCCTTCGTCTTCCACGAGGGTTACAACAACAATTGTTGAAAATTAACTGAAATAGTTTCATGATAGATGGCACTTCAACACTACTGACCCTGACTCTTCTTCTCTCTGTCAGGTAAAATTTTGCATACCTTGCCACAAACCTCATGGAAATTTAATTAAGCCCATCACTCTTCAAGATAATCTAACGAGAACTTGGACATCACCAATGAATCTACCAACCAATAGATAAGTATGCAACCTTGAATTGCTTTACACCACACACTTTTGGAATCCACTGATAGAGCAGCTTCAATGAAATTTTTTGAAAGCCTATCTTCCACTTCGCAAATGTTGAAGACCAACCTTCATGAGTTCCCATTTTTGGTATTTCAAGAATTGCACTTCCCCCATTCACTTTTCAATGAATGCGTACTTCAATCATCCCTTCCTCAAACAAAGGGGTTCCACCAAGGTAATAAGTCTTTTCATCATTTATCAATCAAGAATCTATTAAGTTGACTTCTTCTGTCATTTTTCAATCCACCCATGACTTCACACAATGTTAGTCTCAACATCTCTTCAGAGTTTTAGGAATTGTACCACCAGGCTTCCATTTCTGCCACCTTTAGCACTTTGAACATCAATTTCCCTCAATGAAACACTTTAACACTTTCTCCCTTTTATTATCAAACTTGAACTTTTTCCACTAATGTAACAAATTCTAATGGGACTTAAAACTTAAAACTTGGACTAACTAAAAGTCTTGACCAAACATGAGTACCCATATTCCCGAAATCCTGACTACATCGAAATCCTGAATATCTGACGGGCGTCCAGCTCTTTGAAAATTCTGACACTTAGAGACTTAAACAAAAAAAATGAACTTTTAACCAAACTTTAAAATTTCCAATGCCAATTTTACACAGAGAGACTAAAATATGGCAACACTTCATCCATCCATGAGGGTTTATGCAAGGTAAATCTATTATTTCCCTTTCTATTTACTTTCCTTTATGCGATTTTATTTCATTTATAATTTTGATTTCTAAATAGGGGTTTGAACAAGGAAAATCCCTTTTCACAACCTTTTCCCATTTTTCTCTATGTAGGAACAGGGTATAGAGCTGTCATAACATGTCTGGGAAGAACAAGTATAGTTGTAAGTTTTGTGAAAGTTTCAGCTGAAAACATCGAGGACACATTGCCAAACTTGACCTATCCCAATGACATGTTGCCAAACTTGACCTGTCTCAACCACTTGTTGGTACTTTCGAAATTTTGAGATTACCGTTGGTGAATTATTTTGAAGGAGTCCTTTGTATGTGAGTTGTGGTGCCCTATTTCGGCTTTCACGCATTCAAATACCTGGTCAATTTCATGCTTTATTATCTGAAGAGGTATGTTACCCACCTTAATTTCATCCCATATGATCATTTTAGCCCCTAGTTTGCAGATTGAAGTGGTTTTATAAAGTGTCATTTCTAGCTATTTTGCAATCTGCATGTGCCTGTGTAAAACAAGTTGAATAGGCCTACTTTGTAGTATAATATTTTAGGCCATGTTAAGTGTCATGGGTTACTGATTTATGGAGATATTATTTGTGTATCAAACAGCTTATGTTTAAGTTTTCAGACCCCCATAGTCAGTTTAAACCCACTCTGCATATGCTCAATTAGAGGGGTTTCATGTTATTTGCGCTTTGCACTATTTTAGAAATTCAAGTAGCATACTTTGAGGTGTTCAATTTTATGACTTGTGATTGATGGGTGCAAGATAGGTATTTCCCTATATTGTAAACATGACAAATATCTACCTTACCCATTTTCATATATGAAGTGACCATTTGATAGGATTTCAAAGTTAAATTCGGAGGACATTTCATTCGATTTTTTGCATTTTTAGTATATGCATCTGTAGGTAGTCATTTTGAGGAAGTTGTATATTTTATCTTATAGATTGTTATGTAGTCCTGATTATTGTTCCATGATGTTGATATCTTAATGTGACAATGTGTCAAGTGGTTACCCCCCAAGCCTCCATCTAATGTTTTTACTAGAGCTATATGGAATGCAAATTATTACTTTTTGACATGCCTAGTTGCAGGACAAAATTAAAGGGGTGATTTTAGAGATTTATATCTTTCAGCCTATGCATTGTCATGAGAAACCATTTTGCAGGGTTAATCTTTGTGTACCAAAGTGTGTGCCTCTCAATTACTGGGGTTCAATAATGAGCTATGATAAGTTTTTAAAGCCAGCTAAGAGGGAAGTTCATCAAGTTGGACACTTTGCATAATCAATTGGTTTAATTAGGGGTTTCAAATTTTACATGCCAAGTCAAATGTTAGCACGGTGGAGATGTTCAAATTTTTGAGCAAGTATAAATCTACAATGTTTGCAAAGGGTTTTGAAGCTTTCAAGTAAATGTAATTGGCAGGTAGGTGAGGCCATTATTCCTTGGTCAGTGACATTTTATATAGAGAAATCATGGGCATTCATCCCACATTTGTGGTGTAAGGGCTAAAGATATTTTAAAATGTGTCAACGCACATATTATTGAGTGCGTAAAAGGCACGAAGGTTTGGTCACGCATGGAGGTAACTTGGTGGCAAACAGTTGGTGCCAAATGAGAGGAATATTTTGTGGGCCCATGTATGTGGTCAACAGGGATGAATCAGAACCTTCCATATGGTAAAGGAGAGTGAGTGAAGGCGGTTAAATAGTGAACAAATTCAACAGATTTTATGATCTCGTAAAAGAAGTTACAAGAAAGATAATGATTGTAGGATCATGAGAAATTAACACATGTCCAGGCTGAAGTGATGCAAATACCAAATCAATAATGATGTGGATGGTTGTCAACCAACCAGTGATTAGAACGTGGCATGTACCTTGAGGAAGTTAGGTGGATCCAAGGTGACACGTGGTGTCACCACGCGATCCAGGTGGAGGTTGCTGAGTTAGACTACGGGATCATGAAAATGTGACATGTGATAGGTGCAATCAACGTGGAATGCGAGTCTGGGAGGGAAAAGTAGTGTGATCCCATGATCGAAATATCAAAGAGAGAGAAACATTGAGGGATCACAAGATGTTGATATGCGGTAATGGTCGACCAAGCGGGCGATGATGCGACAAAATGTTGAGGTGGCATGTAGGAGGATCCAAGGGCCAATTAGAAGCTACCACGTGGTAGTCAAAGGATAGTGGACCAAGTTAATCAGGTTAGACTGGGTTGCAGATTGAGTAGAAAATGCATGAAATGAATAAATAAAATGAAGCAGTAATATATTGGGCATAAGGTAAAGTGTTGCGAGTAATAAAGGTAAAATAAATTTTGAAGTGATCACAAGTGAATAAAGGCCATGAGAAAATTAGATAAAGTAAAGGTAAGGTGGCTATTTATTAAAGATGTCTAATATATTTTGCATGCATAGGAAAGGAAATATAGAGAATGAAGGTGCTACAGGAGAAGTTTCAAAGGGGATTTTAAAAGGTGGTGCAAAGAAGAGTACCAGATTTAGGGCAAAGAGATGAGAGATAAATTTCAACTATTAGGGCAAATTGAAGAGGGACATGTGGTAGCATAAAATCAAATTCATTTTCCTTATTTTATCTATATATTCTCTTATTCTCTCTTTTCTTAGGGTTCCATTTTGGTTCTTGTTTGGGTTTCAGGTTCCAACTTGGTTGTTTTGGCATACCATTTTCTTTTGGCTCCAAACATTAAGGGTTCCATTAGCAAGCTCTTCTAGTTTTGAGAAGCAGTTTTGTGAATTTTCCATAGAGCAATTCTATGAATCTAGGTTAAATCCTTTTTTTGGTTTTTAGGTGAAAGAAACATGTGTACATTTCAATCCAAAAGACTATTGGGCCACTGAACCAAAAAAAAACTGAAGGGACCTAAAGGAAAGTTTCTTGTTTTGTAAATGATATAATGGGGGTGGGATTTTTGGTGTCATGTTTGTACTTGCTTTTTGGTCTTAATTCAATAGGAATTTGCTTTGTAATATTATTAATTTAGTGCTTGGTTATATATGGTTGGTGGCTACTGTATGCAATAATTTTGGCTCTTGTCTTGGACTTCTATGACACTTTGATTCTATTGTTAAATAATCTATACTTAAAATCTTTTTTTTTGATAGGTAATGGGCCATAGGCAATATATTTTTATTAATCTTATAAAATTTTACAAACCAGGTTCAGTGTGAGCATCGATAGGAAAGAACCTGGTAAAGAAAACCTTTGGTCTTGCTCATAAAGTAAATAAAAAGAGAAATTCCCCTATTTACAATCTAACCATCCGAATGGGGAATTTGAGGTTAGTACAATGGTATAACAATTTATTACATGTATTTTTTAGAAGAAGTTTATTACAAGCTTTCAACAATTTCTCCTCTAATTTATGTATACTCTTTGTCCACATTTCATATTATTAGAAGTATAAATCAGACTTTCAACTCTTCTTAATTGCCTACTGGATTCTTTTGTTGATTTCATCAACTAAGGTCCTTATTTTTGTATTTTCTTTAAGCCACACAAAATTTCTTTGCTGAAATTGGTTAGTAGCCATGAAAAACTACTATTGTTAAAAACATGTTGTCCTTTTGCAAGTTCTGATTCATAACATTTCCACTATAAGAAACATCAAATAAGGAAATTGATTAAGAAAGCCTACCTTTACCTTTATTAATATCATAAGTTCATAATCACCATTCTTTTACTTTGTTTTGTCATTCCTTATATTACTAGTTCCTTCATTCATATTACTCAAATCTGATTTAATATCCAAGAAACCCAGAGCTTTCCAAACCCATGAAATATATCTACAAACATCACATCTTAATTCAAAACCACAGGAAGGATACTTTTTCTGCCTCCCTTGACTTAACTAAGATATCAACCCTGTATATCTCATCCATGAATCCGAGAGGCAAATTTCTCTAACAAACTAAAACAATATTTATGCCTAGTATATATCAAAATCTATATTTTTCATAAATCAACTACAACCTTACAAATTCTATCATAGAAGATACATTCTAATTCTACTTACTAATCTTCCCACGTTTTCGGTCACCCCATTCATAAACCACTCATAATAGATCCATGAGAGTCAGATAAAGCATACAATTGACAAAGTCTAGTTAGCCTTTCTTCTCATTTAAAGACCCTTAATATCTAAGCTGAAAGCATAACATATAGTTCATGGTCTCTACATAATTAAGATAATATTGTACCTTAAATCATATTGTTAAGTATCATTACCTTCCTAAAACCAAAAATTAAAAGTTATTCTATATATATATATACCCCTGCTTATATTTTAATATACAAAAATCTATACTTAAATCTTTACATATTAATAAAATATACAATATTTACTGATTAAAAAAATATCAATAATGTTTTATATAATATAATAAATAAAATTATTATTAATAATATAAACATTAATACATAATAATATAATATAATTTAACATATATTAATGTAATAATTAAAATTATAAATAATTAAATAACAAATATTTATTGTTATATATAATATATAATAATAAATAATATATAAATTATCACATATTAATCATTGTAATATTTATTATTTACATATAATACGAATTATAATGATTATTGTTACATTTAATTATTTTATAGTAATAAATAAAATTACTAAGAATTATTATTAAATATATTATACTAGATATTATTTTCTTATTTAATTATATTATTATTATATTTTATATATTAATATCTATTTCAATATTATATTATAATATTATTTTTTAGGTTCTTAACTATTTATTAATTTATTTTTAGTTTTTTTTATTGTTCATGTTCTTATTTTTATTTTTGATAGATATTATAATATTATTTTATAATTTTTAAAGTTCTTTGTTATTTTTATTTTGTCATTTATTATTATTTTTAATTTGTTCTAAATTCTTTGAATTATCTTGGCTTCTTATTTTTTTAAAGATTTGTGTATTTCTATCTTGTTTTCTTGTTTTCTTTTTAGTTTTACTTTTTACTCACTTTGTCTTCCTTCTCACTTTCTTTCTTCCTTCTTTCTTTTCACCCTTGTGCTCTTTGCTTACAATACATCCATCCAATCATCAGAAATCTAAATCTTATCAAGGAGGGACTTTTTTTTTAAACTCTCCTTGGTAAGATGTAAGTTTCTAATGGCCCGATAGACATTAGCTTTTATTTCAACTTGCATTCTCTTTTTCTCAAATATTATTCTTTTTTCTTATATCGACAATTAATTCTAATTTAAAAATTAAAAATTATTGTACATAGTGCCGATTCTAATTTGACACATCTTTTGTTGACAAAACCTGTACAATACAAATCTAGTTTGCCCCACAATATTTATAAGACTTATCTGCATTCCAAATTTTACATATTCTTCTTCTTGACGACGAATCAATGAGAACTTCCAAACAAACCAATAAAAATACTCAATTTTTATTTGAAACCAAATGATAAGAGTTATCTGCATTCTAAATCTTACATATTCCTCTTTTTGATGATGAATTACTGAGAACTTTGAAATAAACATCGAATGAAAATAAACACACAATTTTTATTCAAAAACAGAGTTGAATGAAAACAAATACTTTTGTTCAAAAGCAAACATTAAAGAAAAATAAACACACAGTTGTTGAAGGTATAAATTTTCTACTTAATTGATGAGAAAAAATCATACATAACTTTTATTCAAAAAAACTAGTATTATCCAAAAATTTCGTATTTATTAATAGAAAGACATTTTTGATTCAAAACAAAGATCGAATGAAAATAAACACAATTGAATCCAAAATTTCTATCGACAATTCATAAACTCAAAAATTTATACCATTTTTTAATATAACAATAATATAAACAACTCTGTTTGAATTAAAACAAACATCAAATTTCAAACATCAAATGAAAATTAACACAATTGAATCCAAAATTTCTATCGACAATTCATAAACTCAAAAATTTATACCATTTTTTAATATAACAATAATATAAACAACTCTGACAGACATCATCGAATGAAAATTAACACAATTGAATCCAAAATTTCTATCGACAATTCATAAACTCAAAAATTTATACCATTTTTTAATATAACAATAATATAAACAACTCTGTAAGACATCATCGAATGAAAATTAACACAATTGAATCCAAAATTTCTATCCACAATTCATAAACTCTCAAAAATTTATACCATCCATTAATATAACAATAATATAAACAACTATTTTTGAATTAAAACAGATATCAAATGAAAATAAACACAATTGAATCCGAAATTTCTATCGACAATTCATAAACTCAAAAATTTATACCATTTTTTAATATAATAATAATATAAACAACTCTATTCGGATTACGTAATTACAAAGCTCATTCCAAATGGAACCCACCACATGGAAATTCCGGGACACATAACTGAGCTAATTTAGGAAGAAAAACAAACAGTTAATGAGGCAAAATGAGAATGAAAACAACCATGAAATTGGAAAACACCACCTCTTGAAACACATCACCATCAAATCCGAGCAGAAGAGCAAGAGACCGTCAATAATTGAACATGTTATAAATGAAGGAAAAAGGCCATTGAGAAAGATACCAGATGAAGAAAAACGCCCTCAAACCAGCGGCCTGAGATTCTTAATCACTAGTATCTTTTCATAGGGAGTGGCCATTTACCCTACAATCTTCATACCCATTAACTTGCCCTTCGGCAATTTCTACTAAATCTGGGATTATCAACATCAGCATTCTCTTGTATGCTTAACGACCAAGATTGAATGTTTTCACATTCGCCCATCTGCTATTCTGATTAACCCAACTTTTTAATTTTCAATTTGGAGTTAAGTGGCAATATTTTTCATCCTGTTTGAGGATTTGAGATTGAAGAATCTAATTGGTTGGTGGGCAGCCGGTTTCCTCCAGATCTTTTTATTCATAAGGTATGGTGTTGTGCGCTAATTCTGGGCTACCTTGTGTTTGAGATCTGCCAATGAGTGGTCAAGTAATAGTTCAATTTGTTCTTGTGTTCTTCGTAGTTGGGTGGCAGGCTTTTTTTGGTACGGAGGGAAAATGTCTTCACCAAGCAAAAGAAGAGACATGGACGTGATGAAGCTGTAAGTAAGACTGTCTGCTCAGATGTGTTGTATATGTTCTTAAGTGTGTGCTCAAATATATGTGTATTCTCCTGTATGGAATCATTTTGTATGAAGATATTGCCTGTAATGGAGAATGGTTTTGAATCAAAAGCAGGGTAAACAGAACACATGATTTCTTGAACTTTAAAGAACAGAGATTAGTAAAAAAATAACTTACAATTTTTTTTCTTTTGGGACTGCAAAACCCCTGTTATATGTGTAAGGACAACAAGTCTGGTCATGAACATGAGCTTGCAGAGAGATTTTTCATTGATGTTTCTGACTTATTTTTAAACAACTAGTGCCGACGGGTAAGCTCTTTTTAATATCCAGGCGATGCTTTGGCCCATGTACTATTAGAGATTTATGATTTGACCCATGTATCACCAGAGGTTAATAGTTTGATCTATTTTCAAAAGTAGTACGGACATTATAACAGGGCATAACTCTATAAATTTGATAACCTCAAGATCCAAGGGCTTGCCTGCAAGCATTGTGTGTTTCTCTGCGTCATAGGAACTTGCTCACGTTTGCCATTTTTAGGGGCTTTGATAGAAGAAACATGGGAAAATGGAACTCATAATTGTGTATTTGTGGATATGTGTCTTTTGGGATTGCTTGGCTTTTCTAATAGTTGATTTTTATTTTGATTTGCTTTTAACTTTTTCAATATTTTTCTTTCCAATTTTAGTGCATCGCCTTTGCTTTTAGGTATGACTATATGTTTAATGTTTGGATTTCAGAATGATGGGCGACTACAAAGTGGAGCTGATTAATGATGGAATGCATGAGTTTAATGTTGAGTTTCATGGTCCCTCAAACAGTAAGTTAAAATCTCTTAGTTTGTGGATCCTGCATCCATATTTGTTGTTTTTTATATTGTCACGCTAGACATTTGTGGTGTGAATCCACGCACTCTGCCTTCTTTCTTCCTTAACTATTTTTACCATTTATAATATCTCAAATATATATGTGATTAGATTAATGAGTAATATCTCTGCACTAACATGTAAGAAATTGAGGAGCATATTATGGCATGTTCTTTCGAGGGATTATAGCTGAAAAGCAAAATCGTAAACCTTTTAATGATTCTTATATGTGATTAATCATTTCAACCTTTTCAGGTATTATAGTTATCAGAACCATTTTGTTAATGATAGGTTGACCTAACATGCACAATCAAAATTTAGACATTTAAATATTGTTTTTAGACTTTCTAGATAATTTTTTTAATTTTAGAAACTGATCTACTCGTGAGTCTATTTTTTCTTTGTGCTTGTTAGTGCTTTAATTAATCTTTTGCAAGACATCACAAACAGAACAATCTGTGAGGATAAACCTTTCTTCAAATTTGTGGGGGAAGCTCCTTGGGATCTAAACTCAGCCTGAGCTAAATTTATCTTAGACACCATACCGTAGACAAGATATATAGATATGCATACATTACAATAACTTTTTGTAGGGCTTTTTACATTAAATAAATGAATACCTGCCTGTGTTTTTCTCTTGGATTATAGATATCGGACTGTTTAACAGCCATACCTTGGAAGTGAAATTTTCAGGTGTTAAAGGATGAAACAACTAATTTAAACATAACATAAACAACTTCCCGCTTTCTGGAAGCAGAGATCAGTATTTCAGTGCACACTAGATTTGAAGGAATAACAATCTGAGCAAAGAACATCACACAATTCCACCAAGATGAATAAAGCAATACTAATACAAACTTTGCAACCAAGATGAATAAAGCAACACTAATACAAATTTTGCAGCATATGATCATATAATGTCCCTTCTTGGGATATTCCTGATTTTTGCCCAGGACCACTCATTCACCTCCTAGCTCGCGAGCATGACATGACCTCCAATCGTTGCCAGGTTGTGTACTTGATGAAGAATAGCCGGTACTTCACTCTCGTGAACTCGGAAGGCTGGCCATCCTTCCTATTTGCAAAACATTACCATAAATTCAAAACTGATTGCTGAATGGATGCTTAGATGATACTTAATGAATTGATGCTTCAATGATTTGATGATAGAATGGTTGATGCTTGAATAGTTGATGTTTGAATGATGGATGTTTGAATGATTGATGCTAGACTGATTGAATTGATGGAAGAATTGATTGTTGGTTTGTTTTCTTGATTCCTTTATTCCCAATTGATGATTGATGGATGATTAAGTGATTTTGTTTGATTTGACAATTTGATATCTTGGTGAATGATGGTTGAATTAATATTGAATTCATCTAGTGATGAGTGATGATTGAGTGAGTGCTGGTTTTATGTATTGGCGAGTGATGATTGATAAGTGATCCTTGAATGCTTGGAATAATTTCTCCTTTAAATTTTATTGGTGAAATAGTCACCACCTTCCATTGCTGCCTTTTGAGGGTAATAAATTAATTTCCAAATTGATATCCCTTGGATGTCCTCCTCAAATGAACCCTTCTCCCCTTTATATCTTCCAATGGGAGGGAGAAGTCACACCTTTTTATCATGCCTGCCCAACCCTTCCTAATTTCTTCCCTTTTGAAAGAGTACAACCCTTCCTAATTTCTGCCCTTTGAAAGAGTCACATCCTTTCACAATTTCCACCCTTTGAAAGAGTCACTTCCTTAATTTCTTCCCATTCCTTTCTTCTTCCATTAATCCTTCCTTGATTTACATTCTCTGTTCTTCCTTCTTCATATCCCCTTTCAAATGAACTCTTCTCCCTTTTATATCTCATGTTTAAGGGAGTCACAACTCTTCATTTCATGCCATTTGACCATTCATTAAGCTTAATTAATTTTTAATTATATTATATTATATTTTTATTCTTTTATATATTAATTTTGTTGTTATTATTTATTATTAAATTCTTTTTATAAAAGATGGGACATCATATATCGTTATCATTTTTCATGTCTTGTGCTCAAAACACTTTTTCTTAGGCTACAAATGCTCAATCCATGGGATGTAATAATCTTATTTTGTCCCAAAAAGCAGGCTTTAAAGTGAAATGCTTAACATTGCGGAAAAAAGCAAGAAAAAATGAGATTTAAAGCAAACAAAACTATTCTAAACTACTAACAAAAGAACTTACTAAAGTGGTCTAAAACTAGGCTCTTCTCATCACCTTGATATAGAACACCGGAAGTAGTGATGTAGCTATTGCTAAAAATAACAATCTGCACAATGTCAATAGTGTCTTTCTGCACTGCTGGGACTCCAGTAGTGACATATGGCACAAAAATCCTGCTCATAGACCCACAAAATGGCTCAAAACAGAACCATTTGTGTTGGAAAACCCAAGGGATAATGCTTAAGTAGAATGGCAAATAATCTTGCCTTGTTAGTGATTGGATTGAGTTTAGAGCTTTAAAGTCTGTTTTTTGCTTTAACAACAGCAGATGCCTTATAATAGGTGCTGATTTTAACACAGGTGACTGATAAAGGAAAAATGCACCATAGTACAACTTCTGCCAGGCAGATGTCACATAGATTCACACTTTTGGGGTCTTCACTGGGTTAGAGAATGCTGGGCATGCACCTGGCCACTTATTGCCATGTCCGAAATCATTGAGATGAGGATAATGGAGGTTTTATCCAGGTGAATGATGCTGGGTGGTAATTTCTGATGGCAAGGCCATGTAATAGCGCACATGTTAGACATTTGTGCTGGGCAGAAAAGGGTCTAAAATGCTTCTTTCTAGATTCCAGAGAGAGTCAATGGAGAGGACATTGTTGCTTAATTCCAATTGTACTTTTGACATAGTTGAAGAGTGCAAGGACAATATGAATTCAATAGCAGTACTAAATTGCTTCAAGATGTTAATATCACACAATCTACGGAATAGCAAGTGTCTAGCGTAAAGTCAAAGACCTTTCTTAAGCCAAAAAGAAGCAGATGATTTTACAAGACCATCTACGAACTTTCTCAATGACAGCCAAAGAACATAAAATTCACCAACAATCGGGAACTCAAGTGGAGCTTGCCTGTCCTGTTATTAAAAAATTAGCCTACTCTAACTGCTTAGAAAATTTCATTTGGAAGAATGTACAATAAAGCTTGGAAAAAGTGTGCCCAATCTTGTTTGTCTTGCAGTAATTTAGGTTCAGTCCATCTGATTTGTGAATGGGGTGAATGTTGTCCTGCAATCGAAAGGGGAAAGCCTAAGAAAACAATATCACTAAATATATCTGCAATTGGAAACAAGTAATTTGATGTCATTGTTTAGAAACTCTGCTTTAACCATTCACAGTCAAACAGTCTTGCTAATGAATAACTTTTGAATAGCTCTCTTGATTTTCCCTGGGGACAGCAAAGTATAAGAATTTTCTGGAGAGTAAACATGGACAGCATGATTCAAGTGTCATATTGACATTCAAAATACAATTATGGGGTTCAATATTAAAAGATTGGGCTTTCATCCCTGGGAAATCTTTCATTGGAAGTAGACTATGGAAAAAGGCTGTAGGGAATTATAGAGGCTGTCAAGGAGCGCAAAAGTATGAAGGGAATTATAGAGGGCAATGAACACAAGTTGTTTAGAGGAAAGAAACTTCCATATTTTATGTTGGAGAAAACATGAAGGCAATTTATGAGTGTTAAGAGATGGTCCAGTAGGATCATTTGCTGGGGAAAATTAGTCTCATCCCCAGAGTTTTACAGTTCTTGTCAAACGATTGATTGATGGGACAAGAAATATTTGGGCAAGTTGATTTTGAATGTAGGATTGTTTGAAAAGGAGTCAAAGGCAGGTTCACACAGTACATAGATAAAAGGCATTTTTGGCTTTAGCTGTTACTATAAAAACTGGATTCAAGTTGATTTTGAATGTTGGATTGTTTGAAAAGGAGTCAAAGGCAGCTTCCCACAGTACATAGATAAAAGGCATTTTTGGCTTTAGCTGTTACTATAATGAGTGGATGACACCTAACATCAGTTTAGAGAGACCAGTGACATAATTGTTAACATTACAATTATCAAAATTAGTCATGTAATGGTTTAATGGATAACCTTAAAGGAGACAAGCAAGTGGGTACTAAAGAAATATTATCATCAGGAAGGAGTTGACTAGAGATGTGGAATTACGAATTTGGAGGGTCTAAAACTTGCTAACAAGGAGTAAATCTTTAATCAATCACTCTTGAGCTATGACTATGTGGAAGGCAAGTTAACCCACTAGAATTTGGAAAACAAAGGATGCTTGATGATAATGAGGAAACCACAAGACTCTCACAACTGGATAAAATTCTTCTTATAATTTGTGATTGAACTCTTTCCGTTAATTGAGGCTCTTTGCTATCCAATATCCTTTCAACCCACCTCAAAAAGATAAAGTGCCATGCTTTGTCAGATCATGGATAAGTGCCCAGTGGATTCCATTGTGGGCAGTAAAACTTCCAAGAAGAATGATATCATCAAAATAATACATAGAAATCACTAGGCAAAGGTCAAGATATGAATCGCAACTTGTATGAACAACAAAAGATGAGGAAGCTAAAGGGAATTCATGCACTGCAATGGAGGTGTCATCAACATAAGGTGATGACCACACGTGCCTCAATGCTTGTCTTAACCAGCCTGCAAAGCTTTAGACTGGAGGTAGATACAAACAAGGCAGGCAACACTGTTGGAGCTATGGTCATCACCTGATGTATGTCTCTTCATCTTGTTTGAAGGCTGAGACCCAATGATAGCCAATATTAGAAAGGAATAATTGTTTTGTGCTCCATTGGTCTCCCTGACAAAGGTATCATTCATACTCATCATCCAAGCAGAGGACTACTAGAGAATATGTGCGAGGTTCCTCGTTCATGAAAGATAATACTTCTTTGCTTCAAAGATTCTGTGGCCTTTGGGGGGGCATGAGTTTGATGGTTATGTTTATCAGCTTGAGGCATCCTTGACTCATCTAATCTCAAGTGGAAAGCCAATTTGATAATTTGAGGGGCTGTTTTCCTTTGACATCTTGCACTAGCCCCTGAACTTATCTGTAAATGAATTTTCAAAGGGTGGTTTCGTTCTTTAGATTCTTGCGTTGTGAGGTTTTCAGATTACTTGTATTGTATATCTGACACAGTCTTCAGAGAATGAAAAGCATTGTCAGAAGTGCTTGTGGCTATTTAATCTTGGCAGTCTTCTAATGTGACTGAATGCTTAAAGCCTGCAAATTTGCAATAAAGTGTCTTTATTTATTAATAAAGATGAGTATTATTGATATCAAACAAGTCTTACATAATATATAACTGCCAGTTAGAGTGTAGCCATGATTATAACACAGTAAGGTACCAAAAAAGATGGCTTTAGCAAGGTTAGGAGATAGTGTTAAAGACATGTCAAGCAAAACAACATTAGTGATGTGCACCTAAAGAACATCAGAGATGATGGCAGCTTGGTACTGTGTAGGTCTCTTTATTGCCTCCAGCATTATCAGTTGGCTGCCAGAGGACTCCAAGTAGTAGGGAGTCCAACTGGAATAGCCTTCTGTAGGTTTTGAACCCATTCATCTTTCAGTTGCATTGAGTCATGCTGGTCATGTGAAGATGCTGATAATTAAATTGCAACAAATTTAAGCATTCAATCTGATGTTCATGTAGTTTTGGAGTTTCTCCCAATCAGTCTCTTTCTCGTCCATTTATTGAACCATTCCTTGAAATTTTGAATGATGTCATAAATATTTTCCAAGGGTATAATTAAAGAGGGATTTGATTGGAAGTATGCTGTGGGGATTTCTTATGGATGTGTTTTGGGATGCTTGCGGAAGCAACAGTTGGCTTAGGTTGAAGGGAAATTTTTCACCAGGGCTTCCTGTGTTTGAGGCTGACCATTATAAAGGTGAGGGGGCTGGTCATATTAGCAAAAGGTGTATGTTCATTGGTTAACAATTCACTAGGTCTGTAAACTTTCTATATATGTATTCTAGCCACGTTAGAATTAGAGTGTGAGATTACCATATGTCTTAGGCAGGACTGAGAAATGGGAGCTACTGTGCACAGAGGATTTGTAGGGTTTTTTGTCCTGATTACTGCATGTTTAGAACCGGGTTTCTTTATCATTCTCTACAGTTGTTAACATTTGGTCAATATTCTTAGCAACCTTTTTTTGCTACTTTCTTCCTCTAGACTATTTAATATCTCAAAGGCTTACGTGCAGTGTGCAAACAATTATGCTTGAAGTAGCTTATTTCTACTTGAATATCCTTTGACAAGATACAAAGATTTTCTGACAATCTGTAACCAGAGCAATGGAATAATAAGTCCTTGAAGCTGATGTGATCTGATTCTGAGATTTCATGGTGGCGAGGAGGGATAATCTTAATAGGCTGGTTTTCAGTAGTTGAGCAAATTTTGTAGGCAGTCTTTGCATACATGGAGTGCCAGCATGGACACAAAATAAAGATAAATAATCTTTTTTACCAGTTTCTTCCAGCAAACTCCTAAATGCTTAGTTCACTCCATCATATTAAGCATATTCCATCAATAGAATCAGTACCAGTCATACAGAAACATCTATACTCTTTTAGGGCTGGGGATCTGTGTGAGAAGAGGCAACTGCTATGGAAGGAGAGAGGAGAGTGTAATGTTGGAGTCTAAAGGAAGGAGATGATAGGAATCTTTATTAGAGAAGAATAGAGGGATGTAAAAACTAGTATTACTCCCAAGTAAATTGTGGGTGCATTTTCTTGGTAACGTTGTGGAAAAACCTTGTATAATATCTAATTGCTAGGAGAATGAGAGTTGTGAAAGACATTAAATGGATAGACATTAGGAAGGGAAAAGTAGTGGGTGGTAGGTAAGGACTGGGTTGGGCAAAGAGATCAATATTGTGGGGAATTCTCAAAATCTTATCTTCACATTACAAAGAAAAGAACCTTAGGGGAGTAAGAATGATATGTATAGCTGTACTAACCCCTCTACTTGGGCATGAGAAGAACCACAAAAAAACCCAGAAATATATGATAATTTTTTTCTCTAAAATGTAAAACAAGCCATCTAGCTTTTTATTTGAACAATTACAATAAGTGCATCCTCAAAGCATTATAAATCATACATATATTTAAATTTCTCAATTCATCATATGATAAGCAATACAGAAACGTAGAATAATTGAACTTATTTTCAATCTAGAGAATTTTTAATTATTTCCACTCTATATCTTCACTAGTCATGATAGTAAGGCGTATCATTACCAATCAAATTCTTTCTTTGTTCATGATCTTCAGTTTTAACTCTCTTTATCATAGCTTTAAATCAGTGATTACACAATCAATCTCATTCACACAAGGTTATTAAATTCTAATTACTTGTTAAAATGTAGCACCCTAAGTTACTCTTTGTATTGATCTGGTTCCATGGAATTCCTTCTTCCATAGGTTTTCCTATATACCCACTCCACTGTAATTGTAATGTCCCCTTCACAAGTTTAAATGATTGGTGGAGACCCTTACCCTTTTTTATTTTTCGTAGGCTATTTGAGAGGTAAAAAGGAAATAATTAATTAAGTTGTCCAAATAAAGTCGCTTTTTGGACAACTTACATTTAATTAATTACTTTTAAAAATTTGGACAATGGAAATTAAAAAATGACATTTTTGGAGCCCAAAGTATAAACTATAAAGCCCCTTTAGGTGGGAAATAAAGAAATTATGGAAAATAATGTTTTATTATTTTCAAAAAGTGTATAGAAAGGAGAATTGAGAGGAGAAAGTTCATTCTTGACAATTTCATTTTTAAAGCTTCAACTTTGGAATTGAGCAACTATTGATCTTCTACCCTAAGGATGAAAACCCTACAACGAGTTTGGTTTTGAGGATGGAAACCTTCCTAACCAATTTGTGGTGGATTCGTACATGATTCACAGGGGTGTTGAATGTCCAAAGATTGATTTGCATTGAAAAGTTGAAATATTATAAATATAGGGAAATTTTTAAATATATAAGGAAATTTGCAAGTATACATTACATTCATTTGAAAATATGGACAATGCATGCCATTTAAACATCATAGAACCTTAACATATAACATTTCAATGCCATTTAGTAAATACTAAATAGTAAAAGTAAAACTATAGTCTAAACTCTAACTCTATTATGCATTCATAAAACAGTAAACAGTAAACTGGAAATTTGAAATTTCAATTCATTGTCGGATTGTCAATATGCATATGATAACAAAAATATAAGTTTAACATAGAAAAGTAAAACTGAAAATGCCCAAAGGCTTAAGTGCTGCTATAAAGTTTCATCATTGTGCTCAACATAGAAATAAAAATATAGAAAAATGAAGCACACTGCTTCTCCTATTCTTCTGCTGCCAACACGGCATCAAAATCAGAGTCATCTGAGTCACTGTCACTATCATGCTGCACTGGAAATGAACTCTCATCCAATGGAACCCCAACCAATCCTAGTGCTGTCCCATCCTCGTCAATCTGGGCCACATCTTCAGGATCAACATCCCACCGTAAAGCTGGAGTTTGCTTGTACTCTGGAGTCTGACGATCCTGAAGTCGAAGAGCACTATGCACAACCACTAGCTTCTCCACTCGTCTAGAGGTAAGCCTATTCCTCTTGAGGGAGTGGATAAAGCCATATGTAGACCAATTCCTCTTTGCGGCTGAGGAACTAGCAACCTGTGCAAGTAAGCGAGAGGCAAGCACTTTCAACTCTTGCATGTGGTTTACCCAAGTTTGGGCCATGAAGTTGTGTGAAGTCAAGGAACTGTGTGCGAAGAATGGAGGCCTCTCGCCCTGGATACATCTTATCAATGGCTTGTGTGAAGCCATCTAATACCTCAGGATCATCACATTGGAGGGCCCTTCCATCCAATTCTACATACCATTTGGGATTTAGAGTGTAGGCTGCCATATGAAGCGGGGTATTCATTATGTTCCACCTCCGCATCACTATAGGCTTAATATCCTGCTCATAAAACCCCAAAGTAGGATCCTTAGCTGCAATTGTTTTCTTTATCCTCCCCAACATACTGTCAAATGTCTCATATATCTCTCGAAGACTAGGAGAGTCAGTATCGACATATCTAATGACCTCTACGATGGTTGAGATGACAGAGCAAATATATCTACAAGATGCAAACAAAAATTAAAATCAGAAATTATAATTTAATATGAAAATTAGCAAGCAAAAGACTAACATTTAATTTTAATTTTTAAATAAAATCAGCAACTTACTTTATTGTGGACCACCAATTGTCATCAAGGATCTTTTGTTTTACCGATTTTCCTTTAGAGGAGCTAGAATTGGACCATCGGGTCCACTCTAGATTCACCACCATCAATTGGAGAGCCTCGTGCACTTCAATCATTCTCTCCATCAAGATGAAGTAAGTGGCATACCTATAATTAAAAATTTAAAACTTAAAAGTTAAAAACTTAAAAGTAAAACACATGCAACAATAATTAAAATAATTTAATAAATGAAGTAAAGTTTAAACTAAACTAGTAAAATTAAATTGTAATTAAAATTGACATACCTTGTCTCAGCTGATTTGAGGAACTCCTTCTTTGAGAAAGACCTAAATAGAGCAAGTGAAGTGTGGTGGTTGCATATGAACATTTGTATCTCTCTAGCTTCTGACACCACCTGTTTCACCCAATCAATCTTCCATATGTCTTTTAATGCATTGTTCAATGCATGAACACAACAAGGGGTCCAAAAGATGTGCCTATAAGCACCCTCTACCATCAAATTGGCTGATTTGCACAAATGTGCTGAATCTGTGATCACTTGTACTACATTTGCTGACCCAACCTCCTCTATGGCATCCCTCAAAATGGTGATCTGAAACTCTGCATCCTTAATCTTCCCTGAACAATCTATGGCTTTCAGAAAATAAGAGCTAGTAGATGATGTGACAATGATATTGATGAGCGGCTGGTGTCTAACATCGGTCCACCCATCCATCACAATAGAGCAGCTTGTCCTCACCCAAGTACGTTTCATATCCTCAAACAACACATTAATCTTGGAATACTCTTTATCAAGGATGGTGGTTCATAGCTTATGATCGCCTGGGGGTGTGAATGAGGGATTCATAGTTAGTATATCTTTGACCATTTGTTTGAAATAAGTGGAACGGGCCACATGCAATGGGATACCATTACAAAAAAAGAATCTACCAATGAATGACTCTGTGATTTCAATTGCTTGTGCATTAAACATACTTTCCATTGATCCCTTCTCAGCACTACTCATCCTCCTCTTCCCTCTTGTGTCAATAGGGTTGCTAAAAGTACCAATGGCGGATGTCATACGCTTAGATGATTGTGAGTGTACAGTTGCAGAAGATAAAGGTGATGTTATATACCTTGTGCCCCCATTTCAGCCTCTACGTGCAATCTTTGACATTCTATTTTTTCCTCATTAGTCATATCAGGACAAGCTATAACTCCATGGCCTGCAATACCTAAAAAGTGTGACTTTACGCTTGAATAGCTGTCCCTAAAATCACCTTTGCAAATATGGCAATCCCATACCCTAGTCCCTCCTACATTTTTTTTCTTTTCAGCCCTAGCTGTGACATATTGGAGAAGAGGTTTTTTTTTGTTGAAGGGGCCCTTTGCATGTTTGCTCATGATTGTTGAAGGGCATTTAAATTTATTAGTTTGTTGTTGCTAACTACTAGCTTCAACACTAGCACTTTCATCCCCCAAATCAAAATGTTCTTCATCACTACTATTATCCCCACTGCTGCTTATTGTGCTTAGTTTTCAGATTTAAGAATGCAATGAACTGAGACAATGAAAAAAAAATAAAAAAATCAGACTCTTTCAAGCTTTTAGTTTGGTAAAAAAAATGAAAAATGGAAGCATAAAGAGTTTCACACTTACTTGTTGCACAATGTAGGAAGTTGAAACCTTTGCACAATCACTTGGAGAATGGAGAAAATATGAAAACCTCCTCTTGCAGCTACAAAATGCAAAACACAAACTTGCTGTTACAAATAATGGACAGCATATAAAAAACCCCAAAATGCTCATAATGCCAATATAGAGGGACGAATTAGGGTTTTTTGGGCAAGTGTGGTGGTGGGGCCCACAAAATGACCCCACCCATGCAAAGGTTTTTTAATTTTTTTTGGGCCCAAGACGTTGGGGATGGATGGACGTCCCCGGTACGGTCGAGGGACGTCTATGACGTCCTCGGGACTTCCAGCCATCCCCCAAAATTTTTGCCGAAGTCTCTAAGTTTTCAGGACATCTCGACCATTTTGGCTGAAAAGGGGGACGAGGATGGGACATCCCCAAGCCATTCCCAAGTCCCAGAAACGTCCCTGACCCCGAAACTTGGGGATTTAGGCCGGGGACGCGTCCTCAGGTAACCCTGAACAAAAACAATCGATGGAACGGTAATTGTATATTCAATATTGAAACAAAGTTAACAATATATAGGCAATTATATTACAATGTTTCTAAACGAAATGGACATAAACAAAGGATAGAATCAGAAACTACCTAAGCTAACTAAGATGACTATTAAAGAAACATTACACTATTTAATACCCTCTCTTAATGGTCATCATTATAACTACCCTTCATAAGAGAATCTGCAGGGTTTTTTGTCACAAATGGATAGAAGGCTGCCCCCTTCTCTTTAGAATGTTTTGCAACATGAGTTTGCTGCTAAGATCCTCCTTGATGCTGCAAAACTTCTGGAAATGACCAAGATATCTAAAATCCTTCCAGCTTGATGTTGGGAAACAAAATTTGCCCCCTCCTATAGCTAGAGACATTGAGTTCAGCTTGTGAAACTGAAACCACAATTTTGAGGAGAAAATTGCTAAATCCGAACTGCTTCAGAAAAACATCCCATGACCAAAAACTTTTGCAGATGAGCACTGCGACCCAAAACAGATTGCAAGAAACTGTGCTTTTTGTTGAAAAAAATCACCAAATCCTTGATGTGAAGCTGAGATCACCCACAAAAAATTGGCTGATTTTTTTTTATGAGAAAAATCAGAAACCCAACAGTAATTTTTTGAGGAAAAAATTATAAAACTTGACAGTAATTTTTTTGAGGAGAAAATTATAAAACCTAACAAATTTTTTGAGGAAAGAAATTGTAAAACATAATAGTAACTTTTTGAGGCAAAAACTATAAAACTTAGAAACGGTTTTTAAGGAGAAAATAAAAAAACCCAAAAATGATTTGTAAGGAGAAAATTGAAAAAACCAGACATGATTGTTAAGGAGAAAATTGTTCAAAACCCAAAAATTGAAACATCAGTCATGATTTTTTGTGGAAAAAATTAGAAAACCCTCCAACAAAGAAAGAACCCACGATTTTTTCATAAACAAATTCTGCAAAAAAGCAAAAAAAACACAACAATGATTTTTAGGAGAAAATAATGCAAAATCCTTCAAACGACACACGATAGAATATAGACATTGTGCAACAAAAAGAACCTCAACGAGTAGCTAGCACAAAATCTAAGGCACTGATCCCAAGGAACGAATTTGCTCAGAATACAAAACTTTGTTTTTGAGGAAGAATAGTAAAACCCACAAAAGAAATCCATCTCGGCTTTCAGAAAACCACGATCAACAAACCCTTGAACTTTGTTTGCAAGAAAAAAGTTGGCACATAGCCAAACCCTTGGTTGTTGAAAACAAAATGGGCTGAAACCACGCAGGGGAAATATGGCTCAAAAAATGCCAAAACATGGGCCTAGAAGATGCGGAAAAAATTCAAGCCAAACTAGGTGTTATGGTAAATCGATGTTGAATTAAACAGAGGAGATGAAAGCTCCTTATATAGATTTACAAAAATGATGTTTCTAAAAGAAACAATCGTGAACTAAAGACGAAAATAGAAACTACCTAATAAACTAAAGACTAACTAAGATGACTATTAAAGAAACATTACAATATTCCATTACCCTCCCTTAATGGTCATCATCTAACTGTTGTCTTTTGGTCACAAATTCTTTAGAACATTCTGTTGCCGCTAAGACCCTCCCTGGATCTGCAGAATGTTAATGACCAAGTGTAATTGGAAAAAAATAGAGAAGGTGGTCCCCTTCTTCAGAATGATTTGCAACAAGAGAGTAGAGCCTGCCATGGACTCTTCCACTGATCAGAAATCATCATAAAAATACCCATCCTGATATTGGATAACTGAACTGTCCTTCCTTGGAAATAGAGATACACACTACGAACAGCTGCAGAACCCTCCAAACTATTGCAGATGAGCATAATGCCCCAAAACTGGCTGCAAAATACTATGATTTGAAGAGTACAAAGCATAATTTTTTTGGAAAAAATAGTAAAAACCCAGAAATAGGAACACCTCTTATGAAATCCCACGCGAACTTCGCATATTACAGATACCAAAAATGATTTTTGAGGAGCAAAACTGACGAAAACCCAACACAATTTTTTAGGTGAAAAATTGATCAAAACCCAGACAACAAAATTCGAGACAAATAATTTTTGAGGAAAAAATTATTAAAACCCAAAAGATAGTTTTTGAGGAAAATTATTAAAACCCATCAGAGAAACCTTCATGCGGCAAAACACGAGACTTTGCATGGTAAAACAACACATGCAAGAACATGCAAATCACAAAAAGCACATGCAAGCAACATGCAAGTACATGCAACCCTCGAAAATCAGAGACTTTTGCTCAAACCAAGAAATTGCGTGATCAAATCCCTCAACCAAGCTCTCGATTTTCAGCAAAGATCTTCGAAGACGAACCACAAATTTTTCATAAAATACCTTCAACGATTTTTATTTCAAAAAATCGAAAAACAAATTTCTGGAAAAAAATATTCCAGATCAGAAGAGGCTCAAATTTTTATGAAATCCCATCGACAAGGATATAAAATTAGCAAGTTTCTAAAATAAATTGAAGAAGATCGTAGAAACGATCTTATCTACATACTTTAGATATTATACAAAAGATGACCATTAAATAATAATAAATCTTTCGGATTTTCAGACCTAGTTCAAACTTGTGGTCCAGCATTTCGAACCCAGGCAGACTAGGAAGACAGACGGCGAACCTGTACGAACTTCGACAAACTTCAGGGCACGTGACATTTTTTTGCAAATTTTTTAAATTTTTGACATCCAGAACCCTAAAAGGTGGATATGAAAGGATTTTTTTTAATTTTTTTTTGTTAATGGGCGGGAGGATTTATACAAATATAACATTTAAGTATAAGTTTGATTTATTTAATTTCTTATATTTTAAGTTATATTTGTATAAATTATAAAATATAATACTTCCAGGATGTTTGGGATAGGTTCCAGCTTCATAGGAGTTAAGATGTAGATTCTAGATTTTAAAAATTCCAGACTTAGCCAAATTTCAGGATTCAGCAAGCCTTCAGCAGGGTTACCTCCCTCAATCCATCATGGCTTTCTAAGGTCAAACTGAAGTTGGCAAAATGATTCTCAAAGGGTTTTAACTCGTTTTATCACAAATCAATTGGTTTCGACCCCATCTCTATGACAGACTTAGCTTAGCTCTTGCCCAAATCCCAGACAGACATGACTTCCCAACAGGCCAAAATCACTCAAACCTCATTTGCCAGACCCAGGGACTTGAAAACAGCCACCAACAAAGATATAAATGTTAGATATTGGTCCTTTTGTGTTGGATATATCATATACATGTTAGATATAACTTATATGAATATCTAACATTTATATCCAACAGAAAAGGACCAATACTTCAACACAATACTTTTACATCTTTATGTTTTATATCCGCCCGTCCCCCCTTCCCCTAGGGTGGTGTAACGATGACTTGAAGTATATGATGGTATGATCACGATTCATGATGCTATGATTACAAGTTTATGGTGTTTTTGTTGTTTAAATGTTGTTTTTATGATACTATGTGACATTCTTATTTTTACTCATGCTTCTAGGCTTCATAAATATGTATATATATATAATTTTAAAATTTTTACATGTATTTTCGAACCCGAACCCAAACCCCTTTTCAAAATTTTGTCAAACTTGTGAACCTGTTCTTCGTACCCGAACTTCGAACTGAACTTGAACCGGTAACTTAGTAATAAATTAATACTAGGTTGTGACCAAACACAAACGTTGGAAGAATTGCGAGAGACTTTTGCGTAGATAAAATACCTTTGACACGATAGCATAAGGTATAGCGTGTTGTCGCGTGCCAAATAAAAACACAGATCTGGCACTAACAAAGACTTGACACGTAGTTGCAAAGACAAAACAGCGCTGCTCTTAGAAAAAATGACTCCCAGACACAAAAATATAGACATGCCACGAAAAATCATGACCTTTTGAACACGTGATTTGCATACAAACCCACAAAAATCCCAGAAAGAAACTCTCGAGTTTGCTTTCAGAAACTATCGAGAATTTCCTTTAAAAACTAGTGACAAAATACGCAAAAAGAAACCCCTTCAAAAATGCACTATTGATTTTTTTCACAAAAAATTGAAAAAAATTCTGGAAAAAGTTCTAGGTAGTTGGCGATTTTTTTAATAAAAATTGCCAAACTTTATAAAACCTCATTGACCCTCTCTAATACCATGTAATGGTAATTGTACATTCAATAATGAAAACAAAATTACAATATATAGGCAATTACATTACGATGTTTCTAAATGAAACAAATGTAAACAAAAGACAGAATTAGAACCTACCTAAACTAACTAAGATGACCATTAAAGAAAAAGTACGCTATTTAATGATCGAGAACTAAAGACAATAGAAAGTTACTAAACTAACTAGCCGGTTTATAGAAACAAAATGTTAGCAACTAAACTAAGTAGACAACTTAAGTGACCATTATAAGCTATATATTACAATATAACTTATATACCCTCCCTTAATGGTCATTCCACTAATTAGATCAAGTTGCTCTCAAAATTTTACAAACTTGTGCCAAAAAGTATTGATTGATGATTTCTTTGCAGCCATTGCAAGATCTTGAGACTTGAAAATAGTGAGCTTGCATTGGTTGCCTTCCAACATGATGTTGGGTAACAAAGCCATTCCATAGACACAAAAACTAAAAGAAAAATCAGCTTCTCCAAAAGCTTCAATTTTTGTTAATAAAAAATCGGCAAAAAACTCTGAATAAATTGTCAAAAGAAGCTGCTGCAAAACAGCACAATGATTTTGTGGAAAATATATCAAACCCTAGATGTGATGCTGAAATCAGACACAATTTTCTGAAAAAAATGTCAAAAGCATTCATTTTTTGTGGAGAAAATGGTAAAAACCCATGTCATGACCCCGCATATAAAGAATGGCAAATAATAATACCAACACTTGTAATCAGCAATTACACTAATTAAAGGATCGGCTTCGATGAATGAAAGTCAGCAATTATAATTCAGGAGTGATGAATAATGTTAGCAATGAAATTAATATGATTAGTTAGTGGTGAGTTTACCAAGCATTTGTTAGCAACAATTAAAAAATATAAAATCCAGCAGGTGCGATTGGGGAAGATCGCACCTCCTGGTGAAACTTAAGGAATATAAAGCCCATTAAGAATGAAGAGCAGGAGGCAGGAAAGGAGAAGAACATCAGATCATTGAGTAAGCAGATAAGGATATGATTTCAGAAAGTATATATATATTAATCCACAGCCCCTATTCTTGTAGGTGGTATGATGTGTATTGTAATGAATTGCATGATAATTAATTGACTTGCAACTAATGTAGAATATTCCACCTTGCCGTTGATATACATATTATATGTTCGCAACTTGCTTTATATCTGCCTGTATGTAATGTGATACATATGACAATTCCCTTGAAGATTCTTATCCATTGAGCTATCTCATTTTGGAGGGGAGGCCTAGTACATACGAAGGATTGCAAATAGCTAGGAAGCCACATTGTTAGAGACACCCCAAGTGGGGCTGGGAGGCCAGATGAAGGTTGTCATTCCGTGCTGCTGGGCTGAATGGAACGCTTGAGGCGCCTTGTATGGTCTCCGAATTGGTGCTCCATAATGATGATAAGTTGGATAAATAGAACATCAAAGGAATCCCATATGTACATCTTGAATAATATAGTTGTGACTTTGATTTCTACTTGTGCAATATTGGTTTATATCTTTATTTACCTTGTGATACTAACCTAGTTGCAAGACCTATATCGGGATACGAAAGTGACAATTCCCATTCCCAAACATTAATCAAACCATAAGAGAAAATTCTAGAGCAGATCGAGTTTAAGTCCTAGAAGGGGACATTACAATTGACATAAAAACACAATTTCGGGGAAAAAAATATGCAAAACCCATGATTTCAAAAAATCATCAAAAAACATCAAGTACGTACGAATTTGAGGAAAAAATTGTCAACACCCTAGGTGGTGGAAAAACCCATGATTTTTGTTAAGAAATAAAAGAACAATGAAAGAAAATCATAATTTTTAGGAAAAATCATGCAAAAACCCTCCACAATTTTAAGGGAAAAAAGGTGCAAAACCCTAGACGAAGAAAACCATGATTTTCTAGAAAAAATTGAGCAAAAATCTTCTGAAAATTTCCTCACAAAATGTGCAGGAAAAAAGCACGAATTTTATTCTATAAAAAATATGCCAAAAAACCCCACAATTTTTGTTTTAAAAAAATGGGGCAAAAAAGTAGTAGTAATTTCCTCAAAATTTCTAGGTAATTAAACCACAAATATTATTGTAAAAATTTGTCAAAAACCAACCTTTTCTTTGATACCATGAAATAATAATTGATTGTTGTTATATTAATCAAAGGAGAGGAATACTCCTTATATAGACAAGAACAAGATCTTTCCATAACAAAAACGATCGAGAACTAAAAACAGAATAGAAAGTTACTAAATTAACCAACTTACATAAATAGAAAGTTACCAACTAAACTATATAGACTACCTACATAACCATCATAAGCTAAATATTACAATATTTCGTTAATACAACTTCTCAAACATCTCTTTGGGATTGCTAGAGCCATAGTAACCTATTCAATGATATAAGAAAGGATGAGTCTAGTTGAAGGTTGGTGCCTCCTTTTGTCTCTGTAAACCTCCTCATTTCTCCTCTTCCAAAGAACCTGTAACATCCCAATAAAAAGCAAAAGACATAAAGCATTAAATTTGTAACTCAAATCCTTATCATATCTAAAAACAATCTCATGCTAAGAAAAGTCATTTCTACTCTCAAACCAATCACATTTCCCATAAACATAGACTAAATTCACTTAGCATAAGGACAAACAAAAAAGAGACGTTCAAAATCTTCAAGGACATTATATATAGAACAATTTAAAGTACAAAAACCATTAATATGAAAGAAGGAACCAATAGTTGGTCTCTAGATTCTCCAGGAGAGTTCCAATGTTCTTGAGCTTAGTTCTCAATTTTAGTGGGTTGCCACAAATTGCTAGTTATAGTAAGTGCTGGTCTGGCACAAATCTTTTTGGGTTTGTTCTCTTTGGTCCTTGGAGAACACTGCTATTAATAGTAAGTGCTTGCAGGACACCAATATTTTTGGGTTCTCTTTGGTTCTCGGAGAACACAACTATTTATAGTAAGTGTTTACATAGCACTAATCTTTGTGGGTTTTTCTAGGTTTATTCTCTTCGACACTTGAAGAACATTTCTATTTATACTATGTGCTCTTGTTGGCATTAGTTATTATCTTTCAACTTTAGTTGGTGTTGGCATGTTCGTTTCTCCGCTTTCGGTATCTATCGAGTTTTCGTAAGGTGATGGAAATTATTTTAATAGTTTAAAAAGTGACTTTAATATTTAACTTAAATATTTTGAAAAGTACGTCTTCAAGTGGGACGCCTAAGCAAAGGGAGACATAACACCTAGGCAAAGGGAGACATAAGTTGTTTTGAAAGGGTTATATGGGGGCCTTTTTTGAGGGAATAAAATATTCAAATATTAGAAAAACCCTAATTTTCCCCTCAAGTGCTATTTATTGGGGTTGCTCTCATTTTGGCATTCTGAGTTTGCACAAATCGAAATGCTATCAAAATGAACTTTGAGAGTTCTTCTCAGGATTTGTGAGGGCAAAATCTCTTTCCAATTTATTTGGTTTTGGTGGTGAAAGATCCATTGTAGCTGGTTATTGGTTTCAACTTTCAATTAGAGAAATATTGGGCAACCTTTTTTTGCTTATGGCTATTTTTTAAAATGATCTCTGGCAGCTGTGTGATGGCATTTCAAATGTCATTTGTTTGGTTTGGTGAACATTTAATTTTTCAAGTGGGATTGCCTCTCTTTCGGTGAGTGCCCATCTTGAGGTTTCGTACGTGTAGTTTGAAGGGAGGTTAAATGAATAAAGGCGGCTCTTAGCTCCACCAAAGACTGACTGGAAGGGGCATTTCTTGGCCGTAGCTTCTTCTAAGGTAGTAGGGTGACAAATTTGAAGGGACTTATTGTAGTTTCTATTAAAATAATATCTCCTAAGAGTATTTCTATTTTAATGGTCACTTCTAGATTTTTTCTATTATTTCCATGTTTCTTTTTAGAAACATCTTGTTTGTAAACTCTATAAGAACAATTCGTACTTAGTAAATAATTTATTCAGTCTTTTACCAATTACCTCCTGTAATATGGTATCAGAGCCATCACAATTTTTTTTTCGAAAAATTTATAATTTCTATTTTGAAATTATTAGTTCTTCAAAATTATTGACATTATTTTCTGGTGTCTAAGGTTTTCATTTGCTATTTAGGAAGTCCTGTTTTTTGCTACTCAATCAACTTTCTCTATGCAAAACTGCCTCACTTCTGGGTATCTTCTTACGGTCTGTGTTTATTCTTTCCCTGGTGTGCACGACCTTTCTCTGGTCGTTTTTTTCCCTATGATCGATTTTGAGGACTCGTGATTCATTTCCATGACTCTCTTTGAGTCGCTCATCACTATGTGATGGCTCTCTACTATTTTTTTTGGTCGTGTCTATGTATTTCTTCAAAAATGTGACCCCTTCTCTGCTAAAAAACGATGGGTTTTTGTGGTTGTTTTTAATTAAAATGGTAGTTCTTCCATTTTCTAGGGTTGACGACCCTTTCTCTGCAACAGATAAGCTCATCCTTGCTTATTTTCGCACATGCTTGAAGTCGTTTTATGGTGTTGGGTCATGATTTCTCTTGCATGCGCCCTTCTTTATGGGTATTTTTTCTGGGGATAGGAGAACTATTTTTGCCTTATGCGACTCTCTTTTTTGGTCGCGATCTGTTAAAAACAGGTGGTTTTTGTGCCTTTTTCTGCTATTTCGACCCTCTTGTGGTCGCTTTTGCTACACATGACAAGGGTTTTTTGCAAACGCCACCTGCATTTTTTAGAGGTTGCAATTCTCTTCAGTCGACTAGGGTTTGTACCACAACCCTCTATTTTTCGGTTGGACCCAAATTTTGATTTTAGATTCTTGGTGGGTTTTTCAAGACCTCAACTGGGTTGCCTTTAGATTTTTCTTGTTGCCTTGTTTTTCGTGCCTCGAATTCTATGCCAGTCGAAATTTTTTATTTTGTTTATAGATTCTTGGTAAGTGTTTCGAGACCTCATTTGGGTTGTCTTCGGATTTTCTGGGTGTCTCATTTTCGATGCCTCATGTTTTGTGCCAGCGGATTCACATTGTTATTTGTACCTGTACTCGCCTTTGTAATCAGCACATTCAGATTTGTGCATTCCGCCATCTAGATTTCTCGTTTTTTGTACCTCAAAAAGTGTGTAATGGCATCTTTGACCAACATTATGTTGGAAGGCAGTAAAAAATTCAATGGTAGAAACTACAACACATGGAAGTAGCGCATGGTGACAATCTTTGAATACAAATGTCTCGACAAAATTGTTTTGGGCACATCTACTCGTCTTGTGGATGAAGGCAAAGAGTAGGATAAATATGATGAGCAGAATCGAGAAGCTGCCATGCTCATCAAACTTTTCGTCACTGATGATCAACTTCTGCAGGTTCCTTCCGGTAAGACAACTACAAAAATTTGGAGCCATCTGAAAGGTTTGCATGAAACCTCGGATAAAAGTTGTGCACTCTTTCTAAAGAAAATCAAAGATATTCATGATCAGTTGGAAGCCATTGGACACAAAATGGAAGAAGACATGGTGGTGATCACCTTGAAGAGTCTCCCATCTTCCTATGAGCACTTTGTTGTAACTCTCAACATTGCTTCCACTCATTCTAATGTTTTGTTTTTCGATCTCTATATAATGCTTCTCAACAAGATCACTGGAAACTTCAATTTGGCAGTGGTACTAGCTCATCTTCAAAGGCTCAAGCCTTCTCCGCTAAATCCACAGGCAACTATCAATTCTCTCAGTCTTCTCAGTAGATTCCTTCTGCTCAATCAACATAAGGCCCAAAGAAGCAAAATGTCTAGTGCAACTATTGCTATAAGTTTGGTCATATGAAGTTGGAGTGCCGCAAACACTTAGCTGCTCAAGCCAAGCACTCTAGTTCACAGCCTCAAGTGCATGATGCAGAGCACACTAAGCAGGGTGAATCTACCTTTTACGCCTTCATGGCTAAAAAGCCTGCAGATCATGTAAAATCCTCTACTTGGTATATTGATTCAGGTGCCTCCCACCACTTCACTCATCGTCGGGATTGGTTCACAGATTTCTAGCCATTCTGAGATTCAATTATTTTTGGAGAAGAGTACACCGTTGCTAGAAGACGCAATATCTAGATTCAGTCTAGACGAAGGAAATTAATTTTCCTTGATGCGTACTAAATTCCAAGAATGAAACTCAATCTTCTCTCTGTCAGTCAAATTCTGACAGATTCCTCTTGGCTTGACATGAGCTTCAGTTCACATCAATGCACTGTGCAATATCATTGATCGGGAAACCCATTCAACAATTGTTGGTGTTGAAAATCATGGTCTTTTTAGAGTTGTTGACTCTGGGGATTCTCAAGAGCTTGCTATGGCAGCTCATCTCTCCTCTATTAGTACACTCTGGCATCAACGGTATTGGCACTTGAATGTGCACTATCTTTCTCAGCTTGTTTGAGAAGACCTTGTCATTGGACTATCGGAGATTCATACCCAAAATCTTGGAGTCTGTGGAGCATGTCAAGCTGGTAAGCAACATCACACTCCTTTTTCAAATGGCAACTCCTAGAGAGCTTCTAAGGTATTACAAGTCCATGCTGATGTTTGTGGACCTATGGCTACCCCCTTTGTTATGGGGTCTTGGTATTTTTTACTTTTTTGTTGATGATTTCAATGTTAAAATGTGGGTCTACTTCCTTTGTAAAAAATCAAAGGTGTTTGGGTCTATTTCAAAAGAAATTTTGGGTTGAAGTTGTCCACATTGTCGTCTATCTTCTCAACCACTCCTACAGTGGCTATCAAGAAGTAGACTCCGGAAGAGGCCTGGTTAGGTCGTAAGCCCAAAATCAAACATCTCAAAGTTTTTGGCTCCACTGCATTTGTTTGGATCCCTAATGCTAAACGCACCAAGTTAGATGCCAAGAGCTAGAAACTCATGCTAATTGGCTACAATGATAATCACAAAGCCTACTGCCTGGTTGATATCGAGACTAATCGTCTCATCTTTAGTCGTGATGTTGTCTTTGATGAGGAACGAGGGCCATTTTAGCTCTCTCCTTCAGTTATGAATTTAGAGGATCAGTCTCTTCAACCTCAAGATTTGGATATCCGTCTGCCATTAGGTCTATCTGATGGGTGGACTTTAGCTGAGAAGGCTCCAACTGTTCCTATTCCTGCCTCTCCACTAGTTCCTTCTCCTACAGGCTCACCGAGACATGCAACCACACCACTTGATTTTTCTCAGGATTCATCTGTTCTTCTATTTGATGATGACGATGATCCCATTGCACCTTCTACTTCTAATGTTAGCACTTCTACTCTCTGGCCTAAATGGTGGGCTAAGACAATTGGCGATCTTCATGATGATGAGCTCATCGAGGGTAGAACTGCTCGGAAGAAGAGCAAACCTTTTGACTCCATAAATTTTGCTCTCATGGCCAACATTCACAGTGTGTATGAACCTCAAACATACACAGAGGCAAAAGGATACCTGAGTGGGAAGAAGCTATGCAGACTGAGCATCATAGCCTGTTGAAAAATAACACTTGGGTTCTGTGAGATCTTCCTTTAGGAAAGAAACCCATCGATTGCAAATGGGTCTACAAAGTCAAATACAAAGCTTATGGTACTTTAGATAAGTACAAGGCTCGTCTTGTTGCCAAAGGCTTCTCCCAGCGGGAAGGAATTGATTATGAAGAGACCTTTGGCCCCACTGTAAAGATGAGCACCATCAAATTAGTCCTCACCATGGCGGCTCAGTGTAACTGGAAGGTCCATCAAATCGATATAAAGAGTGTTTTCTTGAATGGTGAGTTACAGGAAGAAGTGTACGTGATGCAACCTCCTGGATTCAAGGTTTCCAGAGGAGTCCTGACTCAAATCTGTATGTCAAAACTACTGGCAGTGATATCATTATTCTGGTTATATATGTTGATGATTTGATTATCATTGGCAGTTCCGAATCACTGATTCAAGGAATCGAACAAAATCTCTGTCATTCTTTTGACATGACCGATCTTGGACTTCTTCACTACTGCCTAGGTTTGCCATCAATCACATGTCATCTTCATCTCTCAGTCTAAGTATGCACAGGTTCTGTTGTACAAATTCAGAATGCAGGATTTTAAACCTGCATCTACACCTATGGAGTTTGGTCTAAAGTTATCAGCCAAATCTGGTTCTCCTGTTGAGAATGAATCCGCATTCAGACAACTAGTAGGTAGTTTGATATATCTCACTGCCACTAGACCTGATCTTAGCTTTGTAGTAAGTTACATTTCTTGCTTCATGAGAGCTCCCACTTCAGATCATTGGGTCGCAATGAAGCGCATCCTGCGCTATGTCAAGGGCACTCTTGATTTTGGTATCCTTTATGGACGAACCAAAGATGTCCGACTCATCGGTTACACAGACTCGGATTGGGGAGGCTCTGTTGATGACAAAAAGTCTACTTCTGGGTATATCTTCAGTTTCGGCACAGGTGCTATCACTTGGACCAGTAAGAGGCAGTAGGTCGTATCCCTTTCCTCAACAAAAGTTGAATATCAGAGAACAGTCAAAGTAGGTTGTGAGGCAGTTTGGCTTTGTAGGATGCTTTCCAACATCCATATGCCTCAGACATGCCCTTCACCCCTCTTTTGCGACAATCAAGGGGTCCTCAAACTTGCCAAAAATCCAGTCTTCCATGAGTGTGCTAAGCATATTGATATTTATTGTCATTTTATCCATCAGCTGGCTGAAGATGGAACTGCGGATTTGCAGTTTGTTCCTACAGCTGGCCAGATTATTGATATTCTCACCAAGTCCCTACTTCCAAAGAAGTTTGTCAAATTCAAGGGGCAGCTTGGTGTCGTTGATAAGTTGACCATTAAGGGAGGGTATTAAAATAATATCTCCTAAGGTAGAGTATTTCTATTTTAATGGTCACTTCTAGATTTTGTAAATATCTTGTATAATAAATTCTTTCTATTCTTTCTATGTTTCTTTTTAGAAACATCTCGTTTGTAAACTCTACAAGAACAATGCGTTCTTAGCAAATAATTTATTCTGTTATTTTACCAATTACTTCCTGTAATAGTTTCAAACTTATTATGTTTTATGACAGTCCACTTGTAAGCTGGAAATACTGCTGTTAAAGTTTCAGACCTTCTCATGCTTATAGAAGACCTTATGTGAGCCTATATAAGGGTTGGAGTAGTTCTTTTGGTGATTGAATCTCAAGGACCAGGCAACAGACCTGTTGATGTGAGTTTTGTTCCACTACAACATACAAAATCGAATACTTAGTATTCCAAGATGAAACACCAAATCTCCAACTTTCGCTTGAATAAGGGTGCTTGTATGCTAAACATTGTTTTTGGATTGTGTAATCAAATGTGTTAAGTTTAAGATCGCTACAAATGTAATAGCACTGCGGTAAAAGTATGTGTTTTCCAAATGCATCTATCTCTTGAATATATACATGGTAAAGATAAGAAGAGACATGTCCCTTTATGGGACATGTCTATTCATTAATCTAATTTATTAATTTAACTATATAATCATTATAAGAATAAATAAATGATTAACTTCATATGTATATATGTATATTAATATAAAATAATATCAATTATTAAATATATTAATATATATATGTTTATATAATAAATCAATTCTCATAATAATTATATAATCAGTTTTATTTATCTGACCGATGCTACATACATCAACACTCCCTCTTAGCTAGGGAAGATAAAATCATATATCACATTTCTTGTGATGAGAAATCTCACATATACCGTGAAAGCAAATATCACATAACACGTGATGATAAGTATCACATAACTCATGAGATGAGGAATCACCTAACACGTGATACCCATTTTTATATATATCACCTAACACGTGATACCCATTTTTATATATATCACCTAACATGTGATATAAGGAATCACCTAACATGTGATACCTAGTTTTACATATCACCAAACATGTGATATGAGGAATCACCTAACTCGTGATACCTAGTTTTACATATCACCAAACATGTGATATGAGGAATCACCTCACACGTGATAGCTAGTTTTACATATCACCTAACATGTGATATGAGGAATCACCTGACACGTGATACCTGATTTTACATATTACCTTAGATCGTAATATGAGGAATCATCTTAGATCATGATACCTAGTTTTCACATCACCTTAGATCGTGATATGAGAAATCACCTTAGATCGTGATACCTAGTTTTCACATCACCTTAGATCGTGATATGAGGAATCAGCTTAGATTGTGATACCTGATTTTCATATCACCTCAGATCGCGATACAAGGATATAGTAAATCTGAGAACATTACATTCCCCTTACATATAACCCTATTATGGTATGTGCACTGACATATCAAAAGACTACCATAACGAATCTCCATTACAAGATCGTTGCCTTGTAACATCAATTACAAGTGTTCATTGTCTAAGAGATCGTCACCTCTCAGAAACATACATAGGATGGATGAGCCCATAAAGTCACACATTTGACAAAAGAAGTTTACACATTAAACATCTTTATTATATTAGTTCAACTCAAAATTTATATTTCAACCATACCAATATTCTTCTTGAAGTGATCAACTTTCACCTTGGCAAGTGGTTCGGTAAGAATATTTGTTGTTTGATTGCTCGTATTAATATACTCCAACTAGATCACATTCCTTCCTACCATGTCTCTTACATAGTGATAAGGAATCTCTATAAGATACAAAAATAATGGATCACTGATGCTGAAACTCCATCCTATGAATCGCAGTCCTAACTGTTGATCACTAAGGAACCCATCTTGACATGGTCTTCTCCCTCTGAATCAAGATCCTCAGAAGTTCACAGATGCATATCCTCTAGTTGCTCCCTCTGAAGCTCAAGTTCGTGCATCAACCTCCTAACCTCTTTTTCCAAGGTTGTCTATAATGGATTGTCAGACTCCCTCTGATTCTGATATCAACTCTTAACTCAGTTCCATAACTGCAGTCATTAAGTTCTTTCTCCCTTGAATGCAATCTTGTATGCTTCTAGATTTGTCCTCAATGCACTTCAAAGAGAGATTACAATTAGTTCATAAAACTAAACCATCCCAAAGGAAAATATCAATTATAGAAGTATAAAAGATTTACTATCCCAATCTTATGGCATGAATTAATGACTTAAAATTTATAAACATTATTTAAGGGTAGAAATACTTATCTCTTATTGTCAAATATTACTACCCTCAGGCAATTTCTTCCACCAACTTGAATTATTATTGTGATCCTCTCGAAGCTAAATTCAACACTCCCTCTTTAGCTAGGTAGGAATCCTTCTTGATAACTTCTGGTTTGTTCTCTTGACGCTGTAATCAACACTCTCTCTTAGCTAAGGAGGGTTTTCTCAGATATCTGAGTTATAGACTAATGTACATCATGGCTACTCCCAGAGGGTGGCTCCATCATAGCTACTTTCAGAGGGTAGAAGAAAGGGTCTTCACCTCAATCTTCTTTCTCACAGACAAGAATGCATTATAAGGGCTGACACCTCAAATTTCTTCGTCTCATAGAAAAAATGTTCCGAGGGTTTGCTCCTCATATTTCTCTTTCATAAAGAGATATACACTACAAGAAATCTTCATGATGATGTGATTCTCTCTTTTGAAGAAACGTCTTATAGGGATATACCATTTCCATCCTTCATTTTAATGTCTTCCAATTATGAACTTCAGTTTATTATTACAAAGTATTAAATTCACATCATAGTGGTGATATACATCTTTGATATCAGCATCGACTCCTACTTGTCTCCCCCGTACTTTTTTTTTTTTTTCTGTTCATAGCCATTAGCAACAATGATGTATGATTCTTAGGTGACATCATTGATAGAAATATCAACGCATTCCTTAGTTGTAGACCACATCACCAGTACACATCATTTCCAATATCTGCAATCAAGTGAATTTGGAGCAACAATGATTATCGATACATATATAGAGATGATTGGAGGCTTGCGAGCCATCACATATCTATCCAAGCTACAACAACTCTATCCAAAAATCATCAGTCATTGCTACTTGGAGACCGTATGCCTTACGACCTCACACCAACATTCAGAGACTCATAATTCAGGTGATAACAAGACAAAATAATCATCGAGCCACTCTTCATATGTTAGGAACACAATACATATCGAACTCATCACAGCATAACATATAATTCACTATCGATCTGATTGCATTATTCATTAGTTGTGGTTCCTACATATATTCAGATTGTAGATCCATAGGTAGTGTTGTAGTTCATACTATGATCAGATAGCGGCATCGTCATAACAAAGATTGACAATATCCTTGTGACCTCACGGTGATTAGACTATCCATTGAACACATAGCATACGCCATAAATAAATGAGGATTATTTCCTATCATAAAGCATAGGGAGAAGTTATACAATTCTAAGATTGTATACAATATCAAGTATAAACATATTTCTTCCATCCGAGAGGCTGCCAAATCTAGATCTTCCAACGCTGTTCCATAGACCTACGACTCTTCATTAGCACTGTATACCTATCTCATTTGTAGTCTAGCTCTGATACCATGTTAAGTTTAAGATCGCTGCAAATGTAATAGCACTGCCGTAGAAGTATGTGTTTTCCAAATGCATCGATCTCTTGAATATATACATGGTAAAGATAAGAAGAGACATGTCCCTTCATGGGACATGTCCATTCATTAATCTAATTTATTAATTTAACTATATAATCATTATAAGAATAAATAAATGATTAACTTCATATGTATATATGTATATTAATATAAAATAATATCAATTATTAAATATATTAATATATATATATGTATATATAATAAATCAATTCTCATAATAATTATATAATCAGTTTTATTTATCTGACCGATGCTACATACATCAACAAAATGAGACAACCTCAAGGTTCCTTCTTATTTGTGGACTTTCACTCAGTTATAATGATGTGATATTTTGGGTAATCACAAAGGGACTTACGTTGTTCATTCAATGGATATCAACTTGACTTTAACTTCTTCAATCACTTCCAACCAAATAAATTGCAAAGGGAAAGGGTTTAGAAAACTAATCTACTCCTAGTGGATCTCTTTGTGACTCTACTAGACTTGGTTTAGCCATCGACATCAACCAAGCTAGTGCAATCTCCTAAGATAAATGTAAGATGTTCAAACTAGGACTATTCCATTGACACCATCCATCGATACATATCAATGTTCAAGCAATAATCAAAGTTAAGTTCATATAAATGCCATTCGACCATGCAAGACAAACTTACAATTACCAAGCAGCTAGTGGTTTGGTCTAAGCGAGTTCACCAAAGAAACATCCAAAATATTTTCCATTCAACTAAACACTACTTCTAATCAGCATGAAATGAAATTCTAATCTAAATGAGGAATTGAAGAAACCATGCAATACTCCAAAGCAACACAAGTAATCAACCATGAGGGCCAACAATGAATCAAGAATTACTTTGATAGCATAATGACAACAATTTTAACTAGTCTCCTCTCGTACTCTACCTCTAATCTTAATGAGTTACAAATGAGAAGGCCTTGGCCTTTTATAGTTGCTCAATTACAATGAAGGGGCAAGATCAATTCAAGATCAAAGGTCAAGATTGATCCATTACAAACCCTAATTAGGGTTGCCACACTATCATCCAATTACATGAAGGCACCACCTTGTGGGCCAATAAGAAAATTACAATGCTTTTGAGAGCCAATGAGAAAATATGTACACTTGGCATAATATGATTGAATGTGCTTGAATATGTGTAACTAGGATTTTCTTGATTGGTTACAAATGGATAGATGCCACATCATCATTCTTATCTTGTAGACTTGATCAATTTTTAGGTGATGAGAAAATATCCCTTGATACTCAACATTGTCAAGCCTTCAATTGTGATGGCATATTCCCAAATTGATTCATCTCTTCAAATTTTCTCCATCTTTGTTCTTGGAAATTTTCACATTGCCATGATTTGAACTTGATTATACTTGCAAACTTGATGTTTCTTTGGATGCCTTGACCTTGATCTTCTTGAAGTGATGAAGTCTTCATACAATTGGATCTTTCAAAGTGAACTTGGATTTCTGGAGGAAATTCAAGTTGGTGATGATTTTCTTTCACTTGTAGGCTTGTGAATTTGTTCTTTTGTTTTTAAACTCCATCTTGATCTTGATCTTCAAATTTGCATTTCCAACTTTGAGCATCATCTTTGACCTCGAACGTCCTCTTGCTTGATGTTTTGAGCTTGATCGTGTAGCATCCATTTTGTTGGCGTGATGATTGAGGCTTTGCATACCATCCATATTCTGATCTTCCAAATTGCTCCAATGAGTGGATCTCGATTGGGCCCTCCTCCTTCATAGTTACCTTGGAAAAACAAAAGAGAAATTGCATTAGGCCTACAAAATGATAAGTATAAACAAGATGAAGGAAATCTAAAAGCTTTGTGATCTGAAAATGCATCTAGATCAACTTTAAATCAATCCTTTCTTCCACTTGATCAATATTCCTCAATTTTCTAAGTTCTGATTTTTTGTTTTAAGCCCAGATTTCTTCTTTGCATGTTTTATGTTCTGATTTTAGGCAAGACCGCCTCAATGTCTGATTTGAGATGGATTCTTTCTAAATTTTGGGTCTAATAAGGCTCAACTTTGTATTGTCTGCCCAGATTTTGCCTAGCTTCAGCACCTTACACCTCTGATTTTTGAGAAAATTGTTGAGTTCTGCCCTCTAAACTCTCTTAAAATCCTTCCTCTTGATCATAAAATTTCGGCCACTTAATAAGAAAATGCTGTCTTTTATTTAAATAATTCGCTGCTCCTTATAGTATGTTGATCTGCCTTTGGATTTGATGGAGAAATGAAATATCTCTCCCCTCTTATATAGGCGACTTAAAAATGAAAGGGGCATCCTTAGGCAGGGCCGACTTGTTCCAAGTTTGGCCAATGAAATAATTTTGAATTAAGCATTTTTATGGTTCTGAACAAGCCGACTTTGATTGAGGACAAAATGTAAATCTTAAACCACCAAACTATCAGTCACGCGTCTCTTTAGACCCCCCCAAACTCTACTCAAGGTTTTGATTTTTGTTTTAATTGGTTGAGGGCTAATTCAATCCCACTTCAATCTGTTTCGTGCCAAAAAAGACTTGATTACTTTCCTTCAAAAATTCATCATATTAGTCTTAGACTCCATTTTCCTTCAATTTAAGCGATTGGGGCTGAGAATCCACATAAAAAAGTCATCATACTTAGGGTGGAAATTTGAAGTATGTTGGGATTTTACCAAGGTGATGGGGCGGGGTTTTGATGGTTCTCAAGATTAAGAATCCTGAGAGGTGGTCGGATTCCGACCTCTTGGGATTATCCTTCCATTGGCTTAACTTCACAAATCCGTTGGACCTTATGACTCAATTTAATCTCCCAATCTTCCATCCTTTATCTTGATTTTGATCTGATTTTTGCCAAGGATCTGAAGTTGCAAAATCATCATTGTCACCTTGAATCACCCTCAATTCAACATGTATTTGAATTTCACCCCTTTTGTCACTTGAAACTTGCCTAAACTAGGAGGCGGAATTTGTTGGGATTGGGAAACCTGACAACGGGGTGGATTCTGCCCCTTAGGATAATTTCTCTTTTCACTTGGTTTCCCACTTTGGTAATTCAACCCCCCAATTCACATTTCATGTTCCAATATGGTTTCGAGGTTGATTTTCATGTCTTGTTCAACATGACTTGCATTTTGCTTGACTGAAATTTACTGATATCTGATTTCATCCATATTTTATCTTCAAGGTTTGCTCATCTCTCTCCAAGTCCTTGACTGATTTTCATCTTTCACCATCTGGATTTGGCCCTTTTCATCAATATCGAGTTGAAATACCTGGGCTGAGATTCAAGGGGTGTCGGGATTTTGTCTTATGAAGGGGTGGAAATCTGATGATAGTCAGAATTTTGAATCCCGAGACCAGGTCGGAATCCAACCTGTTCTCAGGATTACTTTAGTTTTGCAAGTTGACTTCTCGAAATCATCATTTTGTTTCTCTTCACTTGTTCTTTTCATCATTTCACACTTGAAACTTGCGTTGTAATCACTTGGAAACTATCTAGACTTGGGTGGAATTTTGAGTGTTGTCGAGATTGTCAATCCCGAGACAAGGTTGGATTCCAACTTAGTGTCGAAATTTTTCAATTTTGCAAGTTAATTCCCAATTCACTCACTTACCTCCGTACAGTTTCCAATTGCTCTATCGTGTAGTCTATATTGTACGACCATATTTGAGCTCCTTACACTCAATCTTCAATCCATTGTACAGACTCTTACATGGGGCTTATTATCATGGTGAATATGTTGTGCCGAGCTATGTCTTACGTATGCAATACAAACAAGTAACCGGGCTGGATCATATACCAATTAGTACCTTCCGGCTATGCGATGATACTATCTCCTCCGCACAGATGATTGACTGATTTGGCACAGATAACTTAATGATGCGTAATGATAGGAGGATCGACACCACAAAAATATAATAATGATTGTACTCCAAATTAATAATGATAGCACAAGATTGATTAGTGATGCTAGAATAGTTCAAATTCAAATAGAGATAGCACTTTAGATTACAAATCTCGAACCGAGAGCAAAGCAAAATAGGGTGAGGAGTTACTCCCACCGAAATTGCAAAAACCAAATAGAGAGGGTCTTTCACCTCCAAAATGGTAGACTAGAACTCCAATTGGAATTCACAATACAAATAAAATATTCCAAATTGCATACTAACAACTACCTACATGTCGGTCATAAATACTCTTTCAGAGAAACTCCCAAGGGTCTATAAAGAACACTGACACGACAAACACCTACAGACAACAATTAATAAAAATGGGCCCCTTTATTAATTAATTAAAGGTCCATTTATAATATTATTTCAATTCTGGGACCATTAATTAATTAAAATACTTTATTAAAAGGTGGGAAATTACAACCACAGTGATGAGCTTTCATTTAAGTTAGAGTTGAGTAGCTAGGGTTTTGCACAGAAGATTTATTGCACGAGATTAAATAGTTGTGAGAGCTCAAGTGAGTTGAAAGTGAAGAGTGTAAAGGTAGGGACATGGAGCTTTTTATAAACTTTTCTAAATGAATGCATTTAAAAATGTAGTCGTTTCTAATCTTTTCCTACTATTTTCTGCCTGTTGCTTTTCAAGTACTAACTTTTTTCAGCCTTTATTTTCTATTTGCCTTTGTTATGATACATTATAATACAAGTGTTTTACATGTGGATGTGTTTATCTCAGATGGTGTTTATCATATTTTTTTCTTGTGCCATGTCAAGTGTGTTGAGGGTTTGTATTTGGTGTTAGGCTTTTACTGCTTAGGTTCTTAGTTTTCCTCTGGAATAGTTTTTTAATACTTCCCTATTGATAGAATGTCCCTTTTCTAGTTATTAATGCCCTTATGATCATTTTATGGCGTATCCATAATTGACAAGATCTAGTGAGTAACTGCTTTATGATTTTGCATTTGTTCTAAACTTGTAACTTAAAGATAGACTTAAGTGTTTTTTGGTTATTTTGTCTTGTTCTAAGATGTTTTGTTCCAATTTGAGTTGTTATATGATGTTTTAAGAATGCTCTTTGGAATCCATAAATTGTCTGGGATGTTAGTTTTGGTTTCACTTTTCATCCAAGCTTCAAGGACCTCATTGCTATCAATGCTGTAATTATCACTATCTAATTCATGTTCTCCTGCACTATTTTGATTTTTTTCTTCCTCTGTATCCAAAAGTTTAGATATTGAATATAGGCTCTTCACATCTTCCCCTTTGTTGTCTTGTGCCACGCCTTTTGCATATGATATATCTTCTAGTTCTCCTAGTGTGATATGTACAACTCTACTGTCATGAAATCTCCTCCTGGGAGTATTCAGTGCCCATTTGAATTAACAAACCTTCTTAGACCTAGTATTGCCCTAAAAGTATTAAAGGGTTCTTTCATCTCAACGACCTCAAATCAACCAACTATTTTATCCCTTTGTTGTGGTAACTACCAAAACTCTTCTTTTAGACCTTAATGAGGTTAGGTCATGGTCCAAGGATTGTGACTTTTCCCAACAACGTTTCAACCTTTGGTTTGTAAGTGACATTTAATTATTTATTGACTTAACTTCTTTGCTCAATTTTGAATAAACCTCCCTTCCCTTATCTTCTTCCTTTTTAAATTGCATATGATTTTATTAATTAAACTTTTTAAATAAGCATCATTTAGGGATAGGACCTTATTTGGAGTTTGTAGGAACTCTTTAAACCCATCATCTTACTTAATTGTAATGTTAACTAAATTCGGTTTCTTTTAGTGTTTGTAGAAGGTTCCAGTAGGGTAAGAGCCTTTATGCTACTACTTTCCCCTATGGGCAAGCTTTTAGTTTTTGATTATTGATGATCTTTTGAAAACTGCTTGATAGCCTTCTGGTTCCTTTTAAAAACAAACTCATTTTCTCTAGGGTCTTCTTTCTATTGTCTTTTCCTATTTTCCCTATAGTGCCCATGTCGGTGGTGATCAACAACACCCCCAATGGCACGCTCTAACCTTGACTTTGTTGTCATTTTCATCCTTCTTCAGTGTCTCTTCTCTCTCTCTCCATTGCTTGATAGCCTTCCAGTTCCTTTTAGAAACAAACTCATTTTCTCTAGGATCTTCTTCTTTCTATTGTCTTTTCCTGTTTTCCCAGTAGTGCCCATGACGACGTGGTCAACAACACCCCCATTGGTATGCTCTAACATTAACTTTGTTGTCATTCCATCCTTCTTCAGTGCCTCTTCTCTCTCTTCATTGCTTGACTTTGTCTTCTTTCCTCTCTGTTTGTGTTGGCCATTGCTCCTTGCCTTTCTAGGTCAATTTGCTCTTTTATCCCTCTTGAATCTCTCACCTCCTTTGGCTATGGGTGTTTTTGATTCAGTATTGCATTAATACGTTTTTATTTCCCTTGGTAGTTATTTGGTACCTTTCCTTAATAGTCACATCTTTTCATTGGTCTCTCCATACCTTTTCCCCCTTTTTGTTTCCCATCCCTTTGGCGCCTAATCCCCTGTTACAGAGTAGATGTCAAGATGAGAAATTTGTGGTTTATCATGTTTACTTTATCAATTTTCTTTGTATCTTGATTTGGTAAAAAAATTGACATTTTTTCTCGGCAAACCTCAACAAAACCTAATGGGGGTCCATACACCAAAACCAATGTTAGCAAGAAATGTAAACTAGAGTTTTGTATTATAAGGATTTTTGGTGTTGCAGTCTTCTTACCTTGGAGCCATTTCTATTGAGGCAAAGGGAGAATCATATTCAGACCTAAGATTAGTTGTAACTTCGAATAATAATACCATACACAACGTAATAGATCAAAACTCAAAAGTATTTTGTATTCAATTACCTATTACATCCCTTATATCTCCTTTTACTCTCATATATTCAACTTATCTTATGCACTATTCTATTCATTATATTACATATATTCATCTTTTGTTATTCTTATTGGTCAATTGATCTCATTATATACTTATATTTACAATATGGGACATGACCCTTAGATGGTATCCCTAGAGTACATTCTACATTCCAAAGACTTCTTGTTGTGAGATGTAGTAACTTCTTCGTATCTTTCTTTGTACCCTATTTTCTTGCCAACACTGGACTTAGGGGATTCAAATGTGATATTGGGCATACAACGACTCTATTCACTATGAAAGTATTCACAAAATTTCTAGACTATGACTTCGAGTTTAATGGTGCTCCTAGGATCATGTCAATGAAGAGAATGGAGAGTATTTTCAGACATGTAGATATGTCATGGGCAGCACATTTTTTATTTCTTCTAAGGTTCCTACAAATGATAGCGATCCATATCATCTGGACATTCAAATAGTATTGGACAAACACAACTTTTAATTTAGTGAAAATTTTCTAGGGAGACCTTTAGTTAGAGGGTGTGAGCATATTATTGAGTTGGAGGAAGGCTCAAAGCCTTTCATCACTATTCCTTATAGGCACCCCAAGAAGTTGAAGGAAGAAAGAGAAAAAGTTATTGAGGAGTTATCGAACATGAGGCACATTAGATCCAATTCAAGCCCCTTTGCTTCATCAGTTGTCCTGGTGAAAAAGGATGGAACTATGAAGATGTTTAACTAGCATGCCTTGAAGAAAAAGGCAATTAAAAATAGATACCCTATTCCCAAGATCGATGAAGTTATTAAATGAGTTGCACAATGCAATGTACTTCTCAAAGATTGATCTTAGATTGGGGTATCATCAGATCAAAGTTAGGGAGTAGGATCGTCACAAGACAACATTCTTTTGTCACTACAAGCACTATGAGTTTTTGGTCATGCGCTTTGGGTTGACCAATGCTCCCGCTACCTTCTAGTCTTGTATGAAGCACATCTTTAACAAATAGTTGTGGAAGTTTCTTTTAGTGTTCTTTGATGACATACTTATATACATCAAGATGTGGGAGGATCATTTGAAATATTTGGATGAGGTGTTGGTCATCATGGAGGCAGATTCTATTTTTTGCTAAGGCCTCCAAGTGCGATTTTGGAATGATGAAGATTCTCTCCTTGGGTCATGTGGTCAATGCTTATGGTGTTCAGTTACATTAGAAAAAGTTATAGGCAATATTCGACTAGCCGCCACTACGAAAACTTGCAAAGTTGTAGGGTTTATTTGGTTTATACAATTATTACAGGAGTTTGTTAAGGGATTTTCACAATTTGGTGTACCTCTAGCAAATCTCACCAAGAAAAAGGCATTTTGGTGGACAGTGAGGCTCAACTAGCATTTGATCGACTCAAAGAAGTGATGAGCACTTGTCTAGTGTTAGCTCTACAAGATTTCACTCAGCCTTTTGTGTTGGAAGGTGATGCTTTAGGTGAGGGGATTTGAGTTGCCTTAATGCAGAATAGGCCTCCATCACCTATAAGAGTCAGAAGCTTAGAGACAAAAACAGGCTCTCTTCCATCTTCAACAAGGATATGCTCGCCATCATGCATGTGTTGGGGAAGTTTAGACAATACTTTGTAGGTGGGAAATTTGTGGTTAGAACTAACCATAACAACTTGAAATATTTTCTGGAACAAAAAGCCTTGAATGGAAGGCAACATAAGTGGGTCAGCAAGGAACTAGCATATCATTTTGACATACAATATATTAAGGGTACAAAGAATGTTATTGTTGATGCTCTTTGTAGGAAGCCCACTGCTTGTTCTCTAGTAGAAATTCAAGCTGATTGGAAGCCTCATGTTTTTGGTGGAGGATTCCAAAAGCACATTTGCATGTGAGGTAATGGATGGGAAGATTTAGGATGACAAGCCTAGAATAGTTGATGATATTATGTACAACAAGGACACAATTTAGTTGGTCAGGGGAATATTTTGAGAGCCATCCATGATACACCTCTAGTAGGACATTGAGGATATTTTAAAACTTAGAGGCTGGTCAGAGAGAGATTCTCAAGGATAATGTCTTGCATCATGTTCAAAAATGCATGACTTGTCAACAAAACAATTCAAAACACACTTTTCTAGCCAACTTACTAAGCCTTTGCCTATTCCGAAGTAGAAATGAGAGAGAGTATCCATGGACTTCATCAATGGTCTACTAGAGGTGCAAGGTATAGATTGCATTGGTAGTTGATCGGTTGACTAAGTTTGCACATTCTTCTCTATCTCATTGGAGTATAAGGCACCATAGATTGCTATGCCATTTTTCAGGGAGATGTTCAAACTCCATGGGTTGTCGAGAATTATTGTCAGTGACAAGGATAGCAGGTTTCTTAACATTTCTTGGTAGGAGATATTTAAGTTAGTTGGTTTTGAGTTGACCCCATCACTAGTTACCACCCTTAGATAGATGGCCATATAGAGATTGTGAACAAATGGGTTGAGGGGTATTTGCTATGTTACTTGGCTCAGTGCCCCTAGTCTTGGTTTGGGTCGAACCATGTCTAGGTCCACTTGTGGGTCCGGACAGGGTCCTTTCCCCGGGCAGCCAGTTCAATTCGGGCGGACCAGGTTCAAACCCGGGCTGGACCCGAGCGAATGGTGTCAAACCACCTACAGATCTGGCGAAAAAAGTGATGGCCAAGTGTTTTTTTTTTGCAAATTTAATAAAATTTTGAGATTTGTAACCCTAAAAAGTTGTTTTAAACTGATTTGTGTTGGGTTTTATGGCTCATTTGGTGTGAAAATAGGTGGTTGAGCAAAAGTTCAATTGGGCAAGAGGGAATAAGAAGATTGATTTGTGAAGCTTGATCAAGTGTTTGAGCTTCATTCCTACTCCTTGGGAAGCTTCTAATGGGCGAAAGACATAAGTTTTTTTTTTCATTTTATTTTGTTTTTGTTTAAGTTTTTAATTTTTTTTCATTTCTCTTTAATTGTCCATAAGATCTACCTATTTGTTTTCTCCATTCTCGTCTTTATGTTGAATGTGTATAAAATTTCTTGCCATAGGAACTACAATGGCATCTACCTCTTCCTCCACAGGCAATACCAATCCTCAACAACAAAAAATAGATCTGAATTTTGATTCTCCTTTGTGGAAGTATGTTGATATTGTAAGAGCGCTTCTAGGAGGTTGGGGATTCCATTGGAAATGCCAAGGTTGTGATGTAGAAAGAAATAGTTCATATTATTAGGTGGTAGGCCATTTGTGTGGTTTCCTTGGAAGAGGAGTAAAGAAATACCTTGGAAAGAAAAGAAAGACTATACCAAATGAAACAGTGTTAAAATATATCATGGAGTGTGAAGAAGCAAAAGAGAGAGAAGCACGTAGACAAAATATGCATATTAAAAAAAATCAAAGGGAATGCAGTCCCCATTTTCGAATGTTGTGATAGAAGACCATGCCTTTTATACTACCGTAGTTGATACGGAAACGGAAACTAAAGCACCCATTCCACGCAAAAGAAAGGGACCTTTGGAAACTTCATTTCAAAATGAGAGTTGGGATGTTGCTGACCAAGATATAGCAAGATGCATATATGCAAATGGGTTGCCTTTCATTGTTGTTTTCTCCCCATACTAGAAGATGATGAAAAGTGTCAATGAAGCTCCAAGAGGGTATAAGGGTTCGGGTTATGAGAAGGTACGCAACACCTTGTTGGAATGAGAGGTCAAGGGGGTTGAGGATTCTTTGAAGCCCACAAGGGTTTCATGTATTGAGACGAGATTATCCATTGTTTCAAATGGGTGGAAGGATGCAAGAAATCACCCCTTGATCAATGCCATAGTGGTGTCCCCTAAAGGGGCAATGTTTTTGAAATCTATGGATTGTGAGGGGCAAGTAAAAGATGGGCAATTTATTGTTGATATTCTCATCTCTTCCATTGAGACAATGGGGCCTAGAAATGTTGTTCAAGTTATAATGGACAACATAAAAAATTGTAGAGCTGCTGGTTTGTTGGTTGAAGCGCGTTATCACTATATCTTTTGGACACACTGTGCAATCCATTCACTCAATATTATGCTACCAAAGCTTGAGAATAAAATTGGGTGGATCAAAGAAGTGTATGCAGAGATTGAGGGCATCTAGATGTTCATCACCAACCACAACATAATTCAAGGAATTTTCAGATTATTTTCAAGTTTGGAGCTATTGAAGATAAGTGAACTTGAAGTTGTAATTTAATTAAATAAATTAGTATTTTACATTTTCTGATTTTCATAATTTGTTTGTGTAACGTGCATTCTTAGAAAGGTTTGTCTCTATTTAATTATATTTATTTGCTTTAAATTCTGTTACAGGTTGCTGATACCCGTATTGCATCTAACATAATCATCTTGAGACAACTTGTGAAAGTGGCATTTTGCAATATGGTGATCAACAATAATTGGTGTATATGGAGGCAAAACAACAATGAGAGGGAAACAAGAATTAAGAAAATGATATTGGATGACTCATGGTGGGATTGTGTGGAGTATCTCCTTTGCTTCATTGAGCCCATTATGAGCTTGCTTCGCTACACTGACTTGGATAGGCCTTGCATTGGAGAGGTGTATGATGGCATCAACTCAATGCTTGAGAAGATGAAGAATATTATAAATGAAAAAGAGCAAGACCCTGAGGAGACCTTCAAACAATTGCAAGCAATTGTTGTAGAGAGACAGAACACAATGACCACTCCTCTACATCTTCTTGCTTATGCATTGACACCAAAATGTTATAGCAAACAATATCTTGATATGTTAGGATGGCTTCCACCATATAGAGATATAGAAGTGTTGCACATATAGAGATATAGAAGTGTCAAATGGGTATATGGCAACATTCCTTAGACTCTATCTTTATGATGATATGTGAGATTTGATTACAGATGAGTTCATAGAGTTTGTGAATGCAAGAGGTCTAAGTAATCATGCTCTTCATCATCAGTTTAAGAAGGATGCTCATAGCTGGTGGTACCTCCATAGCCAACGATTCCAATTGTTGCAGCCCATCACAATCAAAATTATATCACAAGTAAGTTTTATTTAAATTATTTTAATTTACTTTGTTTTCATAGGTTGCTAGTAATTTAATAATTTAAATAATTTAATTCTAATTGTTTACTTTGTCTTGTCTTCATATTTTGCTAGTTCATGTGCATCAGAAAGAAATTGGAGCACTTATTCTTTCATCCTCTCTGTAAAGCGCAATAGGTTTCAATCAAAAGGAGTAGAGAACTTAGTATATGTGCATTCCAACTTGCGCCTCCTTACACACAAGCAAAATGAATACAAACAAGGGGAGTCAAAGATGTGGGATATAAATGGAGAGCATACGGACTTGGATGCTTCCACTTCTCAGCTTGCAATTGCTGCATTGGAGGACTTGAACAATGAGAATGTTATTGGTGCAGCTGATCCCATTGGCCCTGGCACTATTTGTGAATCAATTAGTGCCATTGAAGAAGAAGAAGATGAAGAAGAATAAATTAATAATCCATTAGATGATTGAAACTTAGTATAAACTTTAAAGTTTCAATTGTTGCAAGTTGAAACAATGATACTTGAACTTGACGTTATCATTTGACATTTTAATATTTTGATGTTGAACTTGAAGTATATGATGCTATGATTACAAGTTTATTGTGCTTTTGTTGTTTATATGATATTATGTGACATTCTAATCTTAATTCATGCTTATAGATTGCCTATATATATAATGTTTACATGTTTTTGTACTAACAAACCCAAACCCCATTGCAATATTTTGTTGTATTTTCGAACTGGTTCTTTGAACCCGAACTTGAACCTCAACCAGCAAAACTTAGGGTATTTGTGCAATCATGTAGCTAGGCAGCAAAAGGCTTGGATTAGGTAGTTGCATTTAGGCAAACATTGTTATAACACCACCTATCACATGTTGATCAAGATGACTTCTTTCAAAGCCTTATATGGTTATGATGCTCCATCATTCTTGGATCTAGTTTTTGGTGATAGCAAGGCTCCTAGAGCTAAGGATTGGATCTAGGAGAGTTAGGATATCCTTAAGATAGTTAAGGATAATCTACAGAGTGCTTAGAACCTATAGAAAATTCATGTAGATAGGCATAGGGTTGAACAAATCTTTGAGGTGGGAGATTCGGTTTTCTTGCATCTACAGTCATATAGTAGTGTCCGTGTTATCCCAAGTTTTTGGGACGAGGACGACGGGGATTAGGGGGACAAGTTTTTGGGACAACAAATTTTTTTGCCAAGTTTGGGGATGGCAAGGGGATGGAAAAGGGGACGACTATATAAATATAGAGAATTTAAAATATATAGGGAAATTTGTATATATACATTACATTCATATGAAAACATGGATGAAGCATGCCATTTAAACATCATAGAACCTTAACATACAACATTTCAATAGTCAAACTCAATGCTCAAATATGCATTCATAATTCGGAATTCATTGTCAATATGCATGTAACATTAAAATAATAACATACAAAATTGAAATACGCCCAAGAACATAATTTGGAATTCATTGTCAATAGCAACAAGAATAATATCCCACCTTCCAAATTGAAACATACTACTATCATTTAATTTTGAAACTACATCTCCAGCTCATTGTAAGTGGACTGATATTAATACGAGCAGGTCTTCTATACAGTTTCGATCATGATATAGGTCTGTTACAGAAAGATGACACCTTGATGCATCCTCCAATATTCACCAAATCTTTCACAAAGGACCCAAATCAATCCAAAACCAACCCAACATTAATGTATTGTCACAAAATGACATAAAGATGCATGTTCTAGATTTGTAATGGATTTTTCAGACTTTCCCAATACCTTGCAAACAATCTTCTATATGATTCTGAGCGTGTAGCATGACTGTAACAACATTCTTAATGTAATGTTGCCAAATACTAATCAAAGTACCCCAAATAGCAAGAATTAACTACCAGACAGTAATAAGCATGTTAGGGTGAACTTGGAAGGAGGGCCCACTTTAAAATTAAAAAAAGAAATAGTTTTATAAAAGAAAAATGGGTTTTTTAAAGTGCTGATGTTGCCTATCCCATCGGGGATGCCCATTCATCCTAGGCACTTTGAAGGCGTCCTCAGCTGTCCTCGGGACGTATGATCGTCCCCCCCAAAAATTCTTGACGTCCTCGGGTTTCTGGGACGTCACCTGCAGAATTTTGAAAAAATAAGACGGGGTGGGGACATCCCCTGGCCATCCCCCCGTCTCAGAAACATCCCCAGTATGGGGACGATGGATTTTAGGCCGAGGATGTGCCCCCTGGTAACACTGAGTAGTCTTTATTGAAGAAAAGTGGTGCAGAGGAGTTAAAACCTCATTTTTTTGCCCCTACAAGATTGTTTGGAGTGGGGAAAGTTGTATATGAGCTTGACCTGCTAGAGGATAGTAGGATCATCCCATGTTTCATGCATCATGTGTCAAGAAAGGCTCCAGGATAGCTTATTACTTTTTTGATAGAGCTTCCAATTTGGATGAGGAAGGCAGATTGGTGTTGGGGCCTAATGAGATTCTGGATGTCAAAGAAAAGGAGTAGAGTATCTTGTTAGATGGAGAGATTTGCCAATGGAGGATGCCACTTGGGAGGGATAACAGATTCTTCAACATCCTAATTTGCAGTTGCTTGAGGGCGGGTGGATTTGGGAAGGGAGAATTGTAATATCCCTTTCTGCAAAGCATTCCAAAGTGACTGATTGTTTACTCTTGTAGGGAACTTACTAATTACTATGGAGAGTAAACAAAGATATTAATTGTAGAATATAACATATACTAATAGATTTTAATAATGCCAACACAATATAATCTTAGAAAGATATGTTGATAATTACCATATGCAATGTATACAAAATCATAATTGGTTCCTGATACACAAAATGGGTACCATAAATTCTACTTGGTGGTTAGTTAGGATTGCCAACTACCAACAACTGCTAACAACTACCCATCGGGAACAAATGACTTCACATTACTTACATACTTAGTATTTCCACTAACATGTTTATTTATACTCGCCATGACTGCCATCTACATCAGCCCCCCCAAAAAGTTTTCTTCTAGATGACCAATCAAAATGGGGCTAGAATACAACAATATTGAAGCAAACTACTGAGGAGGATGAGAGGATGTCCTTGGATGAGTAGAGGATGCTGAAATGGAAGTTGCTCCAAAAGTGGATAGTAACTACATTTTCTCTGTGCGGATCTTCAAATCATGCTCTAATACAAGCTCACGTTCCCTTGATTCCTTCACCATGAGCACTGCCTCCATAAGATCACCCTTGGCTTGCTCCAACTCCCAAGTCATAGCCCGATACTTGTGTTCCTTCTCAACCAATTGAGCCTCCTTAATCATCAATGCCACCTTCTGCTGCACTCAGTTGGATCTCCCACTTTGCCAAGGTGGCCTTTACAACCATATGACACTCACGCTTATCAGTGGTGAGCTGAGTTTGCGGGGCAAGTTGCTCCTAGAATTTTGTGACGTGGGTAGACAATTCACCCCTAGCCCCCTCTGCCTAGCGAAGTGCATTGTCTCAAGTTGTACTTGTCTCCTCCAAAGAGGCTTGTGCCCTCTTTAGTTGATAGAAAATATCTCGGAAACAAGCCTCCAAACCATGGAGCATAATGAGTACATGGCCATGCCGTCTGACTATGGTCGGTCTTGGATGGCCCCATGCAAACATCATAGCAGGGGTCTCTACTATGGGCCAAAAGCACCAGAAGAACTCCCCCGACTATGGTCGGTCTTGGCTGGCCCCATGCAAACATCATAGCAAGGGTCTTTACTGTGGGCCAAAAGCACCAAAAGAACTCCCCCTCACACTTCACTTGCATAAATGCAAGGATCTTTTTTTATTTTGTACCCACTAGTGGAGCATGACCACTGTCTAACTGGCATGACAACTTCATTCATGACCATTGCAATATCCTCCAGCTCTGACAAATACCTTTGGATGCGCATCATTAGGATCTAGTCGAGAGACCTGTATAGTTATTCTTGGAGTCTAATCCTCAGCCAATCTATTTGAACCTTCGCCTTCTGTGATCATAACTACTTGAGGAGTAGTGGTATCCTTTTGAACTCGATTTGGCAGCTTGACCATGGCTAGCGACTCCTTAGTAGAAACTACCTCTACTACAGGTGTTCACTTTGCCTCGTTAGGAGGTGCCACTAGTTCCTTTGTCCTTTTTGTATTTGTCAACTGCTAGCATCACGTTATATTTTCTCAGCCAAGTATCAACTTGTGTGGCTCAAACTCCCTCTTGAGGTTCTAACTGTGCTTTGTCTACCAAGGGTACAACAACTTGGGGTACTCCCACAACAATGGCGATTGGAACTCTCCTTGGTGAGAGTACGGTAGATGTGTGTGCAACCCTCACAGTGGTGGCAATTTGAATTGAAGGTGGCAAGGGCTGCACTTGTCATACTGGCATTGAGTAGGCCTCAGCCGATTCATCATTTGAGCATGAACAATTGTGGTTGGGACTAATATCTATGGGAGTGACATCCTTAGTGGATGAGGATAGTACAATTTTTGTTGCGCATCTGCCACTTTCTGCTTGATTTTCTACCCGACGCTTCCTCTTTCGTGGTGGTTGCACGGTTTTCTCCCCAGTCGCTTGAATCCCGTCAACCACTCTAGTTCTAGTTTTACTTGCTGGTTGGAATCGACCCCATCACTCTGGCGGCACCTGCGTATGAATAGCATCTGGGAATAACCAAGTGGCATGTTGGGTCATATAGAAGGCCTTATACCTTGAGACATAGGAAATCATGAATCCTCTTTGAGAGTCCTCTAGCCCAGTTGTACATTTCCCTACACTTGGCTGGATCATATACTGGATCATCCGAAAAGCTACACCCAAAGCTCAATTGACATCCATCGACTTGCATTTAAGGAGGTCTAGTATGCACTTTTACTCTATCATTACTAAGAAGTTCTTCTTGACCCCTTTATTGCCTCTTGAGCCTTAGATATTGTCTCTATCTTCTTGTGTTAAATCTTTCTATAGACCCACTCAACGAGTGCCTCCTTTTGCTGTGGATTCACCTTAGTGGGTTTCCCCATGTAAATCCCCCATGTTGTAGTATATTGGTGAGTATTCTCGCCTGTCACTCGGGTGACCCAAGTTCGGTTCCTGGCAATGGCCCCAAAATGTTTATTCCTGTAGGAAACTTACTAATTACTATGTAAACATAGATATCATTTGTAGAAAATAATATCAAGTAACAAATTGTAATAATGCCAACACAATATAGTCTCAAAAAGATATGCCGTTTATTACCATATGCAATGTATACAAAAATCGAAATTGGTTCCCGATACTCAAAATGGGTGCCTTAAATACTACTTGGTGGTTGGTTAAGATTGCCAACCACCAGAAACTACCAACTACTACCCATTGGGAACAAATAACATCACATTAGTTACATACTTGTGTTTCCACTAACAATATATTTTTTATAAACAATTGGCGTAACTGCTGCCTACAATAATTTAATTTGATTATTTAATATTATAAATTTTCTCTGATAATATTATTTAATTAATTGAGTCAGCTTTATAAAGGGATTTAAGTGGATTGTTAAATGAGAATCAATAAAGTCACTTTATTTCCTAGGTTTAAATAAAATATTAAAAAAGCAGTAAATTGAAATTTTGAAAATTTTCTGGAGGCTTTTCAGTCTCTCTCTTTCTCACATGTTGGGATCATTTTCTTTTTGAAATTGGAGAGCTTCTTTGGAGCTGGAAACCCTAGGATGGAAACTCTAAGGGCATTTGGATTCAGTAGTGACACTAATCTACCCTAGCCAGTTATTGGAGGAATTGCTCAGATTTCTCACTTTGGATTTAATTAATAAATCTACAAAATTTGTGAAGTATTTCGCAGAGACTTATTTCTATTTTAATTTTTGTTTAGATATATTTGTTAATATTGAGAGTGAAATTGCTGCTTGTAGACACCAACCGAAGAGCCAATCTATATCTGTGCTAAGAGACAATACATGGGAGAACGGTCAATAGTTTAGCTGCAACTAGAAGAGGTCTGTACAAGGATGTGATTCATCATTGCTAGCTTCCTAACTTTTTTTCTGCCGCCAGAATTAAGCAGAGAGTAATCTGTGGTGTAAATGTATCTCCTGGCTTTCGACCAGCATTTATTTATTGTTGATTGGGCTGCCAAGGTTATGCTAGCTGGAAATGAAGGGCTTGACCAAGGACTAAATACCTTCGTAGTTGCCAATTCTTCTTTAAGTTTTTGTTAGCTGGCTGTGGGATATCTTCCAAGGGTGTAAGATTTGTATGGTGGACGTGGGCCTGCAAATATTTGCATTCGTTGATCAGTCTGTTTCTGAGGATGTTGAGGCTTCATAGCTCTATATTTGTAGCTGCTCATGCACAGAAATGTATGTCTGTACATTGAAATTTCTGCAAATTTCTCTCGTTCATGTTATATTCATGGTTTTTACAATGATTGGATATCTCTATTAAACCTATAAGTTGCAACTTTATCTATATCTCAGTCTGTAGTTGATTATAACTGGTGTTGGAAAAATAAATATTAAATATTATTTGCTTTCCTTTCTGCTCAGTGCATTCCAATCTGAGTTATTTAAAGAGAGTATGTGCGTAAACTGAAATTAAACAATCAAATATACACTTCATAAACTCTTCAACTCCATGCAATCCAGTTGGTCATTTATTTAAGGGTAAAACAGTGAAAAAATTGGCATGAGAATCAGTTGGGGTTTTATACCCTTTTGGTTCAAGCCGTGGGTAGGCATCATGCTTTGGCTCATGTCTGAAACACCTAGGTGCTGACTGGGAAACTCAGGCCTAGTTCTGCCTTGGTAGCGTAAACAATGTCTAGGACTAATTTCAGAGGCAAGTTTGTGTGTCTGCAACTTTGCATCCCATATTCTCCTATTCCTCATATATTTTTATGTTAGCCAATATTTATGTTACTAATGTAAATATTCTGTCTGGCTAATCGTAATGGAATCAGCAGCTCTCTTTAAATCTTAGTTAAATCGTGTGCTTTAATTTTACGTATTAGGATTTGAGACTTGTGCCAGTCGATATTTCTTCATTCATTTTTTGGAAGAATATATATTTAGTTTTTACGCATAGTGATATGTTTGTCATGTGGGACATTTTAGGCCCTTATGAAGGTGGTCTTTGGAAGGTCCGGGTTGAACTACCGGAGGCTTACCCTTACAAGTCTCCCTCCATTGGATTTCTGAATAAGATTTTTCATCCAAATGTGGATGAAATGTGAGTATACTCTTCTCTGTGAAACTAATCTACAGAAATAATTAGGAACATAATAATGATGTTCTTTAATGATTTAAAAAATAAACCATAATTCTGGTTTTCCAAGTTACATTGATGACTTGTATTGTGTTTGTTACTTTAGGTCGGGTTCTGTATGCTTAGACGTTATCAACCAAACATGGAGTCCGATGTTTGGTGAGGCAATTATCTTCAACCCCTGTTAAGATTATGGTTGATGCCCATCTATATGTAACTTGTATGAAGATTTTGTTTGGTTACTCTTTGCAATGATGCCTGGCTATATGTTGATGCAGACCTCGTCAATGTATTTGAAGTATTCCTCCCACAGCTGTTACTTTATCCAAATCCAACAGATCCATTGAATGGAGATGCAGCCTCACTTATGATGAGGGACAAGCAGCAATATGAGCAAAAAGTAAAAGGTATAGATGTCTACAAATGATTTAGACTATCCATCAATCAACAGTTTTTTTATTTTGTTGTAACAAGTCCTAGGTTAGCACATATCATAAATGGATTCTGGGATTTGTTTACTCATCAGTTTTTACATGGGTGTTTACAGAATATTGTGAGCGATATGCGAAGGCTGAAAATGTTTCAAACTGTCCTGAAGAAAGTGATGATGAGGAAGAAGCCAGTGAAGGCGAGTTAGATTCTGACGATGATGAAGTAGCAGGGCATGCAGACCCATGAAGTCGAGATAGAATTCAACCTAATCTTTTGTACATGATAATTCACGAATCTGTACATTTTATTTTATTTTTTATCTGGAAAGAGTTCCCTTGCACATACACTTTTATGACAATTAAAGTTTCCTTTTGTTGACCTCTTTTAGGAAGATGGGTTCTTAATCTTTGGTCAAGAGGTTACGATTTAAATTTCTCTGATTTAATTTCTTCTGCAAAATATTCAATTTCCTTTCAACATTTTACTATAAATGGTCAATTCTTTTCAATCATCTGCCATTTGCTGTTCTATAATGAGTGTCGGTAATTAGGATTGCAAGATGATTATCTGGAGAATCACGAGTTCAGAACAGATCAGTGAACTTGGCATTCAATGTCCTGTGATAATTTTTGCTAGTCAATGCAAATGCAGAATTATACAAGGTTTCTTTGAGGATCTTTTCCCTAAGGAGTTTTAGCTCACTAATCTGGGACTATGAAGGAAGCAATACTTTCTTGCAATTTAATATAAGATTCTAGTAGTTACACAGGAGATCTAAATTCAGTCCTTTGTCATTTTTGTGTCCATTATATATCATAGTTCTAAAACTTAAACTCAGCAGCCCAAAATTTTGGCATGCGTAGGACCTGACAAATTAAAAATATATATAAATACATGGATAAATACACGTAACATGTAAAATATTGTTAAAAAGTATAAGACATGATATTAGAGGATGCATAGCTGGGAAATGTGTTCAGAAAATTTTAAAATCCACAGAAAAGAAAACATTTTTCAAATTTTGTTTCTGCTAGGCTAGAGACTTTCCAAAATATTGGGCAAAATCTGGTGAATGCTTGCCTGCTAAGTTACTGGCTGAGAATAATTAATGAGTTACCATGAGTTGGACGGATAGAAGTAGAGTAATAAATCCATGATATACTCATCTCAATTGACAGTCTTAAAAAGTAATTAATCATCTCTGTGATTATGATGAATATGCCACAAAATGAAGAAACCTGAAAGATATATACCAAGAATTCTGTAACAATCAGACATTTATCAAATATCAAGGATATTCATAAGGCTATACAAAACCTCTTGGAGAGCATGAATGGTCATTTATACCATCTTGAGAAAGGAACAGGTTGTAGGAGGATTATGGATGATCATCTTGATACCCTCAACACTCTCAACACGAATGCAGGTGATCTGGTGACAAATTGAATCTGGTGGTCAATGTCCCGAACATGCATAATCATCTGTCACAAAGATCATAGTCAGCTTAAAGGTTCAGACCAACCATTGTCAATATAGAGGATGATGCAGACGGGAATGTTTGATTCTCTCTCCTTGTTCTATGGTTATCTTGTTCTTTCACTTTTGGTTTAGGACACCAGATTCTCATGTTTACTCTGATAGTAGCATTCTAATCCTTGTTTGAGGATCTTTTCAATAAAGCCTTTGTTTAATTATTAACAAGATAATGCCTATAGTAAAACATTGATTTGCAGTTTGTTTTAGTCTGTTCTATACCAGTCTAGCATTTGTTGTGTTAGAAATGATGATGTTGCAGATGCAGCAAAATGCCTTGCCATGCAAATGTATCTATTTATAGTAGTAATATGTTGCAGGTAAGAAGTTCTCTAATATTATGAACCTCATAATTAGAGAGCATTTATATATGCATAATTTTGATAAATAGGAAGAATTCATTCTAATCAGTCAAATTTCATCAATCTGACCAGAAAAACCAGAGTATAAATAAGCTTTGGCTCTTTGTTTGCGATGCATGCTTTTATTCCAAGTAATTTATAGTTGATGATGTCCACCCATTCATAGACATTTGAGAGATATTGGAACATGGAGAAGACATTTGTGTGTTTTACCAAGAAAAATAATAATTTGGGAGGATCATTGGGATACCCTTCCAATTTCAGGGCCAGTCCTCTTTTTGGTGCAATCAAGGTAGAAGGGTCAATTGCACAACCACCTAAACCAAGTAGCATTGACAATGAAATACCTACCAAGTATAAGCAAAAACATTGCTAGTTTGAATTCATTAACACAGAATGTCCTTAAAAGCATACAGTAGGCTTTAAAGAAGCTTAAACTAAACACACACATACACATGAATTGATCTACACCTATGGATAAAATATATCTACATGGGTTGTCCTCTAGTTAACTACTCTTTTTCGATTCTCTCTCTTATATCAACATATTTCCTAAGGGTTTTCTTAGGAGCTTACTCTTTGCCCCTCTTGTTTCTTTTCCTTTTGCCACCTCTACACACAATGACTGATTTTTTAATTGTCCTGTGGATAAGTGCCATTGAAACTGTCCCGACCATTTCCGTTTATTTTCTTGTTGGAATGTGGTTCTGCTTTGCCTTGTCTATTGGGTTCTTTAACAGTCAAGGATTGGCCCGTAGAAGACGACAATACTGGTGGAACATGTGCCCGCATGAATCTAAAGAGTTCAATTCTAATCTAAAGAGTTGCCAGCCATAAAAGGTCAATTGCCATATTAGGAAGAAAGAACAACCTGCCCACATGATAATGGCTTCAACCTTGGTGCTGCTCAAAATATAAAATAGAAATGCACAACCTTATTATGAAGATCACAATTTCTTAAAAGCAATATGGTTACTGGGCATTCTACCCAAAGTGCCTACTTGCAACTAATAAGAACATCTGATTTATTTTGACATAATAGACATAAAATGAGTCAAATGAGATAGAAAACAATGCTATGTCCACAATAGTCAACATCATCATGAGTCATGCAAGGTGTTGTTTTTGCCTTGCAATTCAAGTCATCCTAGATGTTTTTTTGGGGGCAAAATGTTATAAGTGTGTAATATATTAGATAATGAGTAATTACATATAGAACCAGTAGAAAAGATAAAAGACCAGACCAGAATGTGGAGGGAGAATACAAACAAAAATGGTGGAGGCAACAACATGGGTGGGGAACTGTCCACCAAACCTTAGCACTCGCAGATACAGAGAGATTACAGAGTAATTAAGCAGCACATAGTAGCAGGACGACACCAGATCATGAGGCCACAAAGCAAAAGAGAGAAGGAACAAATGGCTAGCTGAACCCCCTCAGACCAAAGTTAAAGGTCATCAAGTTTGGAGACAAAAAGTGCGAGACCAAAAAAATAGTCCCACAACATTTATTTCTCTACATTTGTTAAAAACTCTTCATTGTTCTTGTGAAAGATGCTCATAGACGCATAAATATCATTTGGAACACAAGACTTAAAAATGTCCCAAGCCAATGCCATCTTCCCTTTGCAACCTTCCTTGCTTAGATAAAAAATGTGCCCAAGCTTGTTGAAGATTACATTTGGATTGATACTTTCAATCCCCCGTGACACATGCTCCTAGTGATAAGGAGCGACAATATGATTACCAACATCAGGAACCCATTCTAAACAACAAATTGCTTGGAGAAGGGTGGAGAAAAGGAGTTTATAGACTGATGAATACACAAGGAGATAATGGATCACCCCACCTAATACCTTGAGATGAAGAGAAAAATCCACACAATTGTCCATTGATAATAATAGATAATTTGGCCCTAGTTATAAAAGCTAGTATCCATTTACACCACTTTGGTGAAAAGCCAAAATTCAAGAGAACTTGGTGAAGGAATTTCCAACTTACTCTATGATATGCCTTAAGCATATCCAGATTGATAATCATAGCTTGAAGTTTATGTTGTTTGATGGTATGGAGAGTTTCATGTGCCCCCTTAGAAGTCTTTGTACTTGGAACAAAACCTCGGTGTTCCTTTGAGATAATTTTGGGGATCATATCAACTAAGCGTCTAACCATAGCTTTTGGAAAAACTTTGTAGATTGTGTTACATAGTGAAATAGTCTGAAATTAACAAATGAAACTGGATCATTTATCTTAGGAATGAGAGAAATCATAGTTTTGTTGAAATGCTTTGAACATACCACCACTTTCCCTAGATTCTTCCAATGTTGCCCAAACCTTAGAACCAATAAAATCACAACACTTTTGGGAAAAAAGAGTTGTAAGGCCATCAAGGCCAGGAGCCTTATTCGAACCCATAGAGAAGACTACTGATCTGATTTTGTCAAGAGAGAAAGGTTTTGAGAGGGCAACATTGCCATGATTTGGTATTAGCTAGGGGATATTCATAAGCATGTTCGCCCTAGTTCTGGCCTCTGAAACTTCATCATGTTGATTCGTGGAGAACAATGAAGAAAGGAAACAAACAACTTCATCCTAGATATCACTAGGATATGATAATATGAAGCCAGAGGGGTTTGAGATTTTGCATATTGAATTTTGAGGAGATCCAACTTTTGCTGAGGCATGTAAGGAAGAAGTGTTTCTATCACCATCTTTCAACCATAGTTCCCTAGATTTTTGTCTCTAGTGAATTTCTTCTCTTACTAAAACCTCTTCAAACTCATGTTGGAGTCTTTTCTGCTCATGATATGAAAACGGGTTAATGTCCAAGCTAATAATTTCCTCATTAGTTTGATTCCATTGGTTTTCAATATCACCCTTGGAAGTAAAGATATTCTTGAAGATTTTTCTATTCCATTCTTTAATTTGCACTTTGATGAAAATAAGTTTCCTACTAAGCTAAAACATCTTGGACCCCAAGACGAAAGGCATACCATGCCAAGATGACTTTAAAAGAGAGAGAAAAGAGGGGTCCCTAAACCACATTTTTCAAACTTGAACGACGCTCTAGAATTCTTTCGAGGAGCAACTAAAGCAAGAATAAGTTGAAGGGGAAAATGGTTTGATCCTACAAATGCAAGTATTTGAGACATGCAATGACCATATTTTGCAATCCATTCAGGATTGAGAAAAAATCTATCAATCCTCTCAACAATGTGCATGAAATGAGCTCTTTTATTGGTCCAAGTAAACTGACCATTAACTAGGATGCAATCCACCAGACAGTCATTTGAGACAAACTCATTGAAATCTAACAACGTTTTCATATGTGGGATTAATCCATCCTTTTATCCTGCAAGGCCATAATGGCATTAAAGTCCCCCCAACATGATTGAGACATTTGAATAAGATGCACACGCTGATGATAAAGAGTCCCAAAGCAAGTTTTTACCAATGGTGGAGTTAGGCCCATACATGTTAAACAAATGGAAAAGGACATTAAAGTGTTCAACTTGAATTTGTTTCTAGTTTTCCTTGGTTGACACCTTATTCACCTTGATATATTTATCTTTCCACAATATTGCTAGCCCACCTGAAGTTCCAATAGAAGGTGAAGCAATATAACTCCAAGCCTTCCACTTGGCAAATGGTTGAAGGGGTTATGGTTCAACAAACTTTGTTTCTTGTAGGAGAATAATATATGCTCCACATGACTCAATTTGTGATTTGGCTTTGTTAGTGACATTTATGCCCTTAACATTCTATGTGATGATTCTTGTAGCTTCCATGGGGAGAACCTTGCTCACCACGAGCTGATTTATCTATTGTAGTTTGAATACTAGATTTGATAATCTTATTTTTAGATGGTCTGCCAAATTTCCTCTGATCTTTGAAGGAGTAGAACATTTGCACCCCATCTACATAATGGAAGAAGAAATGGATTGATCACCAACTCCCTAAATAAGGAGAGGAGATTCTTTAGCCCAGATGTGAAACATATCATTTTGTGTAGAAACATCATGAGAAAACTATGAAGGAGAGTTGAGAGCAACAAAGGTGGGTTGACGAGAGCATAAGGCAGAAGAATTTAAGCTAGGAGAGCATGAGGAAACTATTGCTTCATCCACTAGAATATTTAACTTTGTAATTATCTCAGATAATCCTTGAACATCCTTTTTCTTCAATTGGAATGACAATTTTGAGTTAGAGTGGTCATGTGTAGTAATAACGTCCTCATTTTTATTGAAGCTATCCACTTCAATTTCCCCCAGTTCCACACTCTAAGAAAGAGCCACCTTATCCCAATCGATTTTCTTAATCTGCAATGAGGGAAGCTTCTCAAAAATGCCACGATGAGCCCATTTGCGCTAAGAAGTTGGTATGACCAATGTATTCCCCAAATCAACATGAGACATCATAAAAATCTCTAGAAGAAAATTTGCATGCCCAACTAGAAATAAAAGGTTTGAAGTTTGCTATAAAATGACATATCAGATGAATGCTCCCTACATAAACAACATTGAGGTTGCACAACCCATCCTAGCCATTTGAGATGACAAAAAATTCTTGGAAACATTGAGGACTATTACACAAGGCACAATGGAGGATTGCTTATTTGTGAACACCTAAACTGAGATGAGATTCTTACAGGGGATCTTTAGAACATCAAGGGCAAATGAGGATAGTTTTGCTTGAGAAACCTAATATTTACAAAGTGATATTTCTTGTCCAAAGTTGACACACCATTCTGAGGTAAGGTGACCCAATTTATCTAGATTCAAGTGAACTATGATTAGATGCTCTGTAACAATTTTCTACTTCCACACCTCAAACAAAGTTTAGACTAAAGCTCCTTGGGGAGTTGTTTCTTTAATTCCAAGAGTGCACAAAATCTAATAGGGAGATGAGGCTATTCAAAATGTCGTAGGTCATGTTTTAAGAAAATACCCAACTGATTAGCCAAATTTTCCACTACCTCCAAATCTCTAAACTCCAAAGGGGTTGAGGGCAGAGAAAACAAAAAAGGCACAAAGTGGACAATGTTGGCTAGTGGATCAAAATGAGGGATTCAACATTGGGTATATAGCCCAAAGCTTTCCAAAAACCAAGCTTTGTTGTTGTGCACTAGATCTCTATCCAGTTTGTTTGAGAAAACCACTATGAAATAGCCAAAGCCCATTATCAATTTAGAAAACCTCATTACCATTTGACCAAGAATATTTGCACCATGCCAGGAGATTAGGAGGGGACCATTGCTAAAACTTACATATAAGAGATCTGTTTGATAGTTCTGAAACTTGAGACTGAAGGAGATCCACTGAGAGACATTCTGACAAGCCCATCTGTTGAAATCCTACCAATATTTTATGGATGAGGAGCTTTATAAAAAATATGAGAGACCTGAGGAGCGGGAGCCATCTGATTAAAAAACCCTCTTTTCTTCTTGTTCCTATCACGGCTTTGGTATCTAGAATGCTTCCATGGATCCCTTTGCATTTTCGAGCCATCACCAAACTTATTTGGAAGGATGGGGAGAGGTAGAAAACCTTTGGGGTCATGCGTGGGGGGAAAGGGCTTAGAAGGAAATGAGGAAGAGGACATTGGGGAAAGAAATGCTAATAAGAAAAACCCCTAACAGGGATGTCATAAGGGAAGGAGGCAGGAAAATGAAGGGCACAGGAAAACATTGGTCGAACACCCAAAACACCATCCGAGTGAGCCTTCAAAAAGGAAGAAAGAGCCCTAGTGTTACGAAGACAATCCGAGAAAGCATGTTGGGGATCAAAACTAGACCTGCTACCGACAAGGGAGTCATTAACCCAAGGGCCATGAGACTAACAAGAGCCACTTACAATGTTGTTGAAGATAAACTGATTGTTACCAAAGATGAAATAGGCTCTTGTTGCCAAAGATGAAATAGGGCTCCTATACAAAATGCTATCATATTTGTTTGTTGTTGAGGTTAATTGGAACATTATTTGATCTCCTTGATCAACCAAGCATGCTATTTATTCAAAACCTCCCATACAAGATCAAGATATTTAGCTATTTTGTTTTGTTTTTGGTGATGCAAGATTGCTCATAGACTAATGCTCTTGCATCATACATGTTGGGTAAGAAGCTTATGAGCATGGTGCTCACAAAGTAGTGTTGACTGGGAAAAACACATTTTCAAAGCATACACAATCCTTATCATGTTGCATTATTGGTCTTGTCTAGAGTAGAAGAAACATCTTCCTTTGCCTCTTTCAACTTGGAGTTGGGTCATATCTCAACCTCTTTTACTAAATTTGGCTACTAACTTTTATTTTCTTTTTGAATCTTCATCTACCATAGTTTTTCCTCATCCAAGCACTTCTCTTTTTTTCTTGTTTTGTGGGTTTTGACCCAGCACTATTTCTCCATCCCCACCAAATGCTCGTCCTCCTACCTCTCCTCCCTACCCCCATTTCTCTCCTATGGGATTTGATCCACTATTATTTTTTTGCCTCCACTAAAAGTGTTTTTCTTCTTCAATCACTACTTGCACCTCACCTACTAATGCACAAACACCATAGGTTATATATCTATAACTTCTAGTCCTTGTACCATCCAAAGGTACTCATTCTCTTCGTGTGCACTCATTTGCATCCCGTCTGTCAAAACCTTTGTGCCCCCTAAAGCACATACTTCCTTTGATTCCTCTATATTTATGACTATTTGTGGGAGAGGAAATTTATAAATTGATCATTTTATTATTTGTCCTCATCTCCTCTTTGAGTAGAATATGACCTTATGCTTCATTCTCATCAAACATAAATATGGGGCCCTCATGCCCCATTTATCATTTATTGTATTACTGTTTGCAACACATTTGTTAACTCTATTATTTGAAACTCTTAGAGAGTTTCTCCTTGTGCAATAGATTTTACCTTCTTCACCTCCAACTTCATGTCTTCTACAACCACCACCTTCATGTTTTTTTCAACTGCCACCTCTTTTTTAAGTCTCTTATTGATTTCAACTCTCTTACCCTTATGAACATTAATCTCTTCTGTCACTATTGAGCATCCCACAAGCCTCTTTTATCCTCTTTGTAGCTACAAGATTTATAAGTCTTTTCTGTTGGAAACTACAATTGAAACAATTGTTATATTGTCATTGATGTCAAACCTTAATTGGTAAGACAGTTGCTATCTAGTAGAGTACCATATCTTTTGATTGATGAAGAGGATTTGAAAAGAGGAGATAACAAGAGGACCTAAGGAAATGTTGAGTTATGTGATACTTCAATGGGTACTTGATTAGTTGGCACATTGACAAGGTAATGTGTTGGTCATCTTTAACACTAAGTGAAGAAGTCAATTGATTTGAAGCACATGCTTAACCGAGCAAAAGAGAAGAAATTTAGTTTAAGCCAAGTGATGCTAGTGTCGACCGAGCGTCAGTATAAATCGAGCAAATTTAGTGTCGACCGAGCATCAATAATTGTTGAGCAACAGATAATTAACTGTGAGAAGACAGTATTTGCCGAGAAGGAAAGTTTTAGTGATGACCGAGGAGATGAACACAGTATTGACCGAGTGTCAGTAATTTACAATTTGTGAAAGAATTGAGAATCCCAATCGACGTAGTTGAATTCTTGGGATATTTAAAATGTGTTGAAATCATTAATGAATGATATAGAGCATTTAATTCATGGTAAACCATTTTCTTATGGAGTCAAGGAGAAGTTTGGAGATGTATTTAGAATGAAAAGGAGGAGAATAAAATGATGGAAGGATTCGATGAATATGACCTAAACCTAATATCTACGGAAGAGATTAAGCGACAAAAGATTAATCTACCTAATCAAGGAGGTATAAGGATAACCTAATTGTGAGGTTATGGAGTGTGTGAAAAAGTTTGATGTTATTGACTGGTGAATCTAAGCAGAAGGCTAAGAAGAGTTGAACAAAGTTGAGGTGATTGCTTGAAGAGATTTCTGAGCAGATCAGAGATGGAGATGGAAATGAAGGTCAGTCAGTAAATCAACATATGAGCGAATTGGATCTGTATTCGCAAAGTGAGTTGTATATTTCAGATGAGAACCTATTGTTACTCTCTAACCTTTGTATCAGTCAAAATTCTTTAATCAAGGTTGACCTAATAGTCATTTTGTAAATCCTTTAATCAAGGTGACATTCTAATGGAGTGTTCTTAAGCCCTCTAACCAGGCCACTCTTAACAGGGTGATTAAATCCTTTAACATGGTCACACCTAACATTGTGTGTTGTAAACCTTTAATAGGGTTGGCTTCTCACATAGCTCACTTTAGAAGAGTGAAAATTAGTAGCATGTTACTGGTGGTTTTTCCCAAATTGGATTTCCACGTTAAATCCTGGTGTTATACTTGTGTGAATGTTATTTGATGTGAATGTTGTTGAAAGTTTTATATTCTGCAAGTTGATTACTTTTGGATAGTGGACTGCAAGTTTTATGTTACTGATCTATTCTATAGAGACCGAGTGAATTGCTAATTAGATCTAAGTTTGTTGAAGAGCTTGAAAGTTGAATTGGTACATCTGGACCTGAGGATAACTGATTCACCCCCCCTCCCCTCCCTCAGTTATTCTAAAATCATTCTAACATTTTCAAGTTCACCCAATTTCACCTATTAGAACAAATCTTCACACCTAAACTAACACAACCAAAATCTCACAACTGGTTTTTCCCTCAAACAATTTACATTTTCCCTCTACCCAACACTCTTATTAGAATATGTAGACTCTCAAAATCTCGTCTACCCACCATCCACTTAGTAGAGGATCTTCTTACACCTATCTAATACTCTTTGGTTAGACATTACATGTGTATTTGTTGCATCATGCATATTTGCTTATATGTTTCATATTTCTTGTATCACGTATATTTATATATATGTTGCATACTTGTGCACCTGTCTAGCTTAAGTTCACTTATTTGATCTTAGTTAATCCTAGTTTAGCTTTAATTGAGCTTTAATTTTCTTTTCAGTTTTTTCCCCTAATTTAGGACTACTTGCTTTCTATAAAGCAATTCATTATGCATTGTATCTTCATTCTATAATCTTTTCTTTTGAATAATACAAAAATTCTTTCTTGTCACTCTCCTTGTAAAAGGTGTTCTTCATTTTTTGTTTGATCTTGCAGGTGCTTCTATTGTAAATTCAACAACTGATCTTTTTGTCTACACAATTGACTCATGTTTTGGCACAATTGAATATATAGAATATACAAATAAGTATTGGTCATCAATTTTGTATTTTTGGACATTTTGAGTTTTAACTTGTCCTAACACATCCATTTCCTATCATATCTTTGATCCTTCACTCAACAATTAGACTTGATACCCCTCTAAATTTGAGCTCAACATTTCAACCAACCTTCTAAATCAAAGAGTTGTCTTTAGTCCTCTTTCTCTTACATCTTTTGACATCACTAGTTGGTCTTATCATCCTTGATTAGGAGATCATTCTACTCCATTTGAGTAGGATAAATTGGCTTTGAGTTCATAATCTCCTCTTTAGATCACATTCTCTTCTACCAATTGTCTTGTGGCTATCCATCATAGTCCAAGTTAGCCTTATCATCACCTACTTTTATCTAATATATAGAGGAACTTTTGTCCTCTTTTCATCACCAAGTATTCATCCAACTATCTACCCATTTTACCAAAAACTGTTGGTAAATAGTAGTTGTACACCTTGTATACTTATGTTTATTATTATAATATTTTATTTTATTATGTAAATGTTGTACCTAGGAGCATCTAGATGGATGTGCAACATGTACAGATTAGATTTTGAAATATTCTTGGGGCCACTTGATGTTGTAGTATAATATTTTATTGATGTAATTATTTAATATTGGAAAAATAAATTAATAAAGTACCCAATATCAAATGTGGGATCATGGAATTAGGTAGTACATTGTTTATGTAATACCACTTGGTGGTTTTGTGGGAGCTTATTTCTATAAAAACAATCATAGATGGGTAGTTGTTGAGGTAAGTCAAGTTTAGCATTTGTGAAAGTTGAAAGCATGGCATGGGATGTGTGGTTGCTTTCTTGTTAACATGAGTGTTTTTAATGATTGGGGCTTCAAAGACTTTCATGGATGTATTGTAATGTTGCATTGCTAAAAAAAACATGGATGATGGATACTTTTGGAGGCTAGGTTTTTCCCTCATGAGGGTTTTCTCAGGGGTATATCTTATGTCACATTTTTGTGGGTATGTTGTCTCTTCTCTTCCACGTGGATTCAAAGTGTTTATTTATTTAAAATCTTAATGGGTTATGTGAAAGTTGTCCTATGTTGGTTGTAGGTTTCCTTACAAGTGGTATTAGACATGTGATTTTGCTATTATAACCCTAGGAGTGGAATCTATGGAATTCATGAAGGAATGATAGACATTGCAAAACATGAGGATTTTTTAGGTTTCTTATTACAGATCTAAGGGTTTTGTTTATTATTATGATCGGTTATTTGTAGATTTGAGGCTTAATTATTTTTTGGCCAAACAAATTTTTTGAATATGCATTTAAATGAGGGTTTTTTAGGGGAGGTTTTACAACTCTTGCACAAAAATAGACCTCACCATTGGATCCAAGTTGGATAAGTGATGGATTTTGATATATAATTTGCCTCTCTTTTGGCCATAGTTTAAAAAAAAATGAAAAATCATGTTGATAGTGGTCAAATTTAGTGTGTGTGTGTGTGTATTTCCCATCGTATTAAAAAAAAGTCTTGCAAATTTCAAAAAAATGTGTGAATCAAACCCCAAGGGGGTTATTTTAAAATATTAAAAAATAAAAATACTATTATTTAATAAAAAGTTCTATTTATTAAATGTTATATATTATTTTAAATAATAAAAAACTTGCACGTGAAAAATTGAAAACCTCAATACAACATTTTATTGAATATTTTTATCAAGACTTCAAATTTTTCACCCAATATTAAAAAAATCATCCCACCACCTACATTAAATGTATTGAAATTTAAAAAAATAGATCTTTTTTTATCGGTAATAGTTTTTCATTATATTAATAATAATAAAGATTCTACAATAACATATCAAATTTGATCATCCATACTAATTGGTAATAAACTACCACTTAAACATCAGTTCAAACTAACTAAAACTATCTTCTACAACTACTAAAGTCTATAACAACTAAATTAATTATGCCCCTTCAATAACAAAACTGAGCATTATCAATTACATACTTTGAACTCAAAAACTTGACACAAAACCATAGAAACTACCCCAACAAACTAACCTTGACTTTATATCCAAAACCCTTTGAATTATTTGGAATAAACTTGTCGCCTTTAGTTTGGAGTCGAGCCCTCTTGGATTCTCTTTTTTCCTTCTCTTTTTATAGCTTCTCTTCCTCCATTTATAGCAAAAACTCATTTAGTAGCTCCTAGCCATCTTTAGCTTCTTCAATTCATTTTTCTTTCATTGTTGTAGCACTCCATACAAGGAAGGGCTTATAGCTCTTCATAGTTCCTTCCACTTCTCTCAATTTCCTTCCTCTACCCTAAATCCCACTCTTGGCTCTGCCATGGCCAAAATCGGAATCATTCCACCAGTCCATTAGGGTTTCACACAATACTTCATCACCCACAAAGCCTCCTCCTTCGCTCTGAGTTGAAGAACCCATGCACACACTACAGATGCAATGTCAATATTAGAGCGGTATTGATGCTCTATTTCCTTGAACTCTTCTCTAAGGAACACGTCAATAATCTTCCAGAATCGGGGGTCATCTATTAGAAAAATCTCTCTTATCTACTTTAGACTCACTTACTCCAGAAATATTTGCTGCCGGTTTGTCATTTTCAAAGAGAAATTGGCCTACATCCCTTTGCTCCATCAAGGTTCTGCAAACCTTACCACCTAGAGATTAAAGGCGTTGCCCAATGTAAAATAAAAATAAATGTCTCACCCTATACATCATGTGAACCACCTTTCCTTCTTCTAGACTCTTCCTCTTCGATTACCAATGCACCCAATTTACCTTCCGCATCGGCCTTGGAGAGTACAACATTAATGATATTTGTATCCAGTCATGATGACATTGCGTACTTGTCTTCCTTTTTTATTATTTCTTTGCAAGGTTGCCCACGAAATGATTGAAATCTACCCATCACCTTAACGACTACAAAGAGGAGGGAATATCTCTAAATTTGAATTTGAATTTATTCATTAGTGCCTTGATGATTAAAAATTAGACTACAATGCATCTCATCTTAGCCTTCATCTACAACTACCTCCTTGAACATCAATTTCCACTTGAAGTTGCTACTTCAACCCAAGGATCGAGATTCTCCCCGTCAATAATTCACAAATCCTCAATCAATTCTACTTTGCCTTGCTCGTTTAATAAAATCCCTACTTTTGACATTACATCATACACTTCATTCCCTTCTCTCCTTACATGAGTGATTTTGTATTCTTCAAAAGAACTCAACAATGCTTTAATCCTTTGTATATGCTTATTCATATACCGTACACTAGACTCCCCTTTAATTATGGTGTTTATGATTATTAAAGAATCCCCTTCCAAATGGAGTTTAGACACATTGAGGACTTTTTTCTGTTTTGATTGCTATAAAGGCTACCTGGACCTCAACCTCATTGTTTGTCCCATCCACCAAACTTCTTGATCTAATCATCAGGATGTTACGTGTCCAATCATGAACTACAAACTCAGTACCTGAAGGCCAAAAAATGAATGGGCCTTTTAAAAGGGTGCTACTCTTTTTTAAAAAGATTCAAGTTTGTTTTGAAAACTTAAAATTAAATTGATGCGAGAACCACCTTGGAGTTATAGACATGGGAAAATTGATTGTTACTTCAATGGAGCATAACTTTCACCCAGGATGCTAGATTTTGGATTTTTTATACTTGTTGAAAAGTTGGTTTTGAGCACCAGAGGATGGTACAGGTTTGGTCTCATGATTTTGTAATTTTGTCATGGTTTGGAGGAATATAATCTAGATGATCTCTTGTTGAGATTTTTTGTCATAAATTTTGCATATGGAGTTGGATTTTTTACTTTGAATGGGTGTTGGAGTGCATGTTCAATTGACTACTTGACATTATTGTTATTTTATTAGTTTGATGAGTATGGAGAGTTGTGTACTTGTTTTTAACTTGTTGGTACCTAAGACTCGAGGTGTGATTGTGAGTGGATCCAAACAAGACAGAGACGTTACCTTGAGGGAGTATAAAATTTATCAGATATATGATGATAAAACTGATTATTATATTTGGTGCTTCTTAGTACATGTTTACAGGTGTATTTAGAGTTTTGGATTCAATGGTTGTTGATCCAATATTTTACACTAAGGTAATAGCCCTTATGGGAATTTTAGAGACTAGGGGACATAATGCAAGTCATTGAACAAACTCTAGGATTGAGAAGTCAACTCTTAATAAAATTGGTTTTGAGGAAAATGGGAAAGAAATACTGAAATGTAGATCTAACTCTAAGGCAATACACCAAGACATTCGAAAGGTGTCAAATAAACTTTAGGAATTTTCTAGATCCAACACAATATATTAAAAAATAAATAATATTTTATCACGTTGAGCATAAAGCACCACTATCCCTTCATTGTTGAAGTGAGAACAAAGTAATAAGGTTCATAAAAATGTACAACAATATTTATATCCCCTCATGGGAGCACATGTTAAAGCTCAAAAGTAATGGAAATCGTCTATACAATTACCAAGTATATGTATTGATCTTCACATTCATCATAAACATGGTATGATCCTAATCATCCAACCACTATTATGGGTGAAAGAGTAAATACATAGTTCAAAAATGCAAGTCTTTAGATTATAATCATAAGAGTTAAAAATCAAGAACATGATAGATTATTCACTGGACATAGAATTCTTCATATATTTAAAGATAAAAGCAACTCAAAGGGACTTAAAAGAACTGTCTAATATGACATGAGTTGAACTTAAATGAAAAACTAAAGTTTGAGCAATATCCAATCTTAACAAAATACTAAAATATCAGTTCTCTTACTAACATAAAAGTTTTAGGGTAAATGATAATGATAATAATGATTCTCCTACACATGTGGGAGAGAATTGATTTTCCCTTAATGTCATTATTGTAGCCTCAATAGACTTGGTACCGAGACCTTCTCTTTGCAAAGATTTTCATACATGTGTTAGTTGGACGGGTTCTATAGGGAAATCCTACCTTTCCTTCACACAAAATTTTCAGGTGTGACACCTAGTAGCTACATTTGACAAGGCCCATGGGAAACAAAAAGAAACCAAGACATCAACAGGTGTTGACTTGCATATTTCTTGAAACCTTTGGCGACTAGAAAAGAACAAAATGCCTACCACTTTTGAATCACATTTAATTTTATAAATGTCTTGGGCCGTTTATAAACATGTCTACTGATTGGTGACTCTTTAGGAATCATCACCTACGAGGATATTAAACCCAAAATTTCTAATTTTAAATAAAATTGAGTGCAAGGAAAGGGAAAAGGTGGGAATCTACAACCTTGAAAGAGTAGATACCAACAGAGCCCAATCTATGCCAATAGAGTAGTCATGTAATTGAAATACTAGAATCAAGAATTAGCTCAACCTGAGGATCAAGGATTAGCTCAACCCGAGTTGCATCTGGATTACGTTCTAAATTCTATTTAAAAGAATGATCTTGTCTTTTGTTTTCTCTCAACTACTTCATGTAATCCTCCTTGAGAAATGGTCCATATTTTGAAAAGGTGAAGGTAGACCTACCTATATGAATGTATTAATCTACCCCCTCCTCTATGATATTGATAACTCAAGAGTCCTAAGGCATTCCCTAGTATATGAGGCATCTTCATTACATATAGTAAACTCTCCGACCCTTTATATCATTAGCCTTTTGACATTAATCCCTTTAAATATTAATATGTTCTCATTTGCCACACAATTTATTATTTAGGTCTTAAGCTTCTATCACCATAGGAGTAATTTTTTATTGGGTTGCATCTATCACGAAAATAACTAAAGAGTTCAATTTCAGGGGATCGATAATGAATTTGAAATCTAGCACCAAGGATAGCATAAATATTTATATCTTGTCCCAAAGGGACACATACAACTATTAAATTAATGCAACACAATTTAATTGACTAGGGGTAGCAATAGAGGCCTATAATTGTTAGATCTGTGCATCTTTTTCTTTTACAACTTCCTATAGTTTTTTTTTTTTTTCTGCTAGAACATTTAACATCTCTTGTCTAATTTTCACAAGTTCATGTTCCCTAGCTTGTAAACCAGATTTTACAGTATGATGATTCCATCTCTCAAGCTCTAGTTCTGTCTTGGCTATTTGCATTTCCCTCTAGAACTAAACTTCTTTATCTTGCAATTCTTGTTGAATCTATGCTTGTTGAGATATGTTGGAAACAATCTCTTTCTCTTCTATCTCCAATTCTCGTTCTTTGTCCCGCATCTTCCTTTCTAATATTTCCTTTTCTCTATCCCTTTCCCTTAATAGGTTTTGAATGTCAGTTATGCACTAAACTAGCCCCTTCTTTTAAATATTTTCCTTTTTCTCCAATTGGCTTATATTTCTTAAGGAATATTTGAGAGATTTCTAAATTTGAGACAACTTGTGTTCCTTTGATTCCTGTCATTGATTAGGGTTGTCCTTTTCTTCATTCAACATTGGCAAGGAGCTCTCCAATTGGGCTTGAATTTTTACAATTTATTTCTTTTTCTTTTACTTGCAATTCCTTAGAGGATTCTTCATCCATCCCCTTCCTAAGGTGAGCACATTCTATTAGCAATATGCTTTGTGTTGTCATTGATGTCAACCTTTGGTGTGGCATTGGGGACATTGATTAATGAAGAAAAATTGAATACTTGTCATTAAAGTGTTTGACATTTATTGAAGAAGAAGATTTGAATACTTTTCATTGAAGTGTTTGACATTGATTGTTGAAGAAGATTTGAAGACATGTTGTTGGGGTTGTGATAGTGATTGATGAAGATATTTGAAATGATTGCATTAAGATAGTTCGTGGTATATCTGAAAGATAGAAGTATGAAATGATGCAATATGCAGGAAAGAGTATTTGAAGAACTTATGAGAAGATTCTTTACATAAAGTGATGGTGGTTTTTAGTCATGTCTATAATTGGTTTGTTCTAAGTATGTTTCTCTATCATGTTTTTAGGTCCTTAGTTGTTCTACAAAATAAGTGTTTTTTGGTTTTCTGATAAAGAGACTGTTGTTAGAAATGGGTTGAACATGCTTGGAGAATTCCCTACATTGCTCCACATTGGAATTTCAAGAAGTACAATTTGGTGGACATGTTCATAAGGTTTTCATAGTGCTTTAGTTCAAAGACCTTGAGTTTATGTTGCTTCACAAGTAAAGATGTTTTTATCTTTCATCATATTTTTCTTGTATATGTTGGAGGACAATGTGTCTTTTTGGCATCTCTGTGCAAATTTTTTTTATTAGGGATAGTGAGTTCCTTGGCAGTACGCCTAAACTTTGGGAACAATGAGCTCCTTCATCTCTAGCCTAAAGCATTGTAATTATTGTCATATATTGTGAGTAAGGTTCTCATCATGGTTTTTCTTGCATTAGGTTTTCCACATAAATCTTGTGTTCTTGTGTGTATCTTCATTTTATATCTTTTAGAATTGGCTAGTTGTTTTAAAGAATTGGTAAAATTTGAGTTACATTTTGTTTATGTTGATTCACCCCCCCACCCCCCTTTTAGAATTTAGTGGTGTTTGACACATTCCAACTCATAAGACCTAGCTTGAGACCTAAATCTACCAATTGTGGCTTTTGCATCCTATAATTCATTTTCTTTCTTCTCTAGTTTACAAGTGATTTATTAGTAGTTACGAGTCACCACCTTGTGGATTCCTCCATATGTTTCACCATATCTTGAGGTCAGACCAATTTGATATCAATCCCAACTTCGTAGGTATCAGATTCTTCAAGAAGCATATGTCCCTAGAGCTTATTTCTTACATTGGGGATTCTAGAGACCATGGTAAATTGTTTACTTTTATCATGAAAGCAAGAACTTAGCATTGAAGTGGTTGGTTTTTTATCATCTATGTTCTTCATTTTTTGAACTCTATCAAGCCTAGCTTGCTTTGTGACATTGAATTGCCTATCAGTTATTGATGAGATTACAATGTGTTGCCCAACAAATAGGGCACTAGGATGTAAAACTAAAGGCACATAGACAACTATTGACTCAACTTGTGACCTGGGAGGGGTAAATTTTAAAAAGGTGATAGGGAAAAAGTTTGGAATTGGTTGCAAGCCATATAATGAGAATGGTGGACTTGGAGTTACTTGGATTGAAGATGACCAATCATAAATTGATAACATTTGGGAGTCCCCAGGGGAGGATAGTTTTAATGGGGAAGACATGAATGGACTCAATGATATAGTCAGACCTAGACGAAGGCTAACCAAAGATTGAGAAGGGAGAAGAGGGGGAGAAATTTTTTCCTAAGTAGCCACTGGTAGATTTGACAATGTCTAAGTGTGAATGACATATATTCTACTTCTCTCTTCGGTTCTTGCTCTTAGATTTTCTATGCTATCCTCTCTCTCTTTTTAGGTTAGAACCTATATGATATGTGCATTTTTTTACTAAAGATAATTTATAGAGGCCTTGTTGGATTAATAATGGAAAGTTAAGTACTGAGAGGGGAGGGGTGAATCAGTACTGTAAAATTTTTTGTCAACCTTTGTTAACTTGATTTGTATTACTGTCATATATTTTGATCATTTACCGAATTGAAAACTTTGCATGTAACACTCTAAAACATAGAAATAAAAAAATGAAAACATAACTCATAACACAATGATTTTTGGTCTCGCACAAACCCTTAGTCAAAGGGAAAAACTACGGTGGGGATGGTACCCACAATCCTTCACTATTGCAGCAAAAAGGTTGCTCGGTTAGAGCTACAATGTTTAGCTACTTCTGATAGATTACTCTATTAGGAGTACAAAAAGACTTATATAGTCTACCTTGTTAAAGGATTTCATAATCTCTAATCTAAGAGATGTACCCTATTTAAAGGATTTACAAAATAAGACCTATTAGGGCCTACCCAGTATGAGATTTTACAATTCTAAATACAATACAAATCAATACTAAATATGTCTATAATAATGCATTAACAAATGTTGTTTAGACTCACTATGCTCAATAACATCTTTACCTCATTTTGTACTTAATCAAAATTCAATGTCAATACTCGGTAACCTCAAATCTGATTCACCTTCTCAGTTTTTCTCTAACTGCTCTATACTCAGTAGATTATCATCTTCACATCACCATCACATCAATTTTGCATCCTTCTCTAACTTCTTATCATCTGCATCATCCTTTTGATCTTCACAAATTGTTCTTTATATACTTAACCTAGAAGCGGTGGAAATGTTATAGATTCTTCTCCTTAAATGGCGGTAGCTTCGATTACATTTCCAATGTATATATTTCTTTCATTTTCCATTGGTGGATCTTACCTTGTAATCATGTGCAATCTTATGTTTACATTCCCAATGTTTTACCAAACGATCTCCTTGAAATTAGTAAAAAAAAATTGCTTAGTGTCCAGGTTCAATGTATCTGCCTTGATCTATTATGTCAACATGTGTTACTTGATAACACATTTTGTTCTTGCTAGATAACATGTGCTCTCAACTCGGTAACTAATATGCACTGCTCGGTGTCTGCCTTTCTCTGCTCGGTGTCTGTCTCTCATTTTCCTTTACCGATATTACCTCTTCATTTACTGACTTCTTTGTTTGCTTCATCGACTGAGTCCTATGACTCCTTTCACTGACTAACTTTAACTATCAATATGACTTTGACAAAACTAATGACAACAATAATTCTCTTTAGGGGTATCAATCTCACCCTTTGGCATTAGTTTGGCATCTTTGTTAAAAACTCAAAGTCATTCAAAATTTTATCCTTAATCAAAATTTGATCATGCATAAAACTTTAAACTCGGTAAAAACTTGTGACTTATAACTCCATATAACTCTTATATCTCGATAAATCCATAACTCCCCCTATGATAATACTTCATATATACTATACAATACTTATACATAAATATCCCCCTTTTTGATAAATATGCCAAAAAAAATTACTTACTTGGATTAGATGGATGGATCTTATCAAAAATGTGTTTATACCTCTTCTTTGCATCAACCAGTGATGTCTCCCATGATTCCTTTAGTGTTTTTAGTACCACAATTTGTTCACCAATATGTGTTGCTAATCCAATCATGCTATCCATTGCACTGATATCAGACGTATTGACTAATTCCTTGGCCTTGTGTAAATTTTGTTGCAGTGATTCAACTTGGGGAATCAAAAGTGCTTGCATCTCAAGAAGTTCCATTCTTATCTTGTTCTCTTCTCTTCTAAGGTCATGTTGCATTCCCATCAATTTTTTCAGCCTCGGGTAGTAAATTTGAAATGATTCAAGCTCGATTGTAACATTCCTTAGTTGATCGGTTAGCTCTTTCTCAACAAAATCATCTTTCTTTCTTATCTCCTTAGTGAAATTTGATATTAAAAAAATCTTATGAAACAATGAAAGAATATCATGCAATTTATTTTCCAACACTGTAATCAACTCAAAAAGTGATACCTTGTCCAATGTAACATTCTTCAATATATCTTCAATTATTTTGTGTTCCATTTTCTTCTGATGAAATTTCATCAAGTACTCAGTGCTCTCTGTACCAAGTTCTTTGATTTTCTTTACCAACTCCTCCAGTTGACTCTGTAGACTAGCCTTCTCATTGATATGTGCATCAGGAACAATTTCTTGCAGTATATCCTTGACACTTTGTTGCACATCTATCTTTTATTTCTTAGCCAACATTTTATCTTGGGTTGCTTTCATCTTCAGTAGATCTACGAATTAAAATAATTATTTTGGAATTAGTGAAGAGATGTCTACCTTAGGTATTATAATCGGTTGGCTCAAGTAAACTTTAGTTTTCTAATGTTTTCTTTTCCTCATCTTCTTCTTCTCAACTTGAGTGCTTTGACCAGTAGAAAATTTAGGGGAATTTGATACTTTCATTGCATCAGATGTAATATCGTTTGTAGTTTCTTCTATTTGTTCTTCTCTTTTGTCTTCTTTCTTTTCTTCTTGTTTCTCTTCTTCCTTTTCTTCTTCTCATTTCTCCTCTTTTCTTTCTTTATATTTTTCCTCTTTCTTCTCTTCTTCTTGTTCTTTTTGTTGTTGTTGCCTTGTAGTCTTGGTAGAGGTAACCTGCTTGGTATTTCAATCTTTGGTTGTCTCAGTTTCCTTTAGTTCCTCAATTTCTTTATGTTCTATCTCCTTTCCTTGTTTTGTAGTCGTATCCTCGGTAATTGTAGGTATTTCTTTAGCAACTTTAGAGATAACTTCATGAACCTTAGAATAATCATGAACTTGTTGTAAAACTGGATTTTCATCCATCAACTTAGCAGTAGCAGTATCATCAATATCCATGTATTTGGTTTCTTTATTCTTGGTCTCCATCACATCTTCATCTTGCCTAATTTCTTCAGCTGGGTCTTTCATTGTGATGTCTTCAATTATTACCTCATATTTTTCTTGTGTTAAATCAATAGGATCTAACTTACCTTTTTGTACCTCAGTCTCAGTTGATTAATCTAGAAAGAATATTTTTCTCCATGTTTCATCGATTTCTTTTTGTACTTCTTCCAATTTGTCGACCATGATCCTTAAAGATCTTCCTTTGACAAGAAATCTACCAGAGTGTTTTTTTAGTGCTTCTTTGATCTTAGGTAATGACAACTCAGGTACAATTATTGCTAGAGATCTTTCCCTCATCTTTTTCTCATATGTCATTGCATACTTCCATCTTGCATCAATTTTCTTATAAATACTTTTAGGTAGTTGGTTGACACTTCAACAGGTATTGTCTTGAATTTGTGCAATGTAAAAACAACTACATCCTCTATCTTTACTTTGTCTTCATCACTCCTTGTATCATACTTAGCATATTTAATTACTCCAAACCCTCCACAATTCTTAAGATTCTCAATAAATGCATCTAAACATTTTAGTTTTAATGGTTGGTTCTGTACAACTTTAAATTATTTACTTGGATCTTCTGATTCAGTTTCACTATCCTCTTGCAATTTCAATTTTCTTCTTGGGTTGGTAGTTGTTTTCTTTTCTCTTATATAGGTTTTTAGTTTCGGTTGCTCAATTTTAGGTTTCCTTTTCTCCCTTGGTGTATTTGTAGACCTTGTCAGTGGTCTTGTTTCTTTGGGGCTCAGTGATTTCTTTTCCACCTTTGGTTTCTTTACCTTATCTTCAGATGGACCTAACTCATCTTCTTCAATTCTAACTCCGAGATTTTTAGATAGATCAGTGATCATTCTTCTTGTTTTCCTTTGAGCCTTAGGTATCAAGATACCTAGTTTTATCATCTCCTTAATTTCCTCATAAAGTTCCATACCGATTCTCTTTCCTATCCATGGGTTTAGCTAGTAAGGCTTCAATTTTTTATGATGTTGTATTAATATCAATCTCATAGCTCATCGTTTGTAGCCAAATAGCCCTTGGCTCAACATCTTTCACAATACATGTGTTGGTATCAACCTCAAAACATATAGTGGCTTGGTGGTCTTCCACTAATTGAGGTGGAATTATAAATTTCTTATGCATCCTTGTTTGAAATTTGGTAAAATAATCAGTCATCATAATATCAAATTTATCTCCTAAACTCTTGATATAGTGATTAATTTGATAGATAATAGGTTTCTCCACATTCCGCATCACATTACCGATAGATAGAAATAAGTTTTGGAAGTAGAAGAATATACATACCAATAGAGAACTGAACTTCAATGTGTTGGTCTTGGATTAATGAATTATGTTCATGTTGTCATTGAATTGCTTCAACAAGATTTTACACAGATCAATCTACATGTCCTTGACAAATTTTTATGCTATGTCCACAACTCCACATGGTACACTATCCACTCGGGAAGATTGGAAGATTCAGTATGATATGATATTGTATGTGAATTTGAGTTCAGGATCTTCCACAATAGATAATTTAAGACCTCTTCCGTCCTATTTAGCTTTTGTCAATTCACATATCTTGTTCTTGTCGGTTTTCTTGTTTGCCTTCATTCTATCACCGATTGGGTATCCAGTCACGATGTGTAGAACATCCTTAGTGATTTTGACAGTTTGATCTAACAACATAAACTGATCATGGACTCAGCTTAACATGATTCCCATCCACTCGATCTTGAATGCACTTGAAATATGTAGGGCATGCATTAAACCCTTAGTCTCCAGGTGGATGTGTGCATCCTTTAATTTCCCATTTTTGCACAAACTTTGGAAAGATGTATCAATGTTTTCTTGACAAATTTCTTTGATTTTGTAGTGGATAAAAGCATGGATGTATTCAATCAAAATGACTCTTGGCAGAATAGATGACAGAGCTCCCATTTTGTTTGGTTTGGCGGCTTTCGCAGGAGGAAGCTTGTATTTCAAGTTGACATGATCAAATTTCTCAACAACAACATGATTATGTACCTTAGGTGCCATTGATTTAGATGTATCATTGCTTGATTAAAGTAAGGTTTTGTGTGAAACAACTCGGTCGTGCTTCCACAACTAGGGCACACACCATAAATTACTCAAATACGTTCAATAGTGCTTAGATCTATTTAGAATTACCTGAACAATCACTTAGATGCTCCTTAGATGACTCGACTCTACAATGTGCTCAAATTCTCTTTGAAAATGTTAGGTGAAAATGAATAACAAATGACTCTATTTATACTTTTTTGTTGATTAGGGTTTTCAACGGCTAGAAAAGTAGCAATAAATTCTATCACTGACTTGCCTTTTCAAATTATACTTTCTTTCACTGAATAAAAAAAAATCATTATCTTTCCCGATCAAACATGAATCATAAACTTCATAACATATGTCCAAATGCATATTATTATGCTTATATGGATATTTGCTCTAATGTTAGGTACTGATTTAAGATTGAAATTTATCTCATAGTTCCTACACATACCTTTAACCGATTAGGTGAAGATAGGTGCATCCTGATGAACTACAACTGATTTGAATACATTGTATAACTTGAAGATCTATGATTTAAGATCATTGAGTTGTTGATTAGATATGTAAGATGGTTAAATCAGTAATATGTTGTCATTGATGTCAACTAGTTTTGACAGTACTTATCTTGTAAGTTACAATACCCAAACATCTGTAGAAGAAAAAGAAAAGAGATGAAGAACATAATATATCTACATGAGGAAGATGGATATGACAGATAAGGATAAGGAATACATTGGGTAACTTATGGATGAGTCTATGACCTTATGTTATTGACTTGATTATGTTGCATTCATCTATGATGAAGGATAGAGAAAAATGCACAAAGAAGTGTTGTCGGTTAAAGAACCATTTCAGTATACACCGACGCAGTGTAGTGTATACTGATCACAGTACAAACTGAGCCTGTGTACACCAACACATTTCTTTGTTAACCGAGCAGAAGAAAAGAACTAAATGACTAGTTTAGCCGATGAAGTTGATGAGCTGTAAAGTACATCGAAATCAGAGATGAAGATAATATTTTTTATGAAGATCGACGGCTAACATAATTCGAAGAAGATCTAATGGATTGAAACAAAATGTGTTACTGACACATCAACTGAGGAAGGTTTAAGTGACAAAATCAACAAAGGAGATTAAGAGGCAAAATCTGATGGATGGAATTAAAATGGTTTACTCGTCTATTTAAGAGACTGGGATTTCATGATGAAATCATGCTGGAAGGAGACTGCAGAAGATATCACATGAACAAGCTTCATGCATGCCTGATCTGATTGGTTAAGGAGAACCGAACTGTAGAGATTACCGAGCGTCAAAAAGCTATTACTGAGCGACAGTAAGTTACTGAATATTGATTGAAACATAATTGAAATATTGATCAGAGGATTTGAATGAGCTTAATATAGATTTGATAATCTGCAATTGGAGTTGTGTTGTAATTAGATCAACTACTGTTACATTTTAACCATTGTAAAGAGAGAAATATCTTAACAGAGTGGACTAGAAAGTCTTGTAATGTCATTCATAGAGTGTACATTTGTTATCCTATCAAACCCATAGTGAATGCTGGTTGGACGATAATGGTTGGTCTAAAATCCTCTAACAAGGTCACACCTCACAGTGTGTTTGTAACCTTTAACAGGGTTGGATCTTCACCGACCTCACTTTAGAAGAGTGAACAATTTTTGGGTTGCCGGTCCCAGGTGGTTTTTCCCTTCACAGGGTTTCCATGTTAAATCTCTTGTGTTAGGTGTTGATTGAGATGATTTTTTGTTATCATAGTTTTCATGTTGCATGTTGCATATTGGATTTGGTCAGTAATCATTACATGTTATTAACTGGTAATCGGTAAAAGCACAAACAAAATACTATTTTAGTTTACCGAGCTGTAGAAGTTTTAGTAAATTGTTTTTGGATATACATTTTGTGATTGGGATTGTGGATAACTGATTCACCCCCCTCTTAGTTTTTCTAACAATTGGTATCAGAGCGTTGGTTGCTTGGAACAGAGTTTTAAGGACTTCAGCACAAAGATCTCAAAATGTATAAGAGGGAAGTGCCAAAGCTAAACAAAGACAACTTCACAGTATGGCAAAGCCGAATGAAGCTGCATGTATCTGGAATTGGGAATTCTATCCTGACACTAATGGAGAATGGCTACATTGCACTGCCCACTGGTCCTTTGACCCTTGATCAACTGAGAGACAGGCATGAACATAATGTTACTATGATGGAGATTGTCGCTACCTATATCGATGCTAAATTTGAAGATATTAAAAATTACACTACTGCAAAAGGTATGTGGGATAAACTTGCTCAAGTTTATAGTGGTGATGTGAATTTCAAAAGAGCCAGAGTTGAAAGCTTAAGGGGAAGATTCGATGATATGAAGATGAAGGAAGGTGAAAATATTGTGCAGTATACAAATAGACTGAAAGAGGTAGTACATCCTATTAGATCATCTGATGGTGTTATTAATGAAGAGACAGTGGTAAGCAAAGTTCTCAAAACCTTATTGCCGGTTTATGCAATCAGAATATCTGCAATTCATGAAGCAAGGTTTGCATCTGGTAACAACCTTACTCTTGATAATCTGATTGGTCAGCTTACAACCTTTGAACTGAATAACTTTGACAATAGTGTTGTACCATCTGTTGAATCTGCTTTTATTTCTTCTTTGAAGATTGGTAAGTCTAGTAGCAGAAATAAGAATGATGATAGTGATAGAAATACTGATGATGAGCTTGATGAACTTGAAGCTCTTATGGCCAGAAGGTTACCTAAAGGTAAAGGAAGGTATAGAGGTAAATTAACTTTAGCATACTTTAACTGTGAAGAGGTTGGTCATATTGCTGCTAGATGTCCACACATGAAAGATGATGACAGAAACAAAGACCGATCTGGTGAAGGAAGCTATGGGAGAAGAGGCAACAAAAGTTACCGACACTACAACAGAGACAACTGAGACAATAATGACAAAGGAAAGAAGCTGTGCTACATTGCAGAAGAAGATGTCACCAATATTGACACTGATGAATATGTGGAGGTAGTATTTGTTGCAATGAAGGATGAATCAGAAGAAGATGAGAGGTATGTAGAGACATCACTTATCTCTAAGGTTAATAAGAATGATACATGGATTATAGATAGTGGTTGTACACACCACATGACTGGTGATGAAGATAAATTTGATCATCTTGAAGAACACAATGGAGGATCTATTAGAATGGGTAATGATGCACCTTGTATGGTTAGAGGAAAAGGATCTCTGATGATAAATGATAAAATTAGATGTGATAATGCTTATTGGGTAAAAGGTCTAAACTATAATTTTCTAAGTGTGGCACAACTGAACAATTCAGGCCACCGAGTTTCTTTTGAGAGCAATAAAGTGAAGATATATGATGATGGAGGAAGACTTATTAGAACTAGAACACAGTCGAGAGGTAATCTATTTTATCTTGATAATGATCAGTCTTCTTGTTTAATGATGAAAGATGAAGATGCATGGTTGTGACATAAGAGGTTATGTCATGTGAATTTTGATAACATGATTAAGATCGGTAAAAAAAAAAAGGTTAGAGGTCTGCCTAACTTATCTAAGCTTGATCATGTTATGTGTCATGAATGTCAGAAAGGTAAAATGACAAAATCTAGTTTCAAAAGAAAAGATTATTCAACAAAGAAATTACTTGAGTTAGTGCATACCGACCTATGTGGTCCTATGAGAACTCAAAGTTACTATGGAGACAGATAATTTATTCTTTTTGTTGATGATTATACTAGATTAATGACAGTCATGTTCTTGAAAGAAAAATTAGAGGCATTTAAGATGTTCAAGTGGTATAAAGAAAAAGTTGAGAAAGAGACTGGTAAAGAATTGAAATGCTTAAGATCTGACCAAGGTGGTGAATTTATTTTTGATGAATTTAATAACTTTTGTAATGAGCATGGTATTAAAAGATAGGTCTCTGCACTAAGGACACCACAACAAAATGGAATAGTTGAAAGGAGGAATAGGTCAATAGTTGACTGTGCAAGGACACTAATGTTACAAAAGAATGTTGCTTAGACATACTGGAGGGAAGTTGTTAGCATAGCTATCTATGTTTTGAACCGAGTACAACTGAAGAAGGACACTAATAAGACACCCTATGAGTTATGGTTTAGTCACAAACCCATTGTAAGTTATTTCAAGATTTTTAGAAGTAAATGCTTTATTTTGAAAGATGAAAGAAATGGGAAGTTTGACTCAAAAGGTGATGAAGGGATATTTCTGGGATATTCCACTAAAAGTAAAGCATACAAGTGTCTTAACAAAGTAACTAATAAAATGATTGAAAGTACTAATGTTCGAGTTGATGAGTTTGATGATAAGAATGTAGAGGAAAGCACAAAGGAATCAGAAGACTATGGTAGATTCAGTTACATTGAACAACCAAAGTACCTACCAACGCAACAGATAGTGACAATCGGTCCACAAGAAATCAATACCGAGGAACAAGAAAAAGAAACCGATGAGCAAGAAGCACCCACCGAGAAAGCAAATGAACCTGCATAGGATGAACAAGAAAGAAGAGATTGGATACTGGCAAAATTTGTCAGAAGACATCATCTTGAGACACAAATCATTGGAAACAAACAAGCTGGCATGCAAACAAGGAGTAAAGCAAGACAAGGTACATGTCTAGTTTTTTTATTATGAACCGAAGAATGTAAAAGTTGCATTAAAAAATGATGAATGGGTTAATGCAATGAAAGAGGAAATAGAATAGATAGAGAAGAACAAAACTTGGAGTTTAGTACCCAGACCTAAGGACAAGAATGTTATCAGTACTAAGTGGATATTCATAAACAAGCTTAATGAGAATGGAGAGGTAACAAGGAACAAAGCTAGGTTAGTATGCAAGGGATATGCACAGGAGGAAGGAATAGATTATGGTGAGACATTTGCACCTGTTGCTAGATTGGAAGGAGTCAAAATGTTACTTGCATATGTTGCACACAAAAGGTTCAAAGTTTACCAAATGGATGTCAAATCACTTTTTCTGAATGGGATACTTGAAGAAGAAGTCTACATAGAACAACCTGAAGGGTTCATTGATCCAGAAAACAAAGATATGGTATGTAGATTACATAAAGCTTTATATGGTTTGAAGCAAGCACCAAGAGCTTGGTATGAGAGGCTGCATAACTATTTGTTGAATATTGGATTTGTTAGAACAAGTGAGAACAGTAATCTGTACATGAAAGGAAATTATGATGATACTATCTTGATTGCTGAGATATTTGTGGATGACATAATATTTGGAGGAAAAGATCAAATCTATAAGTCATTTGCTGATGAAATGAAAAGTGAATTTGAAATGTCTATGTTTGGAGAGATTAAGTTCTTTCTAGGCTTACAAGTGATTCAACAGAATGATGGTATATTCATCACACAATCTAAATACATAAAGGAAATCTTGAAGACATTTGGCATGGAAGATGCTAAACCTGTGGGAACACCGATGGCTAATAGATGTAAACTGACTAAAGAAGATGGAACTACTGAGGTAAATCAGACACTGTACCGATCCATGATTGGTAATTTAATGTATGTAGTTCATAGTAGACCTGATATAGCACATGTTGTTGGAATAGTTGCTAGATTTTATGCAAACCATAGAGAGTCACACATGGTTGCTACAAAGAGAATCTTAAGATACCTAAAGAAAACTAAAGATTATGGACTATGGTATCCTAAGAAAGGCAAGTTTGAACTGAAGGTATACACCGATGCTGATTGGGCTGAAAATGTGGATGACATAAAAAGTACCACCAGAGGAGCATTCTTCTTTGGTGAAAGACTTGTTACATGGACAAGTAAGAAACAGGCTTGTATTTCTCAGTCTACAGCTGAAGTAGAGTATGTTGTTGTTGCTAATAACTGTTCAAATATTGCATATATCAAGCAAGTGTTAGAAGGAATGAATGAGGTAATCACTGAGCCAATGATTATATATTGTGATAACACTATTGTTATTAATATTTCAAAGAATCTGGTGATGCACTCTAAAAAAAAGCATATATCAATTAAGTATCACTACTTAAGGGAACAAGTACATGAGAAGCAAGTTAAGCTAGAATTTGTTACATCAAAAGAACAACTTGCCGACATATTTACAAAGCCTCTACTGAAGGATACATATGAATACTTGAGGACTAGACTTGGGGTCCGTCCCCTGTCTACCAATCACTAAGGTGATCTGGAGGTTGCATCAGCCTCATCTTATCATAAGATCATACATGTTGATGCAACAAAGTTCACACTTTGGATTTCTGTCTAAGGTTGTGAAAAGATTGAAGTACTAGAACCGATTTTCATAACAGTATACCGAGATACAAAGAATACACTAAACAACAGAGAGTTACATGGCTACTACATGTGTGTGTGAATTTTGTACCTGATCTGTAGACACAACACTTCAGTAAAACATTAGAGGTTAGCAAAAATGAAAGTTGCAATGAATGAAAAACTAAACTAACCAGGTGATTTACTGCCTTCTAATAGGTGTGAGTATGATGTTCTCAGATTTTTATTCGAGATCAGTGACCTTGACGACACCTAAATGAAGGATTTGAATGTAAAATTGATATGAAATATGAATGCAATTAATCTATTTTTTTGATTTTCTTATGCAATGATATGATGAAACTTGATATGAATCTAATCTAGAATGAACTGATATGAAATTGATCCAACAATGATATGAAAATGAATCTAAATGAATGTAAAAACCAAATTGATCTCACAATAGCCTTGATTCGCAATAAGCTTTGATTCTCCAATTTCCAATTTTTCAAAATAGTTGTGCAATTCATAGATGATTTTGGCAGAGTAAGCTCGCAAAATTATGAGATGATTTGGAATGAGCTGAAGCCTTGATTTTATAGAAATCCAAGGCTTTGGAGGTGCATGAAAGAAAGCCATAAATCACTCAAATAAACTCAACTTGATTTTTGAGTTATCTGAAAATAAAGAATAATTAACTCACAAAAACATGCAAAAGCAAAGTTCAACTCAAAATAGAGTTTAGCTTTAATTGATAATTGATAGTTGTTTGCTTTTCTGATTGTGCATGTTTTATTTATGAATTAATTTAATAATAAAGTGATTTATTTCCAACTTAACTGATTTTGAAAAATAAAACAATTGATTTATGGGTTAATCAATTATTTTAATCAAACTTTATTCAAAAACAATATTATTAAAAATTGACAACTTGCTTTAATTAATTAAATAAGAATTTAATCAATTATTCATAGGATTTTGGATTTATTGTCAAAATTAAATAATACAATTTAGGAATAAATAGAATTAACTTCAATTAAACAATTAAGTGGCAGGTATTAAATCTAATTAATTAAATAATGAGAATAGTCAATTAATCAAACTTTAGGATAAATAGGATTTATCGCCAAATAATCATTAAATTAAAGATAATTATTATGATTAGAAATATTACTAGGAATGTTCCCTGATGCAGAATTTATGATAATCAATTAGGATTCGATGATGTTTAGATGTGCCTTAGGTTAGGACTTTGATGTCGATTTCATTCGATGTGTCGATGTAAGAGGTTAATGAACCTATAGCTCATTTTTGGGGTATTACATTTTGCCCCTCTTTGAATTACTGTGTGAAGCGCAATGGTTCAAAGATAGTCTGTGTACGATGTGAAATTGATGTTTGAAATTGATATTGATATGAGACAGAAGCTAATTGAAAGATTTGATATGTAATAGGTCTCGAATGATCAAAGATAATGTTAATTATAACAGCAAATGAACCGATGATTGCGAAAAAGTGTTAAAACACCTGATTCTGAACCTTATGATTGCGAAGAAGTGAGTGACCGATTCTAGACCCGATTGTCCTTATATTGAATCACATTGGTATCACATCCGAACCCTTCAGTTTCTGAAGAACCAAGGAAATAACACAATTGAACCGATAGTTACAAAAACTGATACAATTTACAAGATTAAGAGAATACCAGATTGATATGGATCTCGATGAATCTGATATGCCCCAAGCGATGATTGATTTGCCCTAAGCGATGAGGACTTTTGATGAATCAACAACTAGACGTGGTTGTTGTCTTGATTACTGAGGAAAGATATGATTTCAGCTTTAGATTACAGACTTTGAATGATGTGCAATACCATGCCCCCTTCGGGATTAAAATTGAAATCTGACAAGAAAAGTTAGCATTGATATTTTAGAAGTATGTTAATTGATTTGAGAAGTGGTTATACACGTCTGAGAATGCATTCTGCATCGTTTGGAGGTCTAGGAGACCAAGTTTGACTAGGTTTGACCATGGTTGACCAAGTTGAAATTTTGATAGTTTGATGTAAGATAATTAGTTAAGTTGAATACTGGATTTCTTTGATGAATGAAGGTCGATTATGCAAGTAGTTAATAATATGAATGATCTCAAATTTTGATTTTGATCCCGAAAAAGGATTCTACTTACTATTTCATTGGAGGAACCTTCATGTGAGATTCAACTCTCATTAGACGTGAAGAATTGTTTAAGCTTTGAAGTGTTTCCAAACATTTGTGAGATCATGTAGACATGCAAAATGCAAAGAAACATGCAAAATGAAATGTAACCTAGGACCTAGGACCTAATCACTGATTATATGTTGATTTGTTATCATCATTGAACTTTTAAGTAACTGGATAAATCAATACAATGCCCACTAGCTATGAAACCATAGACATATGAATATCAATTTGTATGCGCAAGAATCAATACAACACCCACTGATTATGAAACCATAGGCATATGAATATTGATTTTATTTTCAGAATGTCGGATTAGATATAAGCATCAAGGCACAAACGCCAGGATCTGAATATCATGTCCATTTTGATATAGCAATTTGTATAAGCATCAAAACATAAACATCGTGATGACTTGAATACACCTTGCGTTGACAAACACATCAAATAGTCAAGAGATCATTCTAAATCCAATGTGAATTACCCATAGTGACCCTTTATCGTTCACATCCTTAGGTAAGATCGTAGTTCACAATAAAAGAAATAATTCACTCAAAAGGATAATATTTAGATCAAACGTCCTTGAATTTTTTGGGTATCAATGGTCGAGGTACTCATGGCCATCCAATTCAAGATAGAGACTCTTACAGATGGAAACCATTTCAATCCAGAATTTCCAAAGTTGTTAGATTTTCACATACAAGCAGAAGACAAAGAAAAGATTATGGCCCCAGTCATCACTCTCTAAATCCTGTAAAGGACATCATCAAAGAGCTCGAAGGACACAATATGCAAAAATCTCAATGTGAATCAGTAAGCATACAAGGAGATAAAAGCATGTAAAAGCATAGATTGTTTTCAATTTGTGTTTGATGTTTGATTGCGTTGTTGTAGATGCAAAATCCTTTTTGGAGACAAGATAGACTAACTGACTCAAATGAAGCTTCAAAGGACTCTAACTGGATATGACATGCCTAAGATACATTGGAGGCCATAGGATATGACATTGATTTCCCCCAAGTTTGAACATTGATAGGATACAGATGCTTGAGCTGATTGGTGTACAGACTGACTTATTGAAAACAGGAATGCAGAAACAAACCGGGAGATATGTGTTGAGAAATTAGGATCATCCTATAGAGAATATATGAGTGCTGAACTGAAATAGATTACTATTGTGATTGTAGAATACAATTGCCTTCGTTATTGATTGATTCTACAATAACAATAGGGTATATGTATATATTGAATAGTCATGTAATGAATAGACATGACCGTATATACTTATGGTCATGTCACTTCATTACATAACTATTAGTTAACACAATTATATTATATAGTATATATATATATATAAATATATCTATATTTATATGCATATCATGATTGTCTCATCATTTATTAAACATAAACGAACAATACTTTAACACTCCCTCTTGAGAGAGAGTTTAATAGAATTTGTAGAATCTTTTCATATCATGATATTCGGCACATCCGGGACAGACCCTTTCAGGAGTCGATCATGATAGACGTCAAGATATTCGGCACATCCGGGACAGACCCTTTCGGGAGTCAATCTTGACAAGTTATTACACATCCAGTAATAACATAAGCAACAAGATATCTGGCACATCTGGGACAGTCCTTTTCGGGAGTCAATCTTGAAGCCTGGTTAACTATTTTCAAGATCGTCACCTTGAAATAGTAACCCAACACACATGAAAGATCGTCACCTTTCATAACACAAAATTAATGGGCCCATAAAGTCTACCATGACTTCCGACACTTCGGGACACATAATTTAATGTAGTCTCATCATGAAAATAGACTTGAATATCATGATATCCGCACAGTTGGGACACACACTTAAGTAGTCAATCATGATATGGTTTTGTCATTACACAACAAGTAATAACAAGAGTCAAGATATCCGCACAATCGGGACACACACTTAAGTAGTCAATCTTGACACTTTGGTTCACTATTATCAAGTGAGGAAGGCTTCCACCTTAAACTTGTCTATCAAAGACAAGAATCATTTAAGATACAAAATGATAGACCACTAAGGCTGAAAATCTCTTTTCAGCTAAGACTTTATTCCTCAACATCAAGAATACTTCCTCTGAATTAATATGACCACAATCCTGGGTTGCCATCTTAATTTGATCTTCTAGCTTCTCCCACTGACATGAAAGCATAGCCTTCTCACATGGTAATTCATCATAATTCTCTGCTACAGTTTCTTGATCACTAGGTAACCAACAAAACATGGTCTACTCCCTCTGAATCAAGATCTTTGAATGTCCACTGATGTAGATCCTTTCGCTTCCTCTTCTGTCATGGAGGCATACCCTGTTTATATGCTCATCTCAGTGTTACTACAGGATGTGACTCCATACCTTTCTTCCTGAGAGAATCGATGTCTCATACATGAATAATCTGAATAGACATAAGGTTGCTGACTCACATTGACTAGCATAGGATGCATTTTGATCTTTTTCAAGGCCACAACATTAACACTCCCTCTTGGACTTGAGGGAAGATAATAAAGACCTCTAGTATAATGAAATGTAGGTTCAAGATGTAAGAATTACTTCAATCAGAGATCCTATCTATATGTATCTCATCTATGATTCTATCCATGAGTTTCCACTTCTATAGCCTCAGAATTGTTTCACCTTCAGCAATGATCTCTCTCAATCAATATGATCGATTTTGTCACAAGTTGACTGAATCATCTGCTCCCTTTGAAGCTCAAGTTCATCAATTCTTAAACTTTCTGAAGATGTCAAGACTCCCTCTTAATCTGAATTTCACATGCTTCCGTCCTTTTATATTCCCTTTCATAAGGTGAGCCCATAAAAAAAATATTTTGAAGAATCCATCTCGCTATAGTCCAAAGGTTGTACACAAATCCATGAGTACTTATTATGAAATTTCACTGTCATAGTGTAATCAAAATCTGGAGCAGTGTAGTTGTAGGAGCCTGTCAGTGCCACATGTGCAATGGACCCTGCACTCAACAGTCCATAGGTACTTGTGATCAAAGAATCATCCTGCACTTATTATAGTACGGAACAACCCTGCATAATGCCTTGATTGCATCATTCTTTTTTTTAGTTGTATTTTTCTTCTACAAGAACATTCTTGGATACAAATGAAAAGATCAAGGCAAATAGCTCTTATAGTACAAACATGAATACATATAAGAAAATGACTACAAAATTATAAAAATTTAACTCAAAGATGAATACTTATCTTAAGTTTCAAATATTTCCTTTCGTAAGGTGAGCCCATTAATATGATACTCGTACTCATCATTCTTCTTCATAACATATCAGTTTTATTATGATCTTTATGTTAATCGAATACTTGACATCAATGTTGTCTTTATTAGCAATTGCAACTTTCTTCATAACTAAAGTCTTCTATTATGGCTGCTGACTAATAAGTCTTATGTCAAGTCACTAATTAACTTGTTAATAATTAATCGATGGTATTGATGTTATTGCTTATTATTCCTTTGTTATCGTTTTGTCTTTGTATGGTCGCTATTCTTAACCAGATCATCGTATCTCAGAACATACTTAAATTTCTTTATGTTGAGTTGAGATCACATCCTCAAGCATGGTTGAGTTGTTCCTATGATGATATCTAAGTGACATGTGCTCTTGGTTTGAGACCAATCAAGCTATTCATTAATGCCTCCCGTAATTAACTGATCGCACCCCCTCCCATATTGTAATTTTTGAACTTAATCATGTCTTCTTAAGTATTAGATCACTAGCATTAGTTATCTTCATATTACTGATTAGACTGCCATCTTAATCCACTCCAAAATCGGTATCTGGCCATCGCTGATTAACTTATATTGTTTTTTTTCTTTGATCGATATCGCTTGCTTACTTGAGCAATGTTTACATATTGATCTAATCCTTAATTGGTGCTTAGACAATATTCCTTCAGTTCACTGGAAGTCAATGCTCATTACAAAGAATATGGTTCAGAATTATAATGGAGAACATAGAAGGGATCATGTTTTGAGTCAGCGATTTTGGAGATTACAGTCAATCAGCAAGGAATATGATATTATAATATACATCTGGTTGACAGACAGCGAAGGAGTCTTACATTTACGTATTTTGGGGAGATGTTTCCAGTCATTGTGAATAGAGATATATTCGAATAGGAGTGATGAGTATTTATTCAAGAGAAACTTATGCATTGCAGAGTGAGAGGAAACATCATTTGGGGATGACAAAGCAGTTTCTTGCGAGCCATAGCCATATCAAGATCGTCACCAATATTGCTGTCAAGATTGTTTGTGATTATATTTTATTCTCTTATAGGTTAGGCTCTGATACCATGTTGAGAAATTAGGATCATCCTATAGAGAATATATGAGTGCTGAACTGAAATAGATTACTATTGTGATTGTAGAATACAATTGCCTTCGTTATTGATTGATTCTACAATAACAATAGGGTATATGTATATATTGAATAGTCATGTAATGAATAGACATGACTGTATATACTTATGGTCATGTCACTTCATTACATAACTATTAGTTAACATATCTTAACCAATAGTTTATTCATACTTTGTATTATATATATATATATATATATATATATATATATATATATATATATATATATATATATATATATATAAGTACACACATATGCATATTAATATATACTTACTTTTCAATTATATTATATAGTATATATATATAAATATATCTATATTTATATGCATATCATGATTGTCTCATCGTTTATTAAACACAAACGAACAATACTTTAACAATATGTACAAACTAAAGCAAGACTGAAAGCTGGGAAAGACCAAGATTGCACTGATAGATGGAGCATTTTGAAACAAGTGGCACTCGTTTGCCGAGTTTTCACCATCTTGGCAGAGATTCTATTTTTGCTACCAAGGCACCTGTTTCCAGGTTTTCACCAAGGCACTTTTTTCTTTTTCTCATTTTTTTGTATTTTTCATTTTTCAATTTTTTTTGTACTTTTGATATTTTTTGATTTTTTTTGTGAATCATCAAGGCACCTATTGCTAGGTTTTCACCAAGATGTTCATTTTTTTAGGACTTTTTCCAATTTTAAAGATTTTTTCAGTACATTTAACCATAGACTGAATGCTTTAGGCATAGAATTTCTTCAGATGGAGAACATTGATTAGTTCTTAGAGTTGTTCTCCTTCAGTCATTGAGAGTTGATAGGCACCAGAGCCAAAAGTAGCAGTGATTACAAAGGGACCTAGCCAGTTGGGTTCAAACTTCCCCTTGCGTTCTCGATGTGATTGATTTTTAGGGTTCTCTCTCAGGACTAGATCACCAACCTGGAATTCTCTGTGTTGACTTTCTTGTTGTAACCTCTAGACATTCTCTTTTGATATTCTCTGAGATGATCATACGCTGCTTGTCTGCGCTCATCTAGTAGTTCAAGTTCTTGCAACCTAGACACTCCGTAGTCATCATCAATTACTAGACCATGCATTCTGATTCTTAGTGATGGGATTTCAACCTCAATAGGCAGTACTGCTTCAGACCCATAAACTAAAGCAAAAGGTGTAGCCCCTGTAGGTGTTTTGATACTTGTTATGTAGGCCCAGAGAGCTAGATTGATCATGAGATGCTAGTCTCTTCCTATTTTATTAACTGTTCAATGCAAGATTTTCAACAAATTCTTATTAGAGGCCTCAACTTGGCCATTCCCTTGAGGATAGTAGATAGAAGACCAATGTTGTGTGATCTTGAATTTGGCACATAGATCATCTAGGTCTTTATTTTTGAATTGTCCCCCATTATCTGTGATTATGGAATGAGGTATCCCATATCTGCATATGATATAGTTCAATATGAACATAGATATTTTCTTTCCAGTTGCTTGTGTCAAAGGGATTGCTTCTACCCATTTTGTAAAATATGTAGCTGTGATTATATGGGTATGTCCATTAGAAGAATGTGGATGTATAGCTCCTATAAGATCAAAGGCCCATTGGTGAAAAGGCCATTGTATAGTAAAGGGAATTAGATGTCTCCCTAGAGCATGAATTAAGTTTCCATGCACTTGGCATTTTTGACAATTCTTAGCAAACTTGATAGACTCTTTCTCCATTTCAGGCCAATAGTACCTAGCCCTAATAAGTTTTTGAGCTAGTGTTAAACTGTTCGAGTGTGACCCACAAATACCATCATGGACTTCCTCTAACGCACGTTGAGACTCTTCCCATTCTAAACATCTAAGTAGTGTACCATCTAGACCTCATTTGTACAGATCGTGACCAATGATGACATATTGGGAGGCATTTTGGATAAGGTACCTCTTTTCATGGCGGTTGAAGGTATCGGGAATGATTTGGTCTTGGAGATAGGTGTTGCCCAATTTTTCATGTCCCATGTAAAATTTGGCCAATTTCCATCTCAAGGTCTACATTTTTATCCTTCCAAGCGCTCTGCAAAATTTCATGGGTTTATCTATTTCCCTCTGGTCTTTGCAACCTTTTCTAGGTCCCTGGCTAGGTGAAAAGTCTTTAAAAATTCATAAAACTAGCCATTATAGGCCAAACCCTCAAAAAACCCTAGGCCTTGTTATATTTTTGAGTTAATTTATTGGCCACTTAAAGTCCTAAATACCAATGTGCGCTTTATTCCTATTGGTTGGTCGCTAGTTCTCTAAGTCTTCCGGCAGTTACCTTTTTCTTTCAGCGAACTAGTGACTACAGTGACTCTCTTAGTCGCTTAATGTTTGGCGGTTAAGTCTTAGGGGTCAGCGACTCAGTGAATGGTTTTCTTTTCCTTTAGTCGCATGATCGCTTAATGTCTGACGGTCATTTTATGCGAGGGTCCTAGTCAGGAAGATCTGACAGTTGTCATGAGTTCGCGAAGGAGTCTTCTGACTCTTGCGATTTCGCGATAGCCATCGATCTTCCCTTTTGTGCAGCGCTTCATTTGCTAAGTGGGTTCAATGCCACATCATCCTACATGGAGGCTTCCTATTGGTCAAGAGATGATGATTTGAAAAGAATGTTAGAGCGGGCCCAAGGGACTGTGTAGCTTTTGATCCAATGGTTGTCGCATGATCTCATGCATTTTGTTAGAGCCATGAGATTATGCGAAAACCATTGATTCTCCTTGGTGACGTAACTCTTCATGCCTGGTGGGTCCACTGCTACGTGTACACAAATGACAACTTTTCATTGGTCCACATGCTAATGAGTCATTTCTTATCAGTGGGACCGTGCCCTTTCAGCAGTCAGAGGCTCTGACATCTACAGAGGATCGATAGCTGGCGTATGTTCATGAGGCTTTGTGTCAGAGCATGCGATCATGCGACAACCGTTGATCTTGCTTTATCTTTGGGCTCTGTCAAGTGGGTCCTCGGTGTGCTGATGTGCTTGAATATAATTGGTTGCCAAGTCCTGATGGAGACTTACAGGTGGACTGATGTGTTAGTAGGGTCACGGCTTAGTGAAATCTATGGTGGGCGTATAATTTGAAAGAATCTTTCAAGGTCATGAGGAGATGAGACTAGCCATTAGATCAGAATCTTGTCTTAAGTGGGTCTGATGTCAGGGAAGTGTCGAGGTGGTTGCTGATGGAGCGACCAGAGCAAATAAAAGAATGCCAAGTGGCATAAATGGGCCTAGGAATAGTAAAGCTTTCTATGAATTAGTGACTAAGGGTTTCTCGTGTTCACTTAATGTAACCTACGGTTATTAAAAGGTTCAACTATTCAACGACTGCAGTGTTCGTTGAATCGCTTAACCTAACTGGAGTTAAGAAATGTATTTCACAACTTAGAATTATTTAGTCGCATAGTCGCCAAGTAACTTAAAGGAGAAAAGGTCAAGGTGGGTCCAAATATGCCGACATGCTCGATGCTCATTGGTCGAGACTTCCTGATGTGGACTTTGACTTTTTAGGGGGTTTCATGACCGTTTCAAAGTTAATCTGAGCCGTTCATTTTCTGGGAGATAAAGGATATCGACGGTTGCATTTTAAAATGACCGGCTAGCTGTTAAGTTCTCAAATTCAAATGTGTCTAAGAAGGTTTTGCCAGTATTTGATTTGCAGGCCGCAAGTGGCAAGGTAGCTCAAAAAATTTATGTCTCCAGGACATTTGCAGTTAAAGGAAGGTGATGAGGAGGTTTGGGCGGCTGTCATGGGTCATTTCTTGTCTCAAAAAAGTACCAGCTTGAGCATTCATTACGAGACTTTGTGCAGGAAGTAGATGAATCCAGGTTGCTTGTCCGTGAGTTGATGCAGTACAGAGATGGGCACGTAAACAAATATCTGATCGGCCATGATGTTGTAGAAATAACATTTATGATCAAACTTGACAGATGTAGGGTTTGTTATTCTATTGAAAATCTTGTAACCCTAGTTAGGTTTTTTGACTCCTACCTGCGTGTAGTTGAGTATGTATATATTGTATTTTTGGAGCTTTTGAGCTCAGAGTTGGACAATTGTAGAAGAAATTTATCTTTTCTTAAGGGTCATCTATGGTATCATTTCTACCCTCTGGCTTATACAATTTTAAAGTTCCCATTGATGATAAAAATATTGTAGAGGTATTTTGTGACAATCCTTCATGTCCCTATGCTTCCTTGTTTGAGTTAGCTCTTATTGGATTAAAGTATATGATGTTTTCAATGACATCTTAGGGTTCCTGATCCCTATTGCTTTCTATAATTTTTGTGTGTTATTGTGTTTGATCTGATTTAGATGTTTTTGTGGGTATACTTCAGCCCCCTAACAGTCTTGTCTCAATCCTACACTGAGTTGCAGAAGTGAATGTCTGCTTGCAGGTCATAAGTCATGCCTTATGTTCAGGCCCTCCTATGAAACACTTATGCAAGCCTATTCAGTAAGTTCTGACCTACTAGACCTAAGCCTTTCATTGGTTTCATTCCTCTATACTGAGATCCAAACCCTAATTTTGGTGTATCACCTAATAGGTAGTTTGCTTTCAAGTCTTTTCCCTTTCTGAGCATTCCTTCTATCCCTTTCCCTCAGAAGATTTACTTTGCATGTCTAGAAGAAAATTAAGGTTATTATCCAAGAGGAACCAGCCTAGAACTTAGAGGTCTCATCTTAGTTAGCATAGGTCCCACACCTGGAGATGATTCCCATGATATACTAGGTTATCAAGACTACGAGAGCTTGAGACAAGGGTGCAAACTTAGTGTATAACAATAGGAAAATAGGTTTTTGTATCTGGATGAATCATGACCAACAACAATGCAGATCATGCCGGTTTCAGGGGAATCATATGCAGGATAAGATAGTGCTTCCACCAGGAACTCGTAGCATAGCTCATGTTCAGGCTACTGTAATAAAGTAGATAGTGTTGCCATTGCATTAGTAGCCTTGTTCTCCGTTCTAGGAATTTGCTCAAATGTGATAGATAGAAAATACTTCTTTAGATCATCTACCATTCTCTTGAAAGGAAGGAGCTTTTCATCTTTAGTTTGGTACACATCATTGACTTGATGAATAACAAGTTGAAAGTCTCTATGAATGTGTAGCTCTGTTACTCTCCTTTCAATTGCTATTTTCATACCATTCAAAAGGGCTTCATATTCTGCAATATTGTTTGTGCAAGGAAACTTTAATCTGAATGCTTTTGGGATTGAGTATCCTTGAGGAGTTATGAACAATATGCCTGCTCCAGATCCATTCTGTGTATAGGAGCCATCAAAGAATAACTGCCATTCTCTAGAAGGAAGAGTCATGATAGAGGAATCTGGAAATTCCATTTGCATTGGTGTATCATCAATCATAGGTGCATTTGCTAATTGATCAACAATAACCTATCCTTTGATAGCTTTTCATTCCACATATTGAATGTCAAATTCACTTAAGAGCATGACCCATTTAGCTAATCTACCTGTGAGGGCAGCTTTGCTTAGAAGGTATTTGAGTGGATCAATTTTAGCTACCAAATGTGTGGTATGAGCTAACATGTAATGTCTCAGTTTCTATGATGCAAAGATCACAACTAGACAAGCTTTCTCAATCATTGAATAGTTCTTCTCATATGCAACCAATGTTCTACTGATATAGTATATAGCTCTTTCCTTTTTGTTCCCATCTTGCTGTGCTAGCAATGCCCCTAGTGATGTATCTATAGCGGAGACATATAAGATCAATGGCTTCCCATGAATAGGAGGCATCAAGATAGGTGGATTTGATAGATACTTCTTGATATGGTTAAAGTTGTTCTCACATTCTTCATTCCATGCAAAGGTCACACCTTTATATAATGTTTTTGTAAAAGGTTGTGATATATTAGCAAGTTGTGATATGAATCTTCTGATAGATTGTACTCTCCCTTGTAAGGTTCTCATTTGACTGATATTCTTGGGAGGTTGCATCTCTATTATAGCCTTGACTTTAGCTGGATCAACTTCAATACCCTTCTTTAAAACTATGTATCCTAAGAGCTTTCCAGAAGTGACACCAAAAGCACACTTCGTAGGATTTAGTCGGAGACTAAACTTTTCCATTCTATATAGGATCATGCTCAAGTCCTTTATATGTGTAGTTCTAATCATAGATTTTGCTAAAGTATCATCAACATAATCTTCCATAGTTCGATGCATCATGTCATGGAAAATAGAGGTCATGGCTCTTTGATATGTAGCACCAGCATTTTTAAGCCCAAATGGCATGACATTCCAACAGAAGGTGCCCCATGCACATGTGAAAGCAATTTTCTCCTGATCTTCTGGAGCAATTTTTATTTGATTATATCCAGAAAAACCATCCATTAAAGAATACATCTCAAATCCCGTAGTCATGTCCACTATCACATCAATGTTAGGTAATGGAAAATCATCCTTAGGGCATGCTCTATTCACATCTCTAAAGTCTGTGCACATTCTGATTGAACCATCTAGTTTAGAAATAGGTACAATATTAGAGATCCATTCAGCATAGTCTATGACATGGCTGAACCTGACTTTTAGTAGCTTCTCCAATTCAACTTTTACCAAGAGTGCAACATGAGGATGCATCTTTCTCAATTTTTGCTTGATAGGTTTTATATTAGGAGCTATAGATAAATGGTGCATGATAAGATTAGGATCCAACCCTGGCATATCTGAGTATTTCCATGCAAAGTTGATCTTTTTCTCTATTAGGAATGTAGTAAATTTTTGTTTCTCTTCTTCTGATAATGATTGTTCTACATGTACCAATTTTGGTTCCTCTGTTGTACCCAAATTGATAGATTGAGTGGGCTCAATTAGAACCAGAGATCTGTCCTATAAATGACTCAGAAGGACATCAAATATCTCATCCTTAGGCACCTCAGAGAGGTTTTCACCTTTGGATACATCTTTTCTTTTTACTTTTGTAGGTTCTGAGACTGCCACAAAGTGGTTTCCACCCTTAGAACTCCTTTTCTTTTTCTTTTTATTCTTATTTTTCTGACTAAGATATTTGATGTCTGACTCCATCATGCTAACGCTTGGTTCACTGATGGAAGTACTCATAGGCTCAATTGCATTGAGATAGCAAGCAAGGGCATAGTCATTGGAAAAGGTGTAAACACCATGGCTTGGATTTGTGGAGGTTTGATCAATAAGTTCTAGATATTGGATAGTCAAAGTGGGGAAAGATTGGGAGATAATGTTTACGGATATGGATATGTCATCATTGGTCCTAACTCGACACTCTAGTTCAAAGGTGATATTAAAAATTAAGACATTCAATTCGTGAATAGGCTCAATGTCATTGTGGGAGTCCAATTCAGCCATAGGTGGATCCGACTCGATAGGTTCATCATTTCGCTCTAGACTTACGTTGGGTTTAGGTGCATATTGGTGAATAACATGAACATGTTTCTATGTAATAAGCTCATTTGGTTCTAGAATGGCTCCCCATTCATAGTCATTTGATTCAGCTTTTGATTCAGGATCTCTAGGAAATCTTAGAACATGAGTAAAGTCAGGGTGAATACCCCAAGAAGGGTTACCCTCAGATTCTAATTTGAATTCATACTCATGGGAATCTGTCTTAGAATCACTACCACTTCCCTCTTCTTGATTGTTTTCAAGATTAGCTGGTTCTTGTGTTGCAACTATCTCTTGATTGATAGTAGGTTCTTGTGTTTCTACTACATTAATTCTTTTGATTGGATCATCTTTATCATCAAGAAGGTCTTTGATCTCCTTAGGAAATTTTTCATAGGGGATGAGTTCTGAGATGTCTAAATCACTATCTGATGGTTATGTTTCTTCTTTCTTAAGAAGAGGTTCTCCTAGTGCGATCTGCTCTATGACATGAGAACAATTACCTTTGAGGTGGAAGGGTTTCTTTTCAAATCCTAAGCCAACTTTATCTTTATTTTCTCTACCAGTATGTGGGAGAGGTACCTCAAGACCTTTTCCTCGGACTCCTAGAGGTCCTTTACCTGAATATCCCATCTTAGCTATTAATTTATCTCCCGGGCCATATGACTTAGAAGAATCTTTGGATACTATAGAATCATGAGTTTGGAGAACTAGGGATTCGGGTTCATCTTTGTATAGCCATGATAGCACAACTTCATCCTCTTCAAACTCTTGCTTGGATACTTGTTCTGCTACAAAATTCTTTTTATATGCTTCAAGAGGTTCCTTAGGTTCAGGCTTGGATTGTTTCAAAGATTGTCCATAAGACTTAGGTGAGATAGGGAGAGATGTCAAAGATAAGACTGGCTCCATAGTATATTCTCCCATACTATTTTCTTTGATATTAACCTCTTTTGCAAAATCTTCCATTTTAGATGTGGATGCCTCTTTAGTTGATTCAATGGAAGATTCTCTATTATTAGGCACAAGCTTATCTGCACTTTCCTTCAATGTATTGCAAGTTGTATTCAGATCCGCGGGGATAGTAACCTCTACTCCTTCATAAGGAAACTTCAAACATTGATGGTATGTAGAAGGAAGAGCTTGCATTTCATGTATCCATGGTCTCCTTAGGAGGATGTTGTAAGCCTAAGGTAGATCAAGAACTTGACATATAGTATCTCTGATAACTGGACCTGCTCTGATAGGTAAGACAATGGTGCCTTTAGAAAATCTTTCTTGTTCATCATAGGCTTTGATAGTTATTTTCTTTCTAGGATCAATAGCCAATTCTGAAAATCCCAATTGTGTGATCAAGTTGTAAGAACAAATGTTTAGGCCCACGCCTCCATCTATCAACACACATTTGACTCTACGGTTCTAGATCAAGACTTCTATATGCAAAGGCTGATTATGTAGGTGACTCAAGGAGTTGTCATCTTCCTCTAAAAAGGAGATATATTGCAAAGATGTAAGATGTCCAACCATAGTTTGGAACCTGTCTAAATCAAGGTCATTAGGAACATTGGAACCGAGTAAAGCTTTGTCTAGTATAGCTCTATGAGCTAGAGAGATCTGAAGTAACTCAAACATGGAGATTTTTGCATTAGTGTGTTGGAGTTGTTGGATAATGCTATAAGATGTTGGCCTTGTATCTTTAGAATTGGAAGATTTAGAAACAACCTTCTGTTTGGAAGCAGAAGAAAGATTGAAGGGCATCTTAGGGACATTAGATGAATTTGGGATTTGTCCTTTCAGATGTGCCTGAGCTTGTGATCGAGTAACTGCATTAGCTAAGGAATGATCTCTTTCTCTTCGTACAATTGTGATGACATTGCAACTTTCAGAGAGACATGGTTCAACCATATTGATGACAACATTATTTCCAAGGTAGGCATAGTTGACTTTTGCCCCCATATTAGGTTGAGAAGTTGAAACTCCTTGACCATGTTGCGGAAATGGTTCTGTAAATGTTGTATGATCATTATTGCTCTTAAGATTGTCAACTATGATGTCTCCACTATCAATCAGATCTTGAATGGTGTGTTTCAACTGTAAGCAGTGATTAGTTTTGTGACCTTTACCTCGATGGAAATCACAGAATTCATTTTCTTTCCACCAATGTGGCTTAGGGTCTGGATCAGATTGTCAGATTTCTAGCAAAGAGATGATGTTATCAGCCAATAGAGTTCTCATAGCTGATTCTAAAGATTATCCAAGAGGAGTGAACTTTCGCTTTTTATCCCAAGATTTGTATTCTAGCTTCTTTTGGAATGGTTTGGATGACTTTTGTTCTGAAGCTTTAATGGCTTGGGAACCAAGAGTTAAGTTGTAGGTTGGTGCCTTTGATGGGGCATGGATAGTGTCAACAACGCCATCTATGACGATGCCTTTATTCTTGTTCCAATTTTTGTTGTTATCTTAGGAACTAGATCTAGATTCGTATTTGTCCTTTTAAAGTGTGATATCTCCTTTCTTGACAAGTACTTTCTCAATCTTGATTACATTATCTACCATTTTGTCAAAAGATGTATGATCTTGCATTTGTAATGGGTAGTTGATCTTTGGAACAAGGTTATTGATAAAGATTTTGAGTTTCTCCATTTCAGGAATTGGTCTAGCATATAGAGAGAACTTCTTTCGCCACCTCTTGAGGAATGTTAGGAATGGTTCCCCTAGATATTGCTTGAGATTACAGATATCAATCATGGTGACTGGATGTTGAATATTGTAGGAGTATTGCTGATAAAACAATTTGATCAACTCCTCAAAAGTTTTGATAGTAGAAGGCAATCGAGAAAACCAATGAATGGCTGCTCCTCCCAAAGATCAAGGGAAGAGACACATCATATAGGTGGGTTCGTGCATGAAATCCATTGATTCTATACAGAATTCTCTGACATGATCTTGAGGATCTGAGTGTCCATCATACTTATCATACTTAGGCATCTCCAATATTTTTGGGAATGGTGGCATGTACAAGTCTTTGTCGAATGGAAAATGACATAGGGCCTCCATGGAGAACTCCCTGGGTTCCTTTTCTTTTTCAAGGTTGTTAAGTTTGAATTTCATGGCATGCATTTGTTTCATCATAGCTATGAGTGGAGTTTCTTCCTCATGTGCAACGATATCTTTAACATTAAAGTTGGGAGAAATTTTAGCTCCTTGATGAGCTAATTGTAAAAAGTATGCCTCTCTATCTTCTTTCAAGAAATGCTTCATCATTCGTTTGAAGTTATCATCATTTTGATATTGAGCTCTTTGAGAGCCAAAGTTTGTCCCTGCTTGAGACATGGTAGGAGTTTGTGGACTCCCTGGAATAGATTGATGTGGGGTTTGTTGGGTACCTCCATGAGTTGATGAAGGAGGAATGTAACCAATTTTTAATCGAAGGTTTCCAGCACTATCATCTTCGTAAAGACCAGAATCGTGGAGTTGCTCAAAAGTTGGACCTATGTGAGTCAAAGGTAAAGTATGAGATATTTCCCCAGATTTCTTGTGGGAGGAAGCTCTAGTTTCCACCATTAACCTTGGGTGAAGCAAAAGAATAATATGAAGACAACTAAAGAATGAATTGAATCAAGATGACCAAATGATGCAACCTTGTCAAGGTTTGATTGGTTTGAAGATTTGATTAGATGTGGGTGAAGGATACTGTGCCCTGGATGTATGGGTAGATTCCCAAAAGATAGCAGACAAGATATCACAACACTTAGTTGTTTTGATGATTGATTGAAGATTGATAGTTATGACAAGGTTTTGACACAAGATGATAAAGACTCAAATTGATTAAACAAAAGGTTAAATCAGATTCAAAAGGCCACTTTAGGAAAATGATTGGATTTTCAATAGTTGCTGCTCTTTTCTTGACACAGTGATTTGTTCGACAAATTTTGGAAATAGGCTGAAAAAGCTAAGTATCTGGCAATTCTGACAATTTTCTGACAACTTTCAAAATTTTCCCAAATGACACTCTACAAACTCGTACGATAGTGGGTATGCTATGAAATGATAGTTGAAAAGCTTGTACGACAGTTGCAAAACTCACACGATAGTTGCTAGTAGGATTTGACTTTTTTGAATTTGACTGGCAGAAAGACTCATATGACATTGGGTTCTTTACCATACGATAGTTGGGCAGTAATGAAATGACATTTGATAAAAACTCGTATGACTTTTTGACCTCTTAAGATGAGTTTTGACTCCAGAAAGGAATTTCACTTCAAATTTTGCAAATTTAGGGTTTTCAATTTTAGATTGTTTGCAAATTTCAATGTCTAGATTTGAGGAATGTAATAGATTTGTTCATTTTCAGTAACCAGATAGATAAACAAGCACGCAAAATAGCAAGCAAGTGATTTCAAGCATGTCTGAAAATAATGAACAAGGGCAAAAGCAACCTTGCGCATGAACAATCAAGTGACTTATTTGTGCTAATCCTTAGAAGTGCTAATTGTGTATGTTCCAAAAAGTTTTGCATTAACGCACATATTCCTAGAAAATGAAAATTTGGCCTCACTAGGGTTTTTAGTAATGGTTTGACTCTGTAACTTTTATGATCCAAGAGGGTGAACTCCAATCTAGGCGCACTAGGGTTTTGACACAGTCCGAGAACTTAATCTTCAGGATCTGCTAGGGAGATCTAACAACCCAACAAGAGACCACACCTGTGGAGATTTCTTCCAACAGGATATTTATATAGCGGTTGTCACTACCACGGTGAAAATGGCTATTACCGCTTGAGGTTTCATTAACGTGGTTGACCCAATTAAGAGAATGTCCACTACGGTTAACCCTCTCTAAAGGTGACTCACAAAATATACCACATGGAGACTGGTTCCAGATTCAAGGATTTGGGTTTCTGGTACTATCCAAAAAGGAAGTAGAGCATAATCCCCTAGCCTTTTCACTTTTAACCCAAACAAAGCAGACAGATTAATCGGACACGCTAAGACCAAGATTATCTCACAAAGATGTATGACGTCAACCCCTTATGATCTATCAACCTCTCCGGAGAGAGAATGCCTCGATCAAAAGTTGAAGACACACAGATCTAGTGGAACGTGAGACTCCCTCAGTATCCTCCCTACCTACAAGGGTTCCTTCATTGAGAAGAGTTTCGCTGGAAACTCACTCTCTCAAGAGCCACAAATAGTGTTCATAGGGCCTATTTACTATGTGTAACAAAGATGCTGAAAGCAAATCTATGTTCATTTTTAGAGCCCAAATGAAATGTGTGATATGGAAAAGAAAGGCACTCAAGCTAGACACGCAAGATGTTCATTTTAGTCCAAATCGAAATGTTATCAGCTGAGAAGGTTACCTGAATTCCTCGCAATGCACTTAGTAGATTTTTACCTATTTTTACAATTCTTGCACTTTTTCCAATCAAAACCAGCAGGAGTCAATAAAAAATAGATAATTTCAATTGTTAAGATTAGCCATTAGTCAAAATCTGAAAACCAAATTGACAAACTACCCTAAAAAATGAAATGACAATGAAAATTTGGTGCCAAAACTCATACGACACTGGGTCTGCTTCTAGACGATAGTACCAAAACTCATACGACACTGGGTGTATGATGATACGATAGTTTAACTTCAAAATGATAGTGTGTACAGTCTGGCATGATTCTCAATCCAATAGACTATCGTATGATAGTGGGTATAGTCTGAGATGACTTTTGTCAGAAAATTGTACGAAAATTGTATGGACATAATTTAAAAATCATAATTTTGGCTCAAAAATTGAGAAGAAAAGACATAAATTGATAGAATTGAATTGGAAACCCATATCAGGGCCCCACGGTGGGTGCCATAAATGTGTGTGTGAATTTTGTACCTGATTTATAGACACAACACTTCAGTAAAACATTAGAGGTTAACAAAAATGAAAGCTGCAATGAATGAAAAACTAAACTAACCAGGCGATTTACTGCCTTCTAATAGGCGCGAGTATGATGTTCTCAAATTGTTAGTCAAGATCAGTGACCTTGACGACACCTAAATGAAGGATTTGAATGCAAAACTGATATGAAATATTAATGCAATTAATCTATTTTTTTTATTTTCTTATGCAATGATATGATGAAACTTGATATGAATCTAATCTAGAATGAACTGATATGAAATTGATCCAACAATGATATGAAAATGAATCTAAATGAATGTAAAAACCAAATTGATCTCACAATAGCCTTGATTCGCAATAAGCTTTGATTCTCCAATTTCCAATTTTTCAAAATAGTTGTGCAATTCGTAGACGATTTTGGCAGAGTAAGCTCACAAAATTATGAGATGATTTAGAATGAGTTGAAGCCTTGATTTTATAGAAATCTAGGGCTTTGGAGGTGCATGAAAGAAAGCCATAAATCACTCAAATAAACTCAACTTGATTTTTGAGTTATCTGAAAATAAAGAATAATTAACTCACAAAAACATGCAAAAGCAGAGTTCAACTCAAAATAGAGTTTAGCTTTAATTGATAATTGATAGTTGTCTGCTTTTTTGATTGTGCATGTTTTATTTATGAATTAATTTAATAATAAAGTGATTTATTTCCAACTTAACTGATTTTGAAAAATAAAACAATTGATTTATGGGTCAATCAATTATTTTAATCAAACTTTATTCAAAAACAATATTATTAAAAATTGACAACTTGCTTTAATTAATTAAATAAGAATTTAATCAATTATTCATAAGATTTTAGATTTATTGTCAAAATTAAATAATACAATTTAGGAATAAATAGAATTAACTTCAATTAAACAATTAAGTGGCGGGTATTAAATCTAATTAATTAAATATTGAGAATATTCAGTTAATCAAACTTTAGGATAAATAGGATTTATCGCCAAATAATCATTAAATTAAAGATAATTATGATGATTAGGAATATTACTAGGAATATTCCCTGATGCAGAATTTATGATAATCAATTAGGATTCGATGATGTTTAGATGTGCCTTAGGTTAGGACTTTGATGTCGATTTCATTCGATGTGTCGATGTAAGAGGTTAATGAACCTATAGCCCATTTTTGGGGTATTACACTACAGAGCTGTATGTTTGTATTGTTCTTTGGCATTGCTGTCAAAGGGAGAGAGATCAATATGAAGAATATGGAGCCAAAGACAAAGGGAGAGAGATACAGAAAAGGGAGTTGAAAAGATCATATCTGCAGAACTTAGTCTGCACATGCAAATGCTTTTATGTAACGTAGTGATTAAACATATTAAGCTAGGGAGAGCTTGTACCGTTACAATATTTGTTGACAGAGTTGTAGAATACATGTTTGGTATGTGTATGGCATATTTCATATTGCTTGTGTTGCCATCAATGCCAAAGGGAGAGATTGATGAACTACAACTGATTTGAATACATTGTATAACTTGAAGATCTGTGATTTAAGATCACTAAGCTGTTGATTAGATATGTAAGATTGTTAAATATTTAATATGTTGTCATTGATGTCAACTAGTTTTGATAGTACTTATCTTGTAAGTTACTATACCCAAACATTTGTAGAAGAAGAAGAAAAGAGATGAAGAACATAATATATCTACATGAGGAAGATGGATATGACAGATAAGGATAAGGAATACATTGGGTAACTTATGGATGAGTCTATGACCTTATGTTATTGACTTGATTATGTTGCATTCATCTATGATGAAGGATAGAGCAAAATGCACAAAGCAGTGTTTTCGGTTAAAGAACCATTTTAGTATACACCGACGCAGTGTAGTGTATACCGATCATAGTACAAACTGAGCATGTGTTCACTGACACATTTCTTTGTTAACTGAGCAGAAGAAAATAACTAAATGACTAGTTTAGCTGATGAAGTGGATGAGTTGTAAAGTACATCAAAATCAGAGATGAAGATAATGTTTGTTACGAAGATTGATGACTAACATAATTTGAAGAAGAACTAATAGATTGAAACAAAATGTGTTACTGACACATCAACTGAGGAAGGTTTAAGCGGCAAAATCAACAAAGGAGATTAAGTGGCAAAAAAAGATGGATGGAATTAAAATGGTTTACTTTTTTATTTAAGAGACTGGGATTTCACGATGAAATCATGCCAGAAGAAGGAGACTGCAAAAGATATCATGTGAAAAAGCTTCATGCATGCCTGATGAGACTGGTTAAGGATAACTGAACTGCAGAGATTACCAAGCGTCAGAAAGCTATTACCGAGTGACAGTAAGTTGCTAAATATTGATTGAAATAGAATTGAAATATGGATCAGAGGATTTGAATGAGCTTAATATAGATCTGATAATCTGCAATTGAAGTTGTGTTGTAATTAGATCAACTGTTGTTACATTTTAACCATTGTAAATAGAGAAATATCTTAACAAAGTGGACTAGAAAGTCTTGTAATGTCATTCATAGAGTGTACATTTGTTATCATGTCAACCCCATAGTGAATGTTGGTTGGACAATAACAGTTGGTCTAAAATCCTCTAACAAGGTCACACCTCACAGTGTGTTTGTAACGTTTAATAGGGTTGGGTCTTCACCAACCTCATTTTAGAAGAGTGAACAATTTTTGGGTTGTCAGTCCCAGGTGGTTTTTCCCTTCACAGGGTTTCCACATTAAATCTCGTGTTATGTGTTGATTGTGATGATTGTTTGTTAGCATACTTTGCATGTTGCATGTTGCATATTGGATTCAGTCGGTAATCATTGCATGTTATTAATTGGTAATCAGTAAAAGCACAAACAGAATACTATTTTAGTTTACCGAGATGCAAAAGTTTTAGTAAATTGTTTTTGGATGTACATTTTGTGATTGGGACTGTGGATAACTAATTCACCCCCCTCTCAGTTATTCTAACACACCTGATCTAGAGGATGAGGTGCCATCGATTGTTCCAAATGATGTTCCAACATCTAGAGACTTCCTTCTCCATATTTTATTCATCTGGTTTCTTATTTCTTCAACATTCACTTGTGTTGTGTCATTTTTATTTTCCTCGGTTGGAGCTTCAACATGGTACCTACAATATTTGGCTAGGTGACTACCTTGTGACCGTGGAAACATGCCATTCTAGGAGTTCTCCATGATCTTCTATTATTTCTACCATGCATCAATATGCAATGTGTCCTTATCTCACACATGTTGTACATGAAATTCTTGTGTTGTAGTCCAATGGTATTGTTGAGCCTTGTTGGTTGTTTTTTGTATTCTGTCAGTTAGGTACCCATTTGACATTCTTTCTTTGTGACCTACAATCTTCAGACTTATGACCATATCTATTGAAAGTATTGCAGTAACCATTGAATCTTGGCTTCCTTGTATTGTTAGAAATCCTTGATCTACACTCAAATGCTTGATGTCCATACTTATTATAATTATAACAATAACCATAAAATTTAGGAATGCTTGGTGGTTTACCTATTTTTCTTCTACAAACATTAGTTGTATGACCAAGTTTCCTACAATGATAGAAAATAGGCTTCTTTGTCTTCGATGGGGTAGCAATGTCTCAGTTGGCATCTTGGTTTGAGGACTCTCTCTTCTTGATAGTGTTGTTTTTAGTGAACCCAAGTCCAGTTGTATCTCTCTATTGTCTCTAACCTCTAAGTTGTTCATCCAACATCTTTAATGTTTCTTCATTTTATTTCAGTACTTCAGTTGCTTCCTTTTCTAATTTCAATTCCTTTGCCAATCTTTCAACCTTAGACCTTAATGCTTGATTCTCAGATTTCTTCTTGGCTATCGCATGATTGGCATTCTTCATTTGGTTGGTCATATCATAATGTGTTTGTGTCATTCTCATGATCTCAGCATCCTTTTCAGCCAGTCTTGCCTCAACTTGCCTCTTGTCTTCTTTTGTCATTCTCTTTGCATCTTCTGCTGATCTTTTTCATTCAATTATTTCACCCATTCTAATACCTTGTGCCTCTTGATCTTTCTTTATCAAGTTTAGTTTCTCGATGAGTGTTTTATTCTTCTCCATCAGTTTTGCAATGGTTGTTTCATATTCATCACTCAAACTCCCTTCAGATGATGTCTCAAGTATCTCAACATGTTCTTGTGTAGATTTCTACTCATCAAATAAACACTTTCTCACCCTCAATGACTTTTCCAATTTCTTTTTCAGATCATCAATCAGCTCATGTGCATTTTCCAATTCAGACTCAAGATTATTAATCTACTTAGCTTGCTTGTAACTTTCCATTTCTATGATATTTTCACTCTCAGGTGGTTAAACCCTTATCTCAAGAGTCCAAGCTATGATACCAATTGTTGGATTAATAATGGAAAGTTAAGTAATGAGAGGGAAGGGGTAAATCAATACTATAAAAACTTTTATCAACCTTTGTTAACTTGATTTTTATTACTTTCATATATTTTGATGATTTTGCAAATTGAAAACTTTTCATGTAACACTCTAAAACATAGAAATCAAAACATGAAAACGTAACTCATAACACAATGGTTTTTGGTCTAGCAAAAACCCTTGGTCAGAAGGAAAACCTGTGATGGGGATGGTACCCACAATCCTTCACTACTATAGCAAAAAGTTGCTCGGTTAGAGCTACAATATTTAGCTAATTCTGATAGTTTACCCTATTAAGAGTACAAAATGACTTATACAGTCTACTTTGTTAAAGGATTTCACAATCTCTAATCTAAGAGATGTGCCATATTAAAGAATTTATAAAATAAGACCTATTAGGGCCTACCCAGTAATGGGATTTTATAATTCTGAATACAATACAAATCAATACTAAATATGTTTGTAATAATGCATCAACAAATGTTATTCAGACTCACTGTGCTCAATAACATCTTTACCTCATTTTGTACTTAATCAAAATTTAGCTTCAGTACTCGGTAACCTCAAATCTGATTCACCTTCTCAGTTCTTCTCTAACTTCTCTATACTCGGTAACTTATCAGATTCACATCACCATCACATCAGTTTTGCATCCTTCTCTAACTGCTCATCATCTGCATCATCCTTTTGATCTTCACAAACTGTTCTTTATATACTTGATCTTGAAGTGGTGGAAATATTCTAGATTGTTCTCCTTAAATGGTGGTAGCTTTGATTACATTTCCAATGTATATATTCCTTTCATTTTCCATTGGTGGATCTTACCTTTCAATCATGTGCAATCATATGTTTACATTCCCAATGTTTTACCAAGCGATCTCTCATTGAAATTAGTAAAATGTTTTTTTTCTTGGTGTCTAGGTTCAATGTATCTACCATGATCTGTTATGTCAGCTTGTGTTACTCGGTAACACATTTTTTTCTTTCTCGGTAACATGTGCTCTCAACTCAATAACTACTATGCACTGCTCAGTGCCTTCCTTGCTTTGTTCGGTGCCTGTCTCTCATTTACCTTTATCGACTTCTTTTTTTAATTCACCGACTGGCTTTAACTATCAATATGACTTTGACAAACTTAATGAAAACAAAATAACTCTTTAGGAGTATCAGGCCTACTAATGGAGTTTTCCTCTTTTGTTCCTTAGTTTAGGGGTGCTTGGTAGGATGATACACTTCTATGGCCTGAGGAGATATAAATCTTGTTGTAGGTCTTTTCTTATGGTAACCCTCTTGAGGTTGTTTATCTTGAGAATTTTTTATCAAGATAAGAGTGTTGGACCTTGTTCTTTTAGGGGACTTTGCATGAGCCTCATCCCTTTCATTTTCAAACTTATGACCAAATTCAACATCGCCATATGGTATGTGTAGTTGTTTACTTTCTTGTCTATACACCCAAAATGCATCCATCTTTTCACTTGACCAGTAAAGATCTTGTAAATCCTTCTTCAATTTAGGTGGCATCTTTTGTGCAAGGTTATACTAGGCCAACACCTTATAGAGTCCCAACCACCTAGGCTTATAGCCTACATGAGATGAAGATAAATCAGAAAAAATGATTGCAGATGGTTGGGAGGGACACTTTCTTATTTCTATATAGAGCCTTGGGACGCAAGTTACAAAAATTTCCCTATTTCCTAAGCACATCTTTGGGTCATAATCCAAAAAGTCATAAATTAAAACAAGATCCAGTTGGTACAATTTGAAGGTTAATTCCATTTCAACTTTTCTCTTCTCAAGGGTTACCCCGCCATAAGAAACTAGAGCCTTATAAATCATTTATTTTTTCCTATACCCATATTGGCATCTACAATGGAAAATTTTGTAAAAATTTCTAAGGTGAACACCATATCAATACTATAAAAAGGGAGCATAAATGGTTCCTCAGTTAAGCCATGTGTTCACACCATAGTGAAATTCGTTCCATAGAACCAATCTACTTCAAGTTTACACCTTCCTAACCATGACATTTGATTTTCAATAAGCCTAATAACATTGTCTTGTTTGGAAAAATATCAAAGAGCTAATGCCATGAAATAATAAGAAAAAGAATAATAATCATGGGTTCTCAATAGTGGAGGAGACCATATATAATTGGTTTTCTTCTTTTAGACATGTCAAACACGTCTAATGGCATATAACTTTATAATAAATTGGCATTTTGATATAAAAGCATATAGACAAGAAAAGAGGGATACCTGAATATAGATGAAGTATTATATTCATGTAGCTATTGATTTATGCTTTCTGTAAAATTGTACCAAGGATAATTTGAAGAGATTTTGAGCTAAAAAGCTAGGGCCATCTGAAACTCTTTAGCTATTTCATTACTATCCATACCTGAGACAAAGGCCAACATAGAAAAAATATACTTCAAATCATTCTTGAATATTTAATGCTTAGGGGAAATTTGGGTAACACTAATGCTTCAATATCCATCTTTGTGTTGTAGAAAGAGAGAGTTGCATTTTCTTTTTATTAGAAATACTCCATTCTCTTTATGTCAAGACTTGTTAGGGTCATAATGGATGAAAATCATCTCTCATAGTTAAGTATGGGCTTATAATAACTTTCAACCCTTCCCCTCTAATAGTCCCCTCTTGATCATCAAAATGGGTGGTCATTACTTTAATTAACTCTAGACATGGGTGGACATAAGGAACCATATATTGAACTAGCCTACAGTACAATAGATTAGCACCCACGACACTATTATTTTTATCTAACTTTCAATGCAAAGCTCCTTCTCAAATATTGCTTGGGCTTGTTGGCATTTATTGATTTTGCATCTCCTTTGCAAAGTCTTTAACAATAGTTATGTCTCGTATCTTGGAATTCTATATGCTCTTGGCGTTCATAATATTAGGCTAGGTCATTCTCATAGCTGCAACATACAATGTATCGCCATACACATCCACAAAACCAATAGAAGGAACCATTCCTCCTAGTATTTTGCTTGTAGATTCTCCTCCAAAATCCATTGAAATACAAATATTTCCTTTTAACCTCTTACACTTACAACTTCTTACTTTGTCTTCAATTTGGGGTACTTCTACAACTATTGCTTCTTGATTTTTCTTGCTACTGGTTTGAAATGATAGATACACAAAGGGAAACAAATATTTCTAGGGTGGTAACTTCCAATTCATGTGTATTAATTACACTTTCCTCAAAAGATGCCCACAATTAATAATGTAGTAGATATAAATCATCCCACCAGTGTTTCCAAAAATGAGGCATCTCTGGCATGCAAGTAATAACATGGCAACACGCTTCTAATTACTCATTTCTTTAAAATCTAAATAGCACAAACCAACACATAGGGAAAAAAGGCTTACAAAATAGAGAGATTGAGGCTTAACAAAAAAGCAATACGCTTGACGACACTTATGAAAAAATGCATGCACACAACTAACCTACTATTTTGAAGGCCCGAGGAAAGTGGGCATTTATTGAAATTTCTTTACGTGGATCCAATTAGCTAAGATATTAAGTGGGTTAACTTTAAGGTTTTCTAGCTTGAAAGTGTTGTTTTCTTTGCATTTGGTGATTTAGAAGGGTCCTTCCCATAAAGCATCAAATTTAGCATTTTAACTTGGCTTGGCCGCTCATTCATTATACTTCAGCATAAGGTCATCTTCTTTAAAAGTGGGATCAGAAGACCTTTTGTCAAACCATTGTTTGACAACTTGTTGATGATTGGCCAAGGCATTGAAAGTATTTATACAATATTCTTGTGCATTGAGAAGCTCTATCATCCATATGTCCATAGCCTCATTTCCTTAAACTTCAAGGGATTTGAGAAGTCTCAAGATGGGTATCTCCATAGAGATTAGTAACAACACTTCTTTTCCATATACTAACTCATAAGGAGAATTTTTTAAAACCTACTTTGGTGTAATTTTATCAACCCACGAAGCTATTTGCATGTGCTTATGCTATTCCCTTTGGTGTTATGATCCTAGTCTTTTGATTATTTTGACCAAATTTGTGTTAAATAACTCAATCATGATATTTCCTTACATATAATTTGAAAAGGTATTCAAGAAGATACCATTCTTGAGTGAAAATTTGAACATATTTGATCTGACAAAGGCTTGTACTCTATCAAAGATAATAGTCTTCAGAGGCCTGAATCTGAATACAAATCCTTCAAGAAAAGTGACAATTTCATTTTCACTATCATTTTTCAAGGGTATTGCATCTATTCATTAGGTGAAATAATGTGTAGAAGTTGAAATCCATTTGTAGCATGTTATGGATATTTCTGTTGATCAACCCAATGAAATCCAACCCCCACTTGCAAAGGGTTCATCAACCACTATAAGATTTAATGGTACAGTGGAATTATTTATTTTTCCCATAAAAATTGGTACTAGGTACACTTCTTAACCAATTGATGTTTAATTAGTAAATAGAGTGGCTCAAAAATATTTGTGCACAAATAATCTTCAGTGTAGTGGTTTTCACCAAAAAATATCCTCCAAAGAGATCATTGTGCATTTCCCCAAGGATATTTCCCCTTGATTCTAACTAACATAGATAAAAAGAACTACATCAAATTTCCTCTTGAATAACACTCCTATCAAGAAGTATCCCACTCCTTGTAATATGTATATCTTTTATTAAAATTAGGGAGGCACAGTGGATACTTACCCATTTGCATAAAATTGATGGGGTCAATCTCCCCGTCTTCATCTTGAAGTTGATTAATTAAAACCAACTATTCTTGTTCATCATTTCCATTGGCCCAGTACTCATAGAGTCCTCTACCACATATGACTTTGGTAGGTTGGACCTCCAAATCATATTCTAGGATTTTTGTGATCATGTTATCTCTTTTGTCTATGATTTATTCATGCATACTTAGATGTGTGACATATATTAGGATTTTTTCAATTTTATTTTTTCAACAAGGTGGTAGTGCCACTTAGTATATTTTATTTAAATATAATTGGTTCAAAGAGCTCCCTAAGAAAAGAACCACAAAGAAAAACTATGATCCTTTCTCAAATATACATTAAAATATATGTTTTAAACCTAGACTAAGAAACCTTGAATGCTAGCCATAGGCTAGTTACAAAAATATCATGTAGTTCCTTATAGAACCAAGAAACCCCCCTAGTATGATTACAAAATTACCCAACAAGGGTTAAAATCTGCCATCAAAAAGTGGTTACCATTTGTAATATGTGGCATCAGAATTGAGATGTGAGAAGACGATCCAAAATTTAGCAAAAGACTTCCTAAAAAAACCATAGAGATGGTTGAAACCATCGATCGAAACACAGAGAAGAAGATACAACACTATTCCTCCATAAAAGTAGCAAAGGATTCACTTGAACCCAATTGAAGATTATAGTCAGCATTCTGATCAGGCACAACCTTCATATTCAAATGAGGAATATGCATTGAAACAATTGAAGACTGTGAGTGTGGAATTTCCTCCCTAGCAGGTATAGGGATCAAGACTTATTCCAAAAGATCCAATAATACATATAAAACATGATGGACATTGTTAACACAATCACTACCTAGGAATTTTCCATGTTGATGTAGAGAAAACTTCACATGTCAAAAGGACTGATGCTCAAGCACCATTTTAATGCCCTCGTAAACCATGTAAGCACCATGATTGTGTTGGAAACTGAATTGAAACAATTGTTGTATTGTCATTGATGTCAAACCTTAATTGGTAAGACTTTTGCTACTTAGGAAAGTACTATATCTATTTGAGTGTTGCTAAGGGGCTACGAAAGGTTGGTAATAATAGCACCTAGGGAAAGGTTAAGTTATCTTGATACTAAAAAGTGTACTTGACTATGTTGCACTATGATGAGATAATGTATTGTTTATCTTAGTAAGACTGAAGACTAAACTGGTAGGCTTAACCGAGCAAAGAATGGAAAAATCATGTTTAAGCTGAGTGATGTTAGTGTCGACTGAGTTAGTATATGTCGAGAAAAATTATAGTGTCGACTAAGCATCAATAAATTGTCAAGGAATACAGTGCAAGCCGAGGAAACAGTTTTAGTATTGACCGAGCATCAACAATTTTATATTTGAAGAGAATTTAATTTTGGAGCCGACATTATTGAATTCTTGGATTATGTAAAACATGTTGATTTTATTTATTGATTGTTTGGAAGCATTAAATGCATTGTAAAAAATTTTATTGTAAATCTTTAAGAGATTTGAGATGATTCTAGAAAAGGAGCCGAAGAACATAAAGCGGGTAGATTCAATGAATCTGACCTAACCCTAAGATCTATGATTGAGATTGAGTGGAAAAAGATGAGTTAACCTAATTGAGGAAAATATAAGGGAACCTGAACATTGTGATATGTATGCACATGGTGAATAGAGAATGTTGGAAGAGAAAAGTTTTATTGACTGAATAAGAAGAAAAGGCTGAAGGAGAATGGTGGTGATTGCTTGAAGAAAAGTTCCAAGCAGATCAGAGATGGAAATGGAAAAGTTTCAAATTCAGTAAACCAACATTAGTGTATGGAATCGGATCTGATATTTGCAAAGTGAGTTGTATATTTTTCAGATAATATTGCTGCTACTTTCTAACCATTGTAACGATCAAAATCCTTTTAACAAAGGTTGACCTAACAATCATATGTTAAATCCTTTGAACAAGGTTGCATTCTAATGGAGTGTATGTAAGTCCTATGACTAGGCTCACTTTTAACAGGGTGATTGAAATCCTTTAACCGGGTCACATTTGACAGTGTGTATTGTAACCTTTGACTGGGTTGGCTTTTTACCAAGTTCACTTCAAAAGAGTGAAAATAATAGTAGCATGTTACAAAGTGGTTTTTCCCAAATTGGGTTTCCACTATAAATCTTGGTGTTTATACTTGTGTGAATGTTTAGATCTGAACATTATTATTTTACAAGTTAAGTTATAGCTAGGTAGTGGATTTCATTGTTAGATGTTTCTATTATTGAATTAGTGATGACCGATTTTGTTTTGGTTTTGGATCTGATTTAAGGATAAGTTTATGAGATTGTTTTATACATCAGGACCTGAGAACAACTGATTCGCCCCCCCCGGCCCTTCTCTATTTTTCTAAATCATATTAATAGATTGTTCAATAAATATGGTGATGGAATAATACCTCAACTAATCTTGCAGCCCCCAAAGATCATGCTTTTGGATTTATTTCTTTAATTTATTGTTGGCCAAAAAACTCCATTTTGACATATCTGTTCACTATGAGTTCGAGGAGAGGAGATTGCAATAGGTCCATGACATTTGACAAGAATATGGATAGAATTTGAGAAGGAAATATTATACATTTACCTTGGTGGAATAGAATGTAATCCCCAATTACTTTCTTAATAGCTCTTAGAATATGAAGACGATCACAATTAAACATAGTAGCAAGCAATTCATTGTTCATGTGCCCAAGAAAAGGACTTTCCCATTCTTCCACCTCCATGGAAACTCTAAAATTGCACAAATAATAATCCATATGTAAATATTTGTACCTCCACTTTTGAGCTAATGCCCACAAAATGACTAGGTCGCATCGACATAATTTTGCCGCAAAGAATAACAAGAAATGCAGATCCATGCTTTAGCATATGATGGAATCATTAATAATGGTAAACCATATACCAAATTCCAAGCAATCAAAAGATTGCATATGAATGTGATATCAGCACCGTATGATTTTCTATGATACCAAATCTTAATTCCCAGTAATCATCTCATCAACAATTAATGTGATTGGTGTTGGATAAAGATCAAGAGTATAATTAGAATCCAACAACATACTTCAATCTTGTTGTTGCCCAAGTTGGACAGGAAATCCTCAACTCTATTTCCTTCCCTATATACATGAGATATTACAAATTTATCCAAAGAATCAATGAGCACCCATACTTGCTCAAGGATGTATTTTAATTGAAAATTATCCAACTTTTCAGTAATGGAAGCATTTATTATTATTGTTGAATCACCTTCAATATGAAGGAATTTCAAATTCAATTTTTGTGCTATAAAAAGACCATTTAATATCGTGTGAGCCTTAGCAAAATTATTGGTACTCATGGAAATATAAATAGATTTAAGATCTTTCACTTTACCTAAATGGTCTCGTATGCACACCCATACCCCTGCATCACCTAGGTTACCCTTAGAAGAGCCACCAAAGTTTAACTTGTAAAACATGGAATCCGGTGGACACCATTTCACATTAGTTTTGTCAAATTTAATAGTTCTCCTACAAGGCGAATAGGGTGATAACAGGGATAACAATACCTTTCCAGTGATTAATAAGATGACCATCCCATGAAGTAAATACATCATTTGGATTAAAATGTTGATAAACACAAGTATTAACCAATTCAGAGATTGATGATTCAATGTGTGCTAAAACATCTGCTAGGGAGGAAGTATGTTTTCTAAAAATATATTTGTTTCTTTTCCACCAGATTGCCCAAATAAGGGATGAATGCATTATTTTCCGAATACAAGCAAAAAAGGATGATGAGAAAAGATCAGGCCAAGACTGAAACAAATCCCAAAACCTGTATGGAAGTGGGATTGATAGAGGTAGTTTACCAAGAATAAAATACCAACATTGGTTAGAGAAATCACATTGGAGAAACATATGATCTAATGTCTCTATACAATTCCCACACAACACATAATCAAAGGGTTGAGAAATGTTCATCTTAACAAGTCTATCACTTGTCAAAAATTTTCCTTGCAAGGTCAGCCACGAGAATACTCCAGCCTTGGGAAGAACTGCATTGTTCCAACAAAATGTATAGGTTCTATAGTGAGGGGGTTGAGAGTTCATAAATTGGACAGCTTTGTAACCTTCTTGCACTGAATATTTCCCACTCTTGGAGGGGCACCATATCATCTTATATTTCCCATTCAAGATAAAAGTTGTATAGTTCTTAAGGATGTTTAAGAATGCTTTTTTTTGCAAAGGAGTAATTGGTAAATGTGATGGATCTTTCCAAATAAGTAAATTTGAATTTTGTTGCACCTTTTCTATATAATCACATAATTTGAAGCCCTAATGATCAATAAAAATAGGGATGGCATCCAGTATTGCCTGATCAAAGTGTAAGGGGGGAGACCATTCCAAGAGTCATACCAAAAGTCAACTTCTTTTCCATTATGTACTTGCCATGAAAGATATTGAGTAATTACTTTTCTGGATGATAAAATGAAATTCCAAATGGCTGATCCTGATGGGGGGTCAAGAATAGTAAAAATACGGGAAGGATTGAGAGTGTCTAGATATTTTGCCTGCATAATTCGGCACCATATAACCTATGGTTTATCATACATATTCCAAACTAGTTTCTCTCCAAATGTTGTGTTTAATTTTGAGAGATCATGTAGTCCAACTCCACAAATAGATTTTGTGAGGATCATTTTATTGAATGAAATAAGTGGAATCTTCTTTTCCTTTGACATATTTCCCTTTCATATAAAATTATGAATTAACTTCTCAATATAAATCATAGAAATCACTTCCTTTGGGGCTTGCAGCATAGAGATGTAATAGATAATAATTGCTACCAAAACTATTTTTACTAACAACATTCTTCCTGATAATGACAACCATCTAGCTTTCCATGCCAAAATTCTTCATTTAACTTTGTCAATGACATTGTTCCAAAAGGATTTTTTGGTCAAGCCCATGAAAAATGGGATGCCAAGATATGTAGAGGGAAGTGTGTCTAAGGGGAAGCCCAAGATCTGGATATTGTGTTTTGAGATAGATTCCTTAGTGTTAAAAACAAAATTTTGGGCTTTTGGGCACTGATCTTTTGGCCAAATCTTGAAGTGTAAATATCAAGCATGTTTTTAATGTGCCTAGCTCCTATGATATGGAACAACCATATAGAAGAGTATCATCAGAAAATAGTGTATGATTGATGGATATTTGAGGTTGAGGAATCTGAATTCCCTTCTAGAGACCTACATCTGGTTATTCAATGACCAATATGTTGAAAGATTCTGCCATGAAAATGAATAAAAAAGGTGAAAATGGATCACCTTTTTGAACCCCTTGGGTTTCTCGAAAGAATCCAGAAGGCTTTCCATTAATAATAATAGATAAAAAATCTCCTAATGGGCATTTTTTTACCCATTTGTACCATCTATCTGAAAAGACCAACAAACTCTGTCATATACCTTCATCATGTCCAATTTCACTATAAAAATAGGATATAGAGAAGAATTCATTGAGTGCAAAACTTCATGTGCTTCAAGAGAACCTTCAAAAGTTTCCCTATTAGGAACAAATCATCCTTGTTGAGGAGATATAATTTTGGGGATTAACAATTTAAGATGCAAATAGATAGCTTTAGTAAAAAATTTATAGATTGTATTGCACAAGGATATATGCATGAAATCTGCAAATGACTGGGGATCTTTTGACTTTGGAATCATAGCAATATGCATAAGATTGAAATTCTTGAGTACATGTCCTTTCCTCCTTAACTCTTCCGAGTCCATAAGTAAGTCAAAACTTAAAACATCCCAGCACTTTTGGAAAAATAATATGGTAAAACCATCAGGGCCCGAAGATTTGTCTAGAGCCATGGAGAAGACTATTTTTTTCAATTCTTCCTCTGAAAAGGGATGCATTAGAAATTCATTATCTTGTTGGGAAATCAAAGGGGGAATGGAATCTAGCAACACTTCCACACTTGATTCATCTGGAACAAAGTGAAGATAAGAGGCAAGAAGATTCTTAAAGAAAATTTCTCCTTCCTTTCTTATCTCATTTTCCTTTGTAAGTTTCTCTTCAGAGCAGGAGGAATCAATGGTAAAAATAGTGGATGAGGCCTTTTTTTTTTTTTAAAGCCTGGAAATACTTAGTGTTTTTGTTCCCTTCTTTCAGCCAAAGTTCCTGAGAATTTTGTCTCCAATAAGCTTCCTCTCTAGAACATAATTCCTCCTATATTTGTAACTGCTTTTCATTTTGATGGGATACAGAGTCTATCCCATTTTTGAAAATGGATTCATTAATATCTTTTAGTTTTTCTTCAACTAGGGATTTTTATTCAAAAATATTTTTCAAGACTTGCTTATTCCAAAATTTGATGTTATCTTTGACAAATTGCATTTTCATGTAAAATTGAAACATTTTGTTCCCTTTGCAAAATGGAGCATTTACCCACCATTGTCTTAGTAGAGAAATAAAATGTGGGTGTCTAAACCACATCCTTTAAAACTTAAAAGTTGATTTTTGATAAGGGGCCTCAATCTTATCCAAATTCAATTATCTGGGGAAATGATCAAAGCCTGAGAATGACATAATAGATGTGAAGGAAAAGTTTTGAAGAGTCCATTCATGAGATATAAGGAACCTATCCAGTCTAATTGCAATTTGTGAAGATCTTCTATTTATCCATGTAAATCGGCCATTGGAAGGAAGGAAGGACATCTTTGAGTGCATTATCTGGTATGAAATATCTAAAGTCATCTATCACTTTGGTAGTAGTAAGATTACCCCCTTGCTTCTCATCTTGGGATACCATTGCATTAAAATCCCCTCCCAACACAATTTTTTGATCTACCCTCGATTGGATGTGATATGCTAAAGTATTCCAAAGGGCACATTTTTCATGAGGAGCAATGGGACCATATACATTAAAGAGAAAGAAGGACAGATCAAAAAATTGGATGTGTAAAAAATGTCAATTTGAACCTTTTTCCAGCAGATTTACGCTAATAGTTTTGGGATTCCATAAAGTAATGAGACCTCCCGAAGCACCTACTACTGGTACATTTACATATTCCCATAGAGTCCATTTTTTGAAGATTTTATCAAATGACTCATCAGAAATCTTGGTCTCTTGAAGAATAATTACATCTTCTTGGGAAGAATCCAATAGGTTCTTGATTCTTCCCCTTTTGTTAGAGGCATTTAAGCCTCTGACATTCCACGATATGATCTTTATTGTACTTGAGGAGAGCAGCAAGCCCTCCTCGGTCTAGTATGGGGTGAAATTTTTTCTATAATTGTATATTGAATACCTGTTGGTATTTCTTCTTGTGTTTTACAAATTTTGGGCTTTCTCCCTCTTTTCTTGGGGGTTTTAGTAGTTACTGGAGAAGAATAGGCAGATTGAGCCAAATAAAGCTACTAAGAAAAATCAAAACCAGTACAAGGCTCAAACACAATTTTGGGGTTGGGATCCTCATCATTAAAGTTATTCAGGAAATTATTCATACTAGAATTGTGAGGATCTATTGAAGTATTGTTGTCAACAAAGACTGAGTTCATAGATAGATCATCATCTGGTTTAAGAAATTATTCTAATGCAATCTCATCTATCAAATTATATAATACAGTCAAAAGAATGTCATGAGCCAACATTTCAATATTTACATATGAACTTTCCCCCAACTGATGTTGGTTATATTTTACCAACTGAAATGGTTGGCTATTAAACATCAAGGCTTGGACAATTTTTGCCTTCACATTTTCTGATAGTATCTTCTCTTGCACTTGAGTGACTAGAGGAGCCATAAGAGTTTGAAAAGGTAAATTCCTCATGAGAGAGGAGCCCAAGAAGTGCTTAAGGAACCTATTATTTAGAACTAAAGAGCAATGAATCACAATAGATTTAGAGTTGCATGATGGCACTAGGAGGCCCAACATGTCTAGCCTCAGACCATCTATCAATAGATTCCATGATTTGAACTCTTTCAAAATGTGAAGCGTGATCACACATTTATCCCTTCTTTTAAAAGGTTTGGAGTTTGTATTCACTATATTTGAAGGTTTTGGGATCATGCCATTGGGTGATTTAGATATAGAGGGCTCTGAAGATATCTGATAATCCTAAGAATTACTCGACATGGGATCAACATTAAGGGTTGATGACTATGCAAATTTTGTAGAAGTTGAGAAATCCAACTTCACAGAACGCCAAGAACACCTGCATGCAAATAACCTGTTGCTGAAAGGAAACTAAGAAGATAAAAAGAAAGGGCTTGGAAAATCTTAGTGGTGTGAAAGAAATTGTATTCCAAGATAATGAAAAATAATTACAAGAGTTCAACCTATAAGGTGAACAAAACCCTAAAAACTAGAAAAGCTAGGTTGCACATTATAATTAATAAATATATTAATTATAATGTACCTATGAGAAAGCTTAAGTAAAAAAGAGTAATAAAAATAACTAATTACTCTAACACCCCCCCTTAAGCGAAGCTCAGGAGGTAAGCTAACCTAGAACAACTATGAAAGCAGGAAATGGGTCTCGGCAACAAGGCCTGATCAGGTACCCAATACAAGGAAATCTCTATAAACCGAAGACAAAGGAGAAAACCTAGTGGGAAAAAATCCTCTCCAAAAAGAGATATAAAAGCAAGCAAAAGACAAAAAATGACTTCAAGAGACTCTCTCAAAGCCATAAGTACAATGTGTGCTGCCAACCCCCCCGTGAGAGAGGGTCAGGGCTCCAAAGCCCCCCAGAATGAAAGAACCCCTGGAACAATGACTGAACCACTGTGACTCCAATACAAAGGAGTGAAAGATAGTGAACACTAAAGAGGTACCCTCAAAACATGAGGTGTCACTGGAAGGTCGAGCTGATGCTCAAAGGAGAAGACACGAGGATCCTGAAAGGGAATCCCCAATATAGGTGGTATGACAGGTGTGTTGACACTGTTAGGAGAGAGGAGATGAATGTCCTTTGTAGAATCCTCAACAAATGCACCTGGTGGCTCAAGGAATGGAGCTGGAGGGTTTGGCAGTGCTGAAGAAAAGTCTTGCTAGAGAGAAGAAACCCCAAAAAGATGAGGTGAGGCAGTCACAGAAGTGGTCTCAAGAACAACACAGAGGTTTAAGTGACCTGACTATCCCACATGATGCTCTCATGTAAGAGGAGAGCTATACTATGATAATGGAGCTAGTGGGCCAAAGTATGAGAAGGTGTAGAGACAGGTGGAATGATCAACTGTCCCTATAGCAACAATGCCACCTGTCGCACTATCCCTGATGAAGATTGAATCTGGCGTGAATTCAACTGTCTTCCCTGACCCACTAAGTGTAATCTGATAAATCAAGAGAAGGTTTGCAAATAGAGATGGAACATACAATACATCATTGAATGTGCCATCCTGAATGTGTACTAAACCTTTCCCGCAGACTGTCATAACAATGTTATTCCCCATGAGAATGTGAGGAATAGGAGAAGCCTTAATAGATAAGAAGATCTCCAGAGAAGATGCCATATGGTGAGAAGTACCAGAATCTGGTATCCAAGGGACCTGTGAAGGGGATGCAACAGAAGCCCGTAATGCATGACCCTATCCAAAATCCTGTCCAGATGTCAAAGATGAGGTAGAAGATTGAAAAGCAGACCCCTGTGAGGTGGAAGAGGATGGAGAGGAAATAGTGCTCTTTTGAAGGAGAGCTTACAAATATGCAATTTGTTTCTCATAGCCATCAAATCTCTTCTGAAAACAATGTGACTCATCATGAGGCCCCTTCTGACAATAGGAACATGTAGGGCGCTCAATCTTCTGTTTCTCCTTCTTAGAAGAAGATGGTGGGCCAATAGAGTGCTGAGAAGAGGAATCAGATGTATGCTTCAATTTCTACTTTTGTGTATCCTAAGGTGTCTTGGTAAGCAATGCTTGTGACTGTGAACCTGTAAGTGAGTCCATCTGATTGAGCTTGGATTGCTCACAAGTCAACCTGTCATAGAAGGCCTCAAAAGAGGGCATAACATGTCATGCACCTAGTGCATCTATAATGGAGTAGAAGGTAGAAGTGAAAATTTGATAAGGGCCACGAAGCTTTGAGAGTATCAGAAAGATACACTCATCATCTGACTTCATCTTTCCAGCAACTTGTAAAATAGAATGAAGAGACTTGAACTTCGTCAAGAAGTCCTCAATGCTGGTGAATGATTCAGGTACCAAGGAGGTGAACTCTGCATCTATCTGTAGAACCCTGAACTAATTCATTGTGCCAAACAAGGTGTAAAACTTGTCCCACATAGCCCTAGGTGTGGTCAAACCATACAGGTGGAACAAAAACCCATCTTAAATGTTCATTGCAATGAGACCCATTGCCTCATCCATCTTGTTTCTCTACATAAGATCCTCATAAGGCCTCTGTAGAACTTGCTGAGCTGCATCGAGGCATGACTAGAGCCCTTTTTCCATAAGCAATCTGGTCATCTATCCTTTCCAAGTGTGATAGTTGTGAGGTGTAAGGCGGGTGACAAAAGAGTCTGCCATTGAGAGAAAGAAGACATAAGTAGAAGGGTCTTTCTAAAGTAAAGTACAGAAAGTAAAGAGCACCCCCCCACAAAGTATAATACTATCCCTTGTACACAACAAAGTACTATGAAAGCATAAGAAATGAGGAAACAAGCTGAGTTCCAGAAGCAAAACAGGAGCACAGAAGGAGGTGCATCTTTGACTGCAAAAATTGATAGTCAAATGGAGAAATCAAGAAGCGAAACCTATACAAGAGCAATGGGCTTGGAAAGACCTTTTTGACGATATATCATATCTTGAATTTCAAGTCCGTATGAGCCCTGTAGGACCAAAAATGCCCAAGTACCCCCAAAATGCAAGCTCCTTGGAAAAAATCAGTAGCGGGAAAAATTTGACGGTCGTCTACACATCACGAGCCCTTTGATGATGTCATCATGACCAAGGCTGATGTCATCGCTAGAAAAAAAATAGTTGCCGAAAAAAATCAAAATTTGGTCGGAAAACACCACGGAAATTTTTTTTCGGTACATGATGTTAGGGTGACATCACCTACTATGTCGGGTGGTGCAGTGGCAGTTGGTGGGAGGCGCGGCAGTGAGCGGAGGGTGGTGTGGCAACCGGCAAGTGGTGCAGTGGGCGGTGGGCGGCGTTGAGGCCGACGGGTGATGCGGAGGCAGCGGGCGGAGCAAAGGTCGGGCGGGGGTGGCGCCGCGGTGGCACACTGGCGGCACCCTAAAAAACCCCACAAATTGCATGAATTTTGAGATTTTTTTTTTTTTTGTTCTCATTTTGCATGTTGTACGACCCAAATAGGCTATAAAATTCACCCAGAAGCCCCAGAGGCCAAATGGGTCGATTTTTATATGGAAATAAGGGTTTTGGGCCTTCTGGACGCAACCGTGAGGTCAATTTTTGCCCAAAGTGCTCCAAAAAAAAGAGACCCCCCATATCTAATAAAAAAATAATAGAGAAAAGACCAGAGGAGCTGTGGCTTTCATCTTCAAATCACGACTCCAAAAGCTTAGACCAGGCAGTAATAGGAAAGCTTTGATACCATGTAGAAGTTGATAAATCTAACTTCACAGAATGCCAAGAACACCTGCATGCAAATAACCTATTGTTGAAAGGAAACCAAGAAGACAAAAAGCAAGGGCTTGAAAAATCTCAGTGGTGTGAGAGAAATTATATTCCAAGATAATGAAAAATAATTACAAGAGTTCAACCTATAAGGTGAACAAAACCCTAAAAACTAGAAAAGCTAGGTTGCACATTATAATTAATAAAGCTATTAATTATAATGTACCTAAGAGAAAGCTTAAGTAAAAAAGAGTAATAAAACTAACTAATTACTCTAACAAATTTTTGTATAGATGAGCATTTCATTGGATCAATAGAAAAATCCTCACAGACCCTCATTTGTGAACCCGCTATGCCTTGACATTGAGAAATGAAATTTCCCAACTGCAAATAATGCTCTTCTATGGTTAGGGGGATTGCAAGTGAACCGATTGATCCCAAGTCCCAAATTAGAAACAATATAGAATGATTTAGGAAAAGGCTTGGTTAGGTCAAAAGGTAAGTAAACCCTAACCGAAAGATGTGGCATTTCGAAGGGCACAAGATCGTGCCAAATAAAAATACCCAACTTATTTGTAAATAATTCAATAAGATCAGGGTCTCTATACTCTAGAGGAAATTCCAAAAAACAAATCCAGAATGACATAAAATGAGGAGGTGCTGAGTGCACAAAGAAATTTAGGACCCAAGAAAAAGTAAAAATCCCAAACCCATTACAAAACCAGCCCTTAAATTTTGCACTTTATCCTTATCTTCTCTAGTGTGGAAAATAGCAATGAAATAATGGGAGTTTTTATCCATAAGAAATATATCTTTTATCCCTTTCCAATGTTGATGAGCCCAAGATGATAATTTTGAAAAGTTAACAAGTGACCATAACTTACCAATTAAAGTCATTTATCATAGAAAAGATACCTGGGGCTACAAGTGATGGTCATATACAAAAATATTAACAATATGATCGTTATTACCTACGGTGTTATATTTTCAACAAAATTATATTTTCTTTCATAAAGTTTTAGAGTCCTTGAATCAAAAGCAGTAGCGTGTTCCCCCTCTTTCTCTTCATCTTTCTAAGTCAACACGATTGTAATATTGTATTCACTTCCATACACATGCATGATGATGTTGGTTATTGCTAATGCATGGGGAGGTGATTAAGAAATTTTATATGTTTAATCACTACGTTACTGAATGGGCACTCATATTTTTGTCATTTGTGTTTTCTCACTGATGTCAACATATGTTTCTGTGAGGAGAACAAGCTAGTTATCACAGTGTACAAACACTGTACAGATGTTTCAGATGCTGTAAAGTCAAATGAGAGTTCAGGAAGGTGTTGTGATCTTATATCCAAGATCACATCATGTAATGTTTCATATTGGATGATTTACAGATGTTTTGGGGAAGACTGGTCACTGGACTCTGACAGCAAGAAATGACAAAGTTAGTCTTTGTGTTTTTGATATATCTTCCAGATGATATGCATTCAAGGTATGCGAGCTTGAGGGATGGTAGATAAGGTATTGAAGGATGCTCATTGTTTAGTGAAAGGTACATAATGCTTGGTGACGTCAGCCATGGTGTGTGTTCTGGAGAAGACATATTTGGAAGCTGACTTAGGAGATGTAGCGTGTATTTTTCTTGGAAAACATAAATTAAGGATGTCAGTCCTTAAATATTGTAATGTAATCATTGTATACTTGTTTTAGATACCATGTGTATCTTAGCAAGGGTTTATATAATTATTTTGTAATTAAGAAAGGCTTATGGGCCGACCTAATCATGAGAATTGTAATAAGGTATAAATGAGAGGTCTTTTCTTTGAAAAAGATATGGATGGAAAAATGTGATATAAAGAGGTTATGTAAGCTATGAGCTTGTGTCTATTGTATGTAGAGTAGAGGTTTACTTGTGTACTTCATTGGAACTGATCAAGCAAAGAGTTGTTGCTGAACAGTTCAAAAAGATTGTGTATTTCTTCATATACACTTGTGTTGCAAACAGTGAGTTTTGAAGGTGGATTTAACCTTCTTTGGGCAGTGAGCCCTCCGTTTCTTCTTGACTCCTAACAGGGTTTTTCCTCTAACAAGGACTATGTACTATAATATTTCAATAAGTTCCTAATAGGGCTAAATCCTCTAACAAGGATACTATACTCTCAATACATCATTTGTGGGTGCTAATTCCCACTAGGGTTTTTACCTTTAACAGGGTTTCCTCGAGACCAAAATATTGTGTTATTGTGTTGGCATTCATTGTGTTCATTGGATCTGATATTGTTGCTACTTAAAGTTTAAAGTTTAGTAATCTTCCATATAATTGATTCACCCCCCCCTCTCAATTGTATTGTGGACTGTTATTCTTAACAATTGGTATCAGAACTTGTGGTCCTTAGAGAGAAAGCTTAACAGCTTGAGGTGACCTTGGAGATGGAACTCTATAGGAAGGATGGTCCAAAATTTGATCTTGAAAATTTTGACAACGGGAAGAACAAGATGTGAACTCATTTTCTATGTTTGGGCATTAACTATTGGTTGATCACAAAGAATAAGGTGGCTATAAAGACTGAGAGTGATTTTCCATTAGCTACTGATGATGAAAAGAAGGTATTCTCACACAACATAGTTGCAAGGGAAGCACTGATAAGCGCACTATCCGAAGGTGAGTTTTCTGAAGTTAAAGACTTGGATTTGGCATATGAGATTTGGATAAGATTAGAAGCATTATATGAAGGAGACAAATATACCAAGAAAGTGAAGTTACAGAACTTGAAAACCAAGATGGAGAAGCTACAGATGAAGGATGACGAAAGCATTAGGGCTTATGTTCAAAGGGTTACAGAAGTTGTGGTTGGAATCAGAAATTGTGGAGGCACTTATGATGAAGAAGTTGTTGCAAATATCCTTAGATCATTAACACTTGTATACAAGTTCATGGCTATGTCTATTCAAGAGACTATACCCTTAAATCCAAATTTTAGCAGAGAGATGTTGATTGCAAAGCTAACTACCTTTGAGGCTGCTGAAATGGGAGATTTAGTACCTAAAGTGGAATTTGCATTCAAGGCATCTGCACACAATAAAATGTCTGTACTTTTGAGAACTAGCAGTGAAGACCTAAAAGAAGAGCTTGGTGAGTATGCTAAGGAATGGGAACAGATAATGGCAAAGGAAAGAAAGATGGATGAACTTGTTGCACTAATTTCTAGAAGAGAAAAGAGAGGTAAGGGAATATTTGAAGGCAAGTTACCCTTGAAATGTTTTTCATCCAATAAGGTGGGTCATTTTGCATCTAGATGTCCTACAAGAGTTCCTAAGTACAAACCTAATTTTTCCAAGTTTAAAAGGGATAAAGAATGTTATTATGCTAGTGAAGGCATTTCTAATGACAATGATTTAGATTATGAAGAGATTGGATTTGTTTCTATTTGAGATGAACCAGTGCATGAGGAAAAGGCCTTAGTATCTCATGTTGACAAGAAAATTGAATGGATAATATACAGTGGTTGTTCACATCATATGACTGGAGATAAAAACAAGTTTGTTAAATTAATGAAGTATGATGGTGGTGTTGTGAGATTCAGAGACAATCTTCCTAAACCTATCATAGGCGTAGGATCTATTACTTTGGATGGAAAGACTAATATAGATAATGTGTTGCTTGTTGATGGATTGAAACATAACTTTTTGAGTGTTGGACAGTTAATGGATAAATGTTTTATCAGAAGTAAGGAAGGTAAGTTGATTGCAACCAGTACTAAATCTAGAGGTAATGTATTTGAATTAAATACATCTAGAGCCTCTTATTTTGTTGCGAAGGTAGATGAAAGTTAATTATGGCATAGAAGATTTTTTCATGTTAATTTTGATAACATTGTGAAGGCAAGTATGGCTAATGCAATAAGAGATCTGTCAAAGATTGTGAAACCATCTAACACTATATGCAGAGAATGTGTTATGGGAAAATAGACTAGAAGCAGTTACAAAAGAAAAGCATATACATCAAAAGGAAAGTTGGATTTTGTACATACAGATCTATCCGGACCTACAAGGACAAGATCATACTATGGTGAAAGGTATATCATACTTTTTGTTGATGAATTTTCTAGAATGATGTGGGTTACTTATTTGAAGGAAAAATCAAAAGTATTTAATAAATTCAAGTTGTTCAAAGAAAAACTAGAGAATGAATCAAGTTTAAAGATTAAGTGTCTAAGGTTAAACAGAGGTGGAGAGTTTACTTTAGACTTATTCAATTCATATTGTGAAGATCATGGAATAAAGAGACAGACATCTACTCCTAGGACTCCACAATAGAATGGGATAGCAGAGCAAAGGAACATGACTATACTTGATGCTGCTAGGACAATGTTTCTTGAAGGAAATGTATCTCATGTACATTGGAGAGAGGTTGTTGGGACAACAGTGTATACATTGAACATAATTCAAATCAGAGAAGGTACAAGTAAGAATCCTTATGAATTATGGTTTGATCATACTCCTGTAAAATACTTCAGAATATTTGGTATTAAGTGTTATATCAAGAGAGATGATGAGATAGGAAAGTTTGATGCTAGAAGTGATGAAGGAATTTTTCTTGGTTACTCTACCAAGACAAAGACTTACAAATGTTTCAATCTGAGATTAAGAAAGATGATTTAAAGTAACAAAGTAAGGATAGATGAAAAGTTTCAGATACAAGAAAGAATGTACGACAATAATCATATTACAGAGATCAAAGAAGCTACTGTTGTTGCAGAAGAAGAACTTGTTGAGGTAGAATGTGAAAAAGAGACTTGTCATGTTGACACAAGTGAGGCTACTGAGGTTCCTAAGACTCTGAGGTATGTAAAGAATAACCATCCTAAAAATTAAATTATTTGTGATTCTAATCAAGGAGTAATGACTAGATCAAAAGCTAGAGAAGAAATTTGTTTGATTTCTCAAGTTGAACCAATGATGAAGGGTGCTCCCCTTAATACCACAAACACATAACAGAAATAGAGAAACAACAACAATATGCAAGAACAGAAAATTGGCTTCTTATTATCTCCAAAAATGTGGAATTACAAACTTTCAGAATTACAATATGCAAAGCCACATGGGCATTCCCTTACAATATTCTGTAGGACAAAGCCTCAAATCAATACCCAGATCTACTACCCAGAACTATTCTGAACTGCCTAAGACAATAATACAGCCTTCCTTATATAGGCAATTTTCCACCGCCTGGGAAGGTTCCAGAATTTTAGCCAATAAGGCCGACCAAACTTAGAATTATTTTATTTTACATTTTATTACATCATAGTCGGCTCAAGATAACCTTTGAAACCCGAACAGAAATTTTGAAGAAAATTATTTTTCACCATTTCAGGTGGCCCAACTTTCGAAGACCATAAGTCATCACCAGTTGACCCGATCGGCTATTATAACCCCATTTCGGAAACGCCACGAAGCGCTCTACAACACTTGAATTAAGCAAGCTTCATTCAGCCCAAAATTTGACCTCATCCGGGGCCTCTAAAGCCTTCAAAACTGAGTTCGAAGTTTCTGTACCCTGCTGCCAATACCGAAAATCTTCAATATCTTCCAATATACACTTGATCTGGCAATGAAACTTTACTGGCAGACTTATATAACCAAAATGAACCTCCAAGAAAGAAATCAGATCATTCTGAGCACATGCAAAAATTACCAAAAATAGTAACTTTCCATAAATAGCAGCTCTGCACTAAAATAGCCCTTATTGAATATAAAAACAGAAATATTTTTGGGTGATGCAAGATTGCTCTTACACCCAGGATGCTCCTGCATCAGACACCCAGGGTAATTTGAGAAGTGACCCTGTCACGACTCAGGTGTGCAGAGGAAAACCAAGACGGTTAACCTCCTCCTTTGTTAGCCACGATGAATCTTCTACAGGTCGTCCTTTCCATTTGACCAAATACTCTTCATATGTCCTATTCCTTGTGCTTCTGCCAATACGACTGTCCAGTATGTCTTCGATCTCCTTAGTGTCTGAACTAGTTGCTGGAATACTCCACTGTGCTGTTGTGATCTCATCTTCAACACCTCCTTCATGATACTCTGTCAGATCTGAAATGTTAAACACTGGTGAAATATTTAGCTCAGTAGGCAATTCTACCTCATATGCGTTTCCTGAATCATGTTTCTTCAATATCCTGCATGGTCCAAACTTCTTCATTTTCAGCTTGTTATATGTACCAACTGGAAACCACTCCTTCCGCAAATGAACCATGACTTCATCATCAACTTGAAATTCCTTATACCTCCTTTTCTCATCTGCCTTAGCCTTATACTGTGCGTTCATCTTGGTAATATGCTTCCTCACCTCCTCATGGATGTTCTTCAAATGTTCTACAAAATCCTCAGCCTCAGCACTACTTATTTCTCCTTTATCTATCTTCCTCAATTCAGATGCATTTCTTGGACTACTTCCATATACAATCTGGAATGGTGATTTACCAGTGCTCCTGTTGATAGAACTATTGTATGCAAATTCTGCCTGTGGTAAAATCAAATCCCATCCCGTTGGCTTATCTCCAACCAAACATCTCAGCAAATTTCCCAAACTCCTATTCACCACCTCTGTCTGTCCATCAGTCTGTGGGTGATGTGATGAACTGAACTTCAAATCTGTCTTCAACTTCTTCCACAATGTTCGCCAAAAATATCCAACAAACTTAGTGTCCCGATCTGAAACTATGGTCTTTGGCAAACCATGAAGTCTCACTACTTCTCTGAAAAACAATTCTGCTACATGAACAGCATCATTAGTCTTCTTGCAGGGAATGAAATGTGCCATCTTTGAAAATCTATCAACTACCACAAAAATTGAATCGTGTCCCCGCTGTGTCCTCGGTAAACCAAGAACAAAGTCCATACTGATATCCTCCCAAGGCTTCTCTGGTATAGGTAATGGCTGATACAACCCTGTATTCTGCTTCACTCCTTTCGCCATCTGACATACTCTGCAACTCTGTACAAACTCCTTCACATCTTGCTGCAATTGTGGCCAATAATAATTCTCACCAACCAAAGCAAGGGTTTTATCATGACCAAAGTGTCCAGCCAATCCTCCACTATGCTTCTCCTTGATGAGATTCTCCCTCATAGAACTTCGTGGAATGCACAACTGACTCCCTCTGAATAGCATATCATCCTCGATGATGAAATCCAACCATTTCGTCCTGTCTAGAGTAACAGGTTCTATACAAGCTTTCCAAGCTTCACCAAAATCAGGATCCTCTCGATACAAATTCTTGAGTTCCTTGAACCCAACCACTTCAATCTGCATTTCTATCAGCAATAGTTGCCTTCTGCTAAGAGCATCTGCAACCCTATTAGACTTTCCACTCCTGTGTTTCAAAACAAATGTATAACTCTGCAAAAACTCAACCCATTTCAAATGCCTCTGATTCAACTTTCCTTGACTATTCAAATATTGCAAGGCTTGATGATCAGTATACAAAACAAACTCCTTGGGAAGCAGATAATGTCTCCACTTCTTTAATGCCTGAACTATAGCATAAAATTCCTGATCATAAACAGAATATTTCCTCTTGGCATCATTTAACTTCTCACTGAAATAAGCAACAGGTTTACCTTCTTGGCTCATAACAGCTCCTATTGCAGTACCACGAGCATCACAATCTACTTGAAACACCTTATTAAAATCTGGAAGTGCTAAAACAGGTTGTTCTGTAACTTTTTGTTTCAATAATTGAAAACTCTTTTCTGCCCCACTAGTCCACTTAAACTCTTTTCTATCCCCTCTCATTGTTTCAGTCAAGGGTCCACAAATACTGCTAAAATTTCTGATAAACTTTCTGTAAAAGCTAGCTAGACCATGAAAAGATCTTACCTCAGTAGCATTCCTTGGAGTAGGCCATTCAAGGATAGCCTGTACCTTCTCTGGGTCCATTTTTAGACCTTCTCCTGAAACTACAAACCCCAAATACACCAACTCTTTCTTCACAAAACTGCACTTCTTCAAATTAATCAACAATTTCTCTTCTCTCAGCTTCTCAAATACCATACGAATATGCATCATATGCTCCTCCAATGTCTTACTAAAAATCAAAATATCATCTAGGTAAACAATGACAAACTTACCCAGAAATTCTTTCAGAACCTCGTTCATGAGCCGCATGAAGGTGCTCGGTGCATTGGTTAGCCCAAAAAGCATGACTAACCACTCATACAGTCCTTCCTTTGTCTTGAAGGCAGTCTTCCATTCGTCTCCTTCTCTGATCCGAATCTGATGATATCCACTTTTCAGATCTATCTTTGAAAAATACACAGCTCCACTCAAACAGTCCATAATATCATCCATTCGTGGCAATGGAAACCTGTACTTGATTGTGATCTTGTTTATTGCCCTAGAATCTGTACACATCCTCCACTCTCCATTCTTCTTTGGTGCTAATACCGCTGGTACAGCACAGGGACTCAGACTCTCACGGATCAATCCTTTCTGTAGCAGTTCATGTACTTGTCTGTTCAACTCCTCACTTTCTGCAGGTGTCATTCTGTGTGCTGCCTTATTCGGAAAACTCGCTCTTGGGATCAAATCCATCTGATGACTGATCTTCTTGACTGGTGGCAATCCATCAGGCACGTTATCGGATACAATATCCTGAAACTCATTCAACAAATCTACAACTTCTACAGGAACATCTTCTACTTCCTCTTTACCAGCTTTTGGAATTAAAGAAAAACATACATGCTCATGCCTCATACCATCTACGAAATTTCTTCCATCAACAAAAGTTATCCTTGCATTACCACATACCTTTTCTTCAGTCTCTTTCAATGGTTTTAGCTTTTGTCGCACTCCATCCTTTGTCAGGGAATAGGTATTCGCACGGCCATCATGTACAGCACATCTGTCAAACTGCCATGGTCTACCCAACAACATATGACATGCATCCATAGATATGATATCACACAATACCTCATCTTGGTATCCGCCAATCTTGAACTTCACCAGACATTATTCATTGACCATGACCTTGTGGTCATCCTGTACCCAGGCAATCCGATATGGATGTGGGTGTTTCTGTCTCTTGAGCTTCAACTTTGTCACCATCTCTTCTGACACCAAATTGTCAGTGCTTCCACTATCGATAATCACATCACAACATTTACCTTCACACTTGCACCTAGTGCGAAACAAGCTCCTCCTTTTCTCAGGTTCATTCTCACCACTCAACAGGACTCTTCTGTTAACCAACGTTTCTCCTCTTTCAGCATCTTCAGAATTTGATGATCTGGCATCTTCGTCTACATGTGCAATTTTGGCCTGGCCTTCATTTCTCCTGTCTATTCTGCCTTGGCACTGAGGACATTCAAATGCCCTATGACCTTCTTCTCCACAGTGAAAACATGTTCCACGGAAGCCACCTCTTCCAGATCCTTGTCCTCTTCCTCTTCCTCTTTGATCTCTATTATTCTGATCCTGGAAGCGATTGGAATTATTTCCTCGCTGATTCTGACTGCTACTGGCCTCATCCTTCTTTTTCAGATCTTCATTTCGGCCACCATATGACCGTCCACCAGATCGTCCACCACGACCTCTTCCATTTTGTCTGCTCTCACACTTCTTGTTCAGCTTTTCCTCTACTTTTAGGGCAAACTGGTATGCCTCTTCAATACTGTTCATTCGAACCAGATTCAGCTCCTCCTGAATGCTTGGCCTTAACCCATTAAGGTATCGGGCAACTTTCTCCTTATCAGCTTCTGCATGGCCTGTTCTGATGAGAAGTCGATAGAACTCCTCTGTATACTCCTGAACAGATCTTCCCGCTTGATTCAAACTCTGCATTTTCTTCAGTAGGTCAAGCTCATAATCAACAGGAATGAACTGTCGCTTCAATTTATCCACCATCCGATCCCATCTCGTGATTTTCTCCTTTCCCCTTCTATTTCTCTCCAACTGAATCTCTTGCCACCATATCTTCGCATGACCTTTCAGTCTGGCCTTCGCAAATTTGACCCTATCAGGATCCTCAACATCTTCATACTCAAAATATTCTTCACACTCATTGATCCAGTCGATCAATTCCTCTGGGTTAAGATTTCTAGAAAATGTAGGATCCTCAATCTTAGGTCTTTTCCCAATCTTGGAAATCGCCCGAAAAAGTCTTTCTTCCTCCTGGTTCACAATTTCAACTTCTCCTTCTTGATATTCTTCTTCAGCTTCATCCTCGCTTTCGTCTCCGACATTAAGATTCATTCCTCTACGAATCTCTTCTTGCAATGCTCGCACTTGTCTCTGCAGCTCTCTAACCTCAGGTGTTACAACACCAGCTCTTCCGCCACGTTCCCTTCATGGAGGCATTTTCGCGATGCGCGCTGAAACCCTAGCCACGGTCCTGGTGCAAACTGCCTCACAGTCGGCGATCTGTTTACACACTCAAGAACTCCTGCTCTGATACCACTTGATGAAGGGTGCTCCCCTTAATACCACAAACACATAACAGAAATAGAGAAACAACAACAATATGCAAGAACAGAAAATTGGCTTCTTATTATCTCCAAAAATGTGGAATTACAAACTTTCAGAATTACAATATGCAAAGCCACATGGGCATTCCCTTACAATATTCTGTAGGACAAAGCCTCGAATCAATACCCAGATCTACTACCCAGAACTATTCTGAACTGCCTAAGACAATAATACAGCCTTCCTTATATAGGCAATTTTCCACCGCCTGGGAAGGTTCCAGAATTTTAGCCAATAAGGCCGACCAAACTTAGAATTATTTTATTTTACATTTTATTTTACACTGGTGAAATATTTAGCTCAGTAGGCAATTCTACCTCATATGCGTTTCCTGAATCATGTTTCTTCAATATCCTGCATGGTCCAAACTTCTTCATTTTCAGCTTGTTATATGTACCAACTGGAAACCACTCCTTCCGCAAATGAACCATGACTTCATCACCAACTTGAAATTCCTTATACCTCCTTTTCTCATCTGCCTTAGCCTTATACTGTTCGTTCATCTTGGTAATATGCTTCCTCACCTCCTCATGGATGTTCTTCAAATGTTCTGCAAAATCCTCAGCCTCAGCACTACTTATTTCTCCTTTATCTATCTTCTTCAATTCAGATGCATTTCTTGGACTACTTCCATATACAATCTGGAATGGTGATTTACCAGTGCTCCTGTTGATAGAACTATTGTATGCAAATTCTGCCTGTGGTAAAATCAAATCCCATCCCGTTGGCTTATCTCCAACCAAACATCTCAGCAAATTTCCCAAACTCCTATTCACCACCTCTGTCTGTCCATCAGTCTGTGGGTGATGTGATGAACTGAACTTCAAATCTGTCTTCAACTTCTTCCACAATGTTCGCCAAAAATATCCAACAAACTTAGTGTCCCGATCTGAAACTATGGTCTTTGGCAAACCATGAAGTCTCACTACTTCTCTGAAAAACAATTCTGCTACATGAACAGCATCATTAGTCTTCTTGCAGGGAATGAAATGTGCCATCTTTGAAAATCTATCAACTACCACAAAAATTGAATCGTGTCCCCGCTGTGTCCTCGGTAAACCAAGAACAAAGTCCATACTGATATCCTCCCAAGGCTTCTCTGGTATAGGTAATGGCTGATACAACCCTGTATTCTGCTTCACTCCTTTCGCCATCTGACATACTCTGCAACTCTGTACAAACTCCTTCACATCTTGCTGCAATTGTGGCCAATAATAATTCTCACCAACCAAAGCAAGGGTTTTATCACGACCAAAGTGTCCAGCCAATCCTCCACTATGCTTCTCCTTGATGAGATTCTCCCTCATAGAACTTCGTGGAATGCACAACTGACTCCCTCTGAATAGCATATCATCCTCGATGATGAAATCCAACCATTTCGTCCTGTCTAGAGTAACAGGTTCTATACAAGCTTTCCAAGCTTCACCAAAATCAGGATCCTCTCGATACAAATTCTTGAGTTCCTTGAACCCAACCACTTCAATCTGCATTTCTGTCAGCAATAGTTGCCTTCTGCTAAGAGCATCTGCAACCCTATTAGACTTTCCACTCCTGTGTTTCAAAACAAATGTATAACTCTGCAAAAACTCAACCCATTTCAAATGCCTCTGATTCAACTTTCCTTGACTATTCAAATATTGCAAGGCTTGATGATCAGTATACAAAACAAACTCCTTGGGAAGCAGATAATGTCTCCACTTCTTTAATGCCTGAACTATAGCATAAAATTCCTGATCATAAACAGAATATTTCCTCTTGGCATCATTTAACTTCTCACTGAAATAAGCAACAGGTTTACCTTCTTGGCTCATAACAGCTCCTATTGCAGTACCACGAGCATCACAATCTACTTGAAACACCTTATTAAAATCTGGAAGTGCTAAAACAGGTTGTTCTGTAACTTTTTATTTCAATAATTGAAAACTCTTTTTTGCCCCACTAGTCCACTTAAACTCTTTTCTATCCCCTCTCATTGTTTCAGTCAAGGGTCCACAAATACTGCTAAAATTTCTGATAAACTTTCTGTAAAAGCTAGCTAGACCATGAAATGATCTTACCTCAGTAGCATTCTTTGGAGTAGGCCATTCAAGGATAGCCTGTACCTTCTCTGGGTCCATTTTTAGACTTTCTCCTGAAACTACAAACCCCAAATACACCAACTCTTTCTTCACAAAACTGCACTTTTTCAAATTAATCAACAATTTCTCTTCTCTCAGCTTCTCAAATACCATACGAATATGCATCATATGCTCCTCCAATGTCTTACTAAAAATCAAAATATCATCTAGGTAAACAATGACAAACTTACCCAGAAATTCTTTCAGAACCTCGTTCATGAGCCGCATGAAGGTGCTCGGTGCATTGGTTAGCCCAAAAGGCATGACTAACCATTCATACAGTCCTTCCTTTGTCTTGAAGGCAGTCTTCCATTCGTCTCCTTCTTTGATCCGAATCTGATGATATCCACTTTTCAGATCTATCTTTGAAAAATACACAGCTCCACTCAAACAGTCCATAATATTATCCATTCGTGGCAATGGAAACCTGTACTTGATTGTGATCTTGTTTATTGCCCTAGAATCTGTACACATCCTCCACTCTCCATTCTTCTTTGGTGCTAATACCGCTGGTACAGCACAGGGACTCAGACTCTCACGGATCAATCCTTTCTGTAGCAGTTCATGTACTTGTCTGTTCAACTCCTCACTTTCTGCAGGTGTCATTCTGTGTGCTGCCTTATTCGGCAAACTCGCTCTTGGGATCAAATCCATCTGATGACTGATCTTCCTGACTGGTGGCAATCCATCAGGCACGTTATCGGATACAATATCCTGAAACTCATTCAACAAATCTACAACTTCTACAGGAACATCTTCTACTTCCTCTTTACCAGCTTTTGGAATTAAAGCAAAACATACATGCTCATGCCTCATACCATCTAGGAAATTTCTTCCATCAACAAAAGTTATCCTTGCATTACCACATACCTTTTCTTCAGTCTCCTTCAATGGTTTTAGCTTATGTCGCACTCCATCCTTTGTCAGGGAATAGGTATTCGCACGGCCATCATGTACAGCACATCTGTCAAACTGCCATGGTCTACCCAACAACATATGACATGCATCCATAGATATGATATCACACAATACCTCATCTTGGTATCCGCCAATCTTGAACTTCACCAGGCATTGTTCATTGACCATGACCTTGTGGTCATCCTGTACCCAGGCAATCCGATATGGATGTGGGTGTTTCTGTCTCTTGAGCTTCAACTTTGTCACCATCTCTTCTGACACCAAATTGTCAGTGCTTCCACTATCGATAATCACATCACAACATTTACCTTCACACTTGCACCTAGTGCGAAACAAGCTCCTCCTTTGCTCAGGTTCATTCTCACCACTCAACAGGACTCTTCTGTTAACCAACGTTTCTCCTCTTTCAGCATCTTCAGAATTTGATGATCTGGCATCTTCGTCTACATGTGCAATTCTGGCCTGGCCTTCACTTCTCCTGTCTATTCTGCCTTGGCGCTGAGGACATTCAAATGCCCTATGACCTTCTTCTCCACAGTGAAAACATGTTCCACGGAAGCCACCTCTTCCAGATCCTTGTCCTCTTCCTCTTCCTCTTTGATCTCTATTATTCTGATCCTGGAAGCGATTGGAATTATTTCCTCGCTGATTCTGACTGCTACTGGCCTCATCCTTCTTTTTCAGATCTTCATTTCGGCCACCATATGACCGTCCACCAGATCGTCCACCACGACCTCTTCCATTTTGTCTGCTCTCAAACTTCTTGTTCAGCTTTTCCTCTACTTTTAGGGCAAACTGGTATGCCTCTTCAATACTGTTCATTCGAACCAGATTCAGCTCCTCCTGAATGCTTGGCCTTAACCCATTAAGGTATCGGGCAACTTTCTCCTTATCAGCTTCTGCATGGCCTGTTCTGATGAGAAGTCGATAGAACTCTTCTGTATACTCCTGAACAGATCTTCCCGCTTGCTTCAAACTCTGCATTTTATTCAGTAGGTCAAGCTCATAATCAACAGGAATGAACTGTCGCTTCAATTTATCCACCATCCGATCCCATCTCGTGATTTTCTCCTTTCCCCTTCTATTTCGCTCCAACTGAATCTCTTGCCACCATATCTTCGCATGACCTTTCAGTCTGGCCTTCACAAATTTGACCCTATCAGGATCCTCAACATCTTCATACTCAAAATATTCTTCACACTCATTGATCCAGTCGATCAATTCCTCTGGGTTAAGATTTCCAGAAAATGTAGGAACCTCAATCTTAGGTCTTTTCCCAATCTTGGAAATCGCCCGAAAAAGTCTTTCTTCCTCCTGGTTCACAATTTCAACTTCTCCTTCTTGATATTCTTCTTCAGCTTCATCCTCGCTTTCGTCTCCGACATTAAGACTCATTCCTCTATGAATCTCTTCTTGCAATGCTCGCACTTGTCTCTGCAGCTCTCTAACCTCAGGTGTTACAACACCAGCTCTTCCGCCACGTTCCCTTCATGGAGGCATTTTCGCGATGCGCGCTGAAACCCTAGCCACGGTCCTGGTGCAAACTGCCTCACAGTCGGCGATCTGTTTACACACTCAAGAACTCCTGCTCTGATACCACTTGATGAAGGGTGCTCCCCTTAATACCACAAACACATAACAGAAATAGAGAAACAACAACAATATGCAAGAACAGAAAATTGGCTTCTTATTATCTCCACAAATGTGGAATTACAAACTTGCAGAATTACAATATGCAAAGCCACATGGGCATTCCCTTACAATATTCTGTAGGACAAAGCCTCGAATCAATACCCAGATCTACTACCCAGAACTATTCTGAACTGCCTAAGACAATAATACAGCCTTCCTTATATAGGCAATTTTCCACCGCCTGGGAAGGTTCCAGAATTTTAGCCAATAAGGCCGACCAAACTTAGAATTATTTTATTTTACATTTTATTACATCATAGTCGGCTCAAGATAACCTTTGAAACCCAAACAGAAATTTTGAAGAAAATTATTTTTCGCCATTTCAGGTGGCCCAACTTCCGAAGACCATAAGTCATCACCAGTTGACCCGATCGGCTATTATAACCCCATTTCGGAAACGCCACGAAGCGCTCTACAATGCTTGAATTAATCAAGCTTCATTCAGCCCAAAATTCAACCTCATCCGGGGCCTCTAAAGCCTTCAAAACTGAGTTCGAAGTTTCTGTACCCTGCTGCCAATACCGAAAATCTTCAATATCTTCCAATATACACTTGATCTGGCAATGAAACTTTACTGGCAGACTTATATAACCAAAATGAACCTCCAAGAAAGAAATCAGATCATTCTGAGCACATGCAAAAATTACCAAAAATAGTAACTTTCCATAAATAGCAGCTCTGCACTAAAATAGCCCTTATTGAATATAAAAACAGAAATATTTTTGGGTGATGCAAGATTGCTCTTACACCCAGGATGCTCCTGCATCAACCAAAGACTACATATGAAGCATGTAGAGATGAATCTTGGATAAATGCTATGAAGGAAGAGTTAGATTAGATTAAGAAGAATAACACTTGGGAATTGGTTCCTAGACCTAAAAACAAAAATTTAATAGGAAAAAAATGGGTTTTCATAAACAAAATGAATGAAGAAGGAAATGTTGTAAGAAACAAAGCAAGTCTGGTATGTAAGGGATATTCATAGCCAGAAGGCATAGAATTTGAAGAAACATTTTCTCATGTTGCTATAATAGATGCAGTAAGATTGTTCTTGGCTTATGCTACACATAAAGACTTCAAGGTGTATCAGATGGATGTGAAGTCTGCATTCTTGAATGGGGATCTTGAAGAAGAAGTATACATAGAACAATCAGATGGATTTCCCCTATCCAAATACAAAGACATGGTATGCAAGTTGAATAAGGCATTGTATGGACTAAATCAAGCTCCAAGGACCTGGTATGAAAGGTTGGCCAAATACTTACTTCATCTTGGATTCATAAAAGGTAACGCTGACAGTAATTTTTATTTAAGAACTAGTGAAAATGAAATCTTGATAATAGAATTCTTTGTTGATGATATTATCTTTGGAGGTAATGATGATCTATGTAAGAAATTTTCTAAGGAAATGGAAAGTGAATTTGAGATGTCCATGATAGGTGAAATGAAATTCTTTCTTGGACTGTAAATAATTCAGAATGAGAATCATATCTTTATTTCTCAGACTAAGTATCTCAAATAAATGCTAAAGAAGTTTGAAATGGAAGATTGTAAACCAGTAGGACCACCCAAGGTGACCCATAATAAGCTATCATGTAATGATGAGACTCAGTGTGTATTTCAGACCAAGTACAGATCAATGGTTGGAGGATTACAATATCTTACTCATACCAGACCAGATATTGCTAATGCGATTGGAATTGTGGCTAGATATCAGGCAGAGCCAAAGGAGACACACCTAGCTGCTGTGAAAAGGATATTCAGATATCTGAAAGGGACAATTGAATATGGCTTGTGGTATGACAGAAATGATAGTTTTGAACTTCATGCTTATACTTATGCTGATTGGGAAGGAAGCATTGATGATAGAAAGAGTACTAGTGGTGGTGCATTTTTCCTTGGGAAAAAGTTGGTTTCTTGGCTAAGTAAGAAGCAAGATTGTATAACACAATCTACTATTGAATCAGAGTATGTTGCTACTACTATAAATTACACTCAAATTTTTTGGATGAAGCAAATGTTGAAGGATATTGGAATAAATTTTATTGAGCCAATGGTTATCCATTGTGATAACACTAGTATAGTGAATATGTCAAAGAATCCGGTGATGCACTCTAAAACTAAACATATTTCTATCAAATATCACATCTTGAGAGACAAGGTGGCAGAGAAGGAAATCAAATTAGAATATATTAGTACAAAAGAGAAGATTGCAGACATCTTCACAAAGCCTCTACCAAAAGATACCTTTGAATATCTTAGAGGTATGCTGGGGGTTCAGACCCCTCCTAGTCAAAATTAAATGATACAGAGATGCATCAGTCCAAAGGTTTTTAGACCCTTATCATTTTCTGGATTGGATGTAGGGATCTACTCCTTAGGGGGAGTGATCATGGAAGAAAGATGTTGGAAAACAATTGATGACTCGTGGAACCCTTTTCCATTGTTGTCAAAGGGGGATTCTTGCTATGAGAAAATCCCTACTGTATGGGGAGATTGTATGTAGTATTGTTTGGTTGTAGAACTTTGGATTGATATAACTTTGGGATGATGGATTTTCCCATATGTTGACATCAATGCCAAAGGGGAAGATTGTTAGATATTGCTAATGCATGGGGAGGTTATTGAGACATTTTATATGTTTAATCACTACATTATTGAATGGGCACTCATACTGTTGTCATTTTTGTTTTGTCACTAATGTCAACATATATTTCTGTGAGGAGAATAGGCTGGTTATCACAGTGTACGGACATTGTACAAATGTTTCAGATACTGCGAAGTCATATGAGAGTTCAAGAAGGTGTTGACATCTTATATCCAAGATTGCATCATGTAATGTTTCATATTAGATGAGTTACATATGTTATGGTGAAGACTAGTCACTAGACTATGACAATGAGAAATGACAAAGTTAGTCTATGTGTTTTTTATATATCTTTCAAATGATATGGATTCAAGGTATGAGAGCTTCAAGGACAGTAGACAAGGTACTAAAGGATTCTCATTGGTTAGCACAAGGAACGAAATGCTTGGTGACATCAGCTATGGCATGTGTTCTAGAGAAGACCTATTCGAAAGCTAACTGAGGAGATGTAGCATGTGTTTTGCTTGGCAAACATAAATTAAGGATGTCAGTCCTTAAATATTGTAATGTAATCATTGTATACTTGTTTTAGATACCGTGTGTATCTTAGCAAGGGTTTATTTAATTATTTTGTAATTAGGAAAGGCTTATGGGCCGACCTAATCATGAGAATTGTAATAAGGTATAAATGAGAGGTCTTTTCTTTGGAAAAGATATGGATGGAAAAAGGTGATATAAAGAGGTTATGTAAGGTGTGAGCTTGTGTCTTTTTTAAGTAGAGTAGAGGTTTACTAGTGTACTTCATTGGAACTGGTCAAGCAAAGATAGTTGCTACCGAACATTTCAAAAATATTTTCTTCATTTACACTTGTGTTGCGAACAGTGAGTTTTGAAGGTGGATTTAACCTTCTTTGGGTAGTGAGCCTTGGGCAGTGAGCCCTCCCTTTCTTCTTGACTCCTAACAAGGTCTGTCCTCTAACAAGGACTATGTACTGTAATGTTTCAATAAGCTCCTAACAGGGCTAAATCTTCTAACAAGGATACTATACTCGCAATACATCATTTGTGGGTGCTAATTCCCACTGGGGTTTTTACCTTTAACATGGTTTCCCCGAGACCAAAATATTGTCTTATTGTGTTGGCATTCATTGTGTTCATTGGATCTGATATTTCTACTACTTAAAGTTTAAAGTTTAATAATCTTCCATACAACTGATTCACCCCCCCTCTCAGTTATATTATGGACTGTTATTCCTAATAGATGAAATCTTTTGAGAAATATTGGTTGACCAACAATGGCATAGAGGCTATAGAAATTTTTATCTTTTCAAAAGCTATTCTTCCTTTTGTTGTCTATTTGAAGGATTTATCTTTTTTTGGCATCAGAGTGATTGGTCTTACTAATCAAGAAAAATATGCAATAAACTTACTAACAAATTTATCTTCCCTACAAAATTCTACACTCCATTTTTGTTTATTAGCAGTTGTAGTTCCATGATGGCCTTTATCTGTTCAAGGTCAATTGAAATTCCTCTCTTGGAGACAACATGTTTGAGAAGTTTTACTTGAGGAACTTTTGGGATTAAGTGATATCCCAAAATCTTGGCATCTTTGAAAGAATTTTCCAAGGTGATCAAAATGATCCTATCTTCTTTTTGAAAATCTTGTTAGGTCATTTAAGTAAATTAAGATGATTAAATTTATTAGATCCTTGAAAGTAATATCTATTTCCCTTTGAAAAGTGACCCCAAATTTTGATAGACTAAAGGGAATTTTAGCATATGCAAAGGTTCCCCACTTAGTAGTGAATATTGTTTGTGTTGGTCTTCAACTGCCATCAAAACTTGGCTATAGCCTGAAAAACCATCTAGTAAAAATATTTTTGATCCTGTCATTGTTTATAAAATTTTCTCCTTGGAAGGTAATTGATAATGATCTTTTAGAGAAGCTTATTGCGGGTCATGGGAATCAATACATAGGTGGATGTCTATGTTTTTCTTCCAGACATAGAGATTCATTAGAGATTCTATTTTTTAGTTCATTGGCCTCTATTTCTATCTAATGGGATTGGATCTTTCAATAAATTCAATATTATGCTCAATAATGTCTCAATCGTATCCTCTTAGATCATCATAACTCCATGCTATGACCCCCTCATATTTCTCATACAAGGATAGTGGTCACTTTCTATCTTTTGGAGACACTCCTTTGCTAATTTTCAGCTTCTTTCCATTACCTACATCCAACTCTTCAGAATCCCCTTTATTTGCAAAAAAAAAAAATAGTCATTTTTTACATCATTGCAATCAAAGAGATTTTCTAAGGTTATCAAATATTTAGGTAGCTTATTCCCTTTCAACTAGATAATTTTATCTTCATATGATTCTTTTATTTTGGGCTGAAGTAGTGTTGGTGAAATTTCCCACCTTGCAAAAATCATGGGTTCAAAATGGTTTTTTGTCTCATTTTAGGGTTTCTATAACTATTTTTCATGGCTTTTGGGTTGGAGGGTTTAGGGTTTTATTTTAACCCTAAGTCTTTCTAATTCATCGTTACCTTTTTCTAACTTAAGGATCATGGGTTTGTTTTTTGTTGTAAAGAGGATCGTCTATTTTAAATCCTAGCACTTTTAAGTCATTAAGTGTCGAGCCTTTTTGAATATTTCCTCATCCTATGTTTTGTTTCCCTAAGTTTGTGTCTGTGGTCCCTCCTTTATTTTTCATTAATTGTTTAATCCTTATGTTAAGCGGGAACCTTTATGTCTTTCAGCAGATGACAACATGTCATATTTTGATTTTCTCCGCTATCCCATGAGAACATCACAACACATTTCCTTATGTTTGTGGGATGACGAGAGTGTGACATCTGTCCTTTACTGGTTGGTTGGCAGTGGTTGTTTAAAACTTTAGGTTATGATTGGAGTCCCATTTGGTTAAATTTCAAACTACTAATAGCTCATCTTTTTGCACATGGTCTTTTTCAACGGTGATCTTTTAATCTATCAAAAAAGATGCTCAATGTCACTCAATTCAGAGAGGATATAGTTCTATGAAGATCTATGGATCTTGTGATCCCATGATCAAAAGTGTTTGAAGACTATTCAGTGCAGGATTGTGAGATGATGTTGTGTATCTTGGGCCAGCGAGCAACTGTAAAGTGGGACCAACGAGTGTGAGAAATGGTAAAAATTGATTGGTTGATTTTGTAGACAAAGAGTTTTATGTTATAGTTGTCAATTATATTGAAGATTAAAATATTTGTAACTTAAGTGCTAATCTTTTAGCAGATGGGAAAATCAACGGAGATGTTTTATTTTGAGTTAAAAGGTAATCGATGGTTACTGGTCTCTTATGGTTTTTTTATGGTTAAGCTGCTACCAAGATTGATGGTCTACGTGATCCTGTGATGAAAGTTGCTCGAAGTTTATTTTATGTGGGATCACAGGATTGTGTCAAGTGTACTCATCGAAAAAGTTTGAAGGATGGTGGGTCAGGGTGTTGGCGTGCTTTTTCCTGTGATGTGGTGCTTTCTCATTGGCTGAGTTCTAGGCCCTCTTGCTTACATGTTGGTCAAGTTCAATTTGACTAATCATGACCATTGAATGTTGCTAGCTTGGAGGGGATAGATGATTGAGTTTTAAATTCCATAAGTAAAGGTTTTGATCTATTTTTTCACTCGTTTGAATTAATGGTGGACATGACATAATGGAGGTAGTTGTATATGGTAATTAAAAGGTCTTTTTGATCTTTCCTTTGATTCATTCTACATTCAATTAATATTGTAAAGTGTTGTGCAGTTGTTGAAGTGATTGAAGGAGGTGTTGTGCAAAATTCAGTGTTGTTCCATGTGCAAAAGTCATAAGTTAGGTTTTGATCCTCCTATCATTTTACTAAAGAATTATATGGTTGCATTGCTTAATGTGTGGGGAAAAGGTTTCATTTGAATGTTAGATGGTATTGGGACAATGATTTCTTGAAATTGAGTAGGGTTTCATGAAGAATTCTTGATTTCACTTAAGAAGTCATAGTTTTTATATATCCAAATTAATTTTGCATAGAACCCAATTACTAAGGAGCCTTTTCTAGTTGAGGATTTTGGTCTGCATTTGATGGATACTTTCTACTCTTTGTATCAATTGTTTGGAAGGAATATTGGTTCTATAGTACCCATTGAGTATATGTACATGGTCATCCAAACTTCACAATGATTTATGACTATGTTCCATATGTTGCAGAAGAGATTCATGAAGGATTGGTTAATTTGGCGAAGGGAGGAGTGAATAATTTATATTGGTATTCCTTGTTGATGCATATATTTCTAGGCAAGTGTGTTGATTACTTTACACAACATATGACTCTAACAAGAGAAATGGATGGTGAACCTTTATCGGTGTAGACATGGAGCACATGTTTATCAAAGGATAGAGAAGCTTCCATCTATGTGTTCTTTGGAAATTGCTTTGCATGAAAGCTTAAGGAAATGTAATTTTGAATCCACCAAGTTGGCTACCAAAATAGTTGCTTGATTTTTTATAACCTAAAGAGAGAGTGCCAGAGCTTGGCATTGATCATAATTAGGGAGACATTATTCCTTATATTGTCATTATTGTAATTAGAATATATGGCTTTTGTGGTAGGCATTTTTTGTTTTCTTATTGTGTAAATCTAAGATTGGGATTTGCAGAGATTATGAGGCAAATTGCTTGGATTCAGAAGAAATAATTAATAGGAAAAGGCAAGGGGACCATTTTCCCTAATGTCATAGTATTTCCATTGTTTTTTTTCAGCAAAGGGGGATGGGTTTAGTTCTAGAAGATTTTGCATTCTTATGGTATGGGGGTTAGTGTTCCCAGACATAGTGACCCAGAAAACTTTTATAATCCATTTAGAGAAAGAATTAAGATGACAACAATGTCTCATGAGTTTAATTAGCAGGAGGATTATATAAAAAATCTTTATGATGAGAAATAGGAGGAGGAGAACAAGAAGTGGTTGGCATATAAGAAAATTTGGTATGAGGTAAGGAAAATGGAACCCACATATGATCCCATGTGAACCATTTCTCCTTTTTATGTAAAGATGAATATTGTCTTCAATTACTTCAATTGTGTTACTACCTTAAGTAAAATGTTAGATAGATTGAGATCAGGTGGTGCACCATTGGGGCCAAGTGGTGTGCTTCTACGGGAAGCACCAGAAACTCCACCTTAGGGAGAAGGAAAGGTAGAAGAGAGACCTCCTAAGTACTCTCCTTTACATTTCAAGGTGTGGAAAAGGGTTAGGGGTGAACTTGTCAGTAGTGACAATGATGATGAGGAGAAGAAAAGGAAGGGAAAGAAAATAATGACATACATAAGAAGATCTTCTCCATCTCGTCCTAGGAAATTGAAGGGCATTTATATTTCTGAGCCAACATACAAACCTAGTAGAGAGGATACTGCACATTCTTCCTCACCATCATTATCTCCAAAATCCAAGGGAAAAGGTGAGAAAAATGAGACAAGTGTTGTTGAGGATGTTCCTGATAAATCCAATGATTATGAGGAGGAGAATTGTATTTTCATTCCTAAAGATGATTTACAGGTTAGGATGCTAGTTGCACCTATTGCCCCTCTCCCTAATTTTATTGCTCTGGAGGTACAAGGAAGAGTCCATAGGGATGTGAGGAGGGAAGCATGTATTTCTTTCCTTGAGGATGATTTTTTTGTCAAGACCACTGCATTTCAGCAATTATTATGGAAAATGAAATTGTATTAATACCATAAGATGTGTGAAGAAAGAAAGGCTCAAAAGCCTGAAAGATTGGCAGAAGAAAATGAGAATTAGAAATGCAAAATGAGTTTGAAGCTATCACCTCATAGGAGGGGAAGAAAATAGAGCACCAATCAAGGGTGTTGATCCTCCCAGAGTGGAACATTGTTGATGTTGTGGCCTTTGATGTTGTAAGGATAAGTATGAAAATTCATGGAAATGAGGCAGAGCAAGTTGATCTTTCTATGAAGGGTGCCTATTATAGTAGTGATTATACTACACTATCCATTTGGTCCTTGTCCCTAGCCACACAAAAACCAAATATTGAAGATTTCAATACAAGTGTGAGGGGAAGTGTTATAATTCAAAGGATAGAAAGTACTGAGGGGGTGGATGCTACAAAGATGGTGATGGAGACTGAAAAAATAGTGCATGATGTCTCCAAGAGGGGAAAGGAATAGATATAAGAATACATATTGAGATGCAAACACTTTCTTAGGGAATATGACAAAGTATCAAAAAAATGTACTAAATTGGAGGCCAAAGGTTTCTCATTGAACCAAACAATTGTGAGGTTATAGGGTTTAACCCCTATAGGTACAACTCTCCTTCCATCCTCTTCAACACCAAAGTTAATTGATAGGGCTACTTATCCACCTTCCCATGTTTCACCAGTCGTAGAAGAAATAGAATGTTCAGTTGATGCCTCTAAGGGACAATTAAGAGATAAAATAAAAGAATTAGAGGAGAAACTTGTTGAGAGTGAGTAAGCTTCTATTTCTCAAAGGAAAGAATTTGTTCAAACTATCATGTATCATTTAAATGAGAAGGTTGAAGAAAATGTGGTAAGCATTCACTCTTGTTATTCATTGTTGTATGAATATGTCCATAATTTTGACAGGGACAAGGAGGTTTCTAAACCATTGTATGATAAGTGGGTATAGAGGGATCGCTCTTTAAGATTGATAAATTTAGGCTCCAAGTACCATAAAGAAAATCCCCTCAAGATTCATCCTACTTTCCTTTTTGTTAAGACATTAAAATATTTTTAGATGTTTCTTGAACACATTAAGGGTAGGATGAGAGAGTTAATAAATAATTTTAATAGAATGAGGGAGACCCTCCTACTAAGCATAATTGATCAGAATGGAAGGTTAAGATCCTTGTTTGCCTAGAAGGATGAAGCTAAAAATATTATGGAGGCCAAAATTGATAAAATTTGTGATGATCTAGATGTAGGAAACTTGGAGGAGAGTATGGACAAGATCATCAGCACGGGCATATTCTTTGACAGTTTTGAGAAAGTGATAAATCAATGTGTCATCAAATATACCCCATACAGGAGAGTGTTAGATGAGGTGATGAGTTTTGAGTGGCCCACATATGAGGAGTATGGTGTATGGGTTACGATCTATGTTGAGGAGTAAAAGGGAAACATGTGGTTAGTTAGGCTGAATTTTTTTCCAAAAACATCACCTTTTTGAAGCATAAGGTGTCATCTCCAACCATTTTTCTTTGCACTCACTGGTCCCAAAATCAGATCTTCATTAAAAGATGTGATGCAAGAAGGTATGAAAGGATTTTTCTTGGCAAGTGGTTATCATTTTTATCTTGTCTAAGTTTCTTTGGAGCTAGTGTTTTGTCAAATGGCCTTGTGGCATGTCTCTCCTCTAGCTCATAGCTTATTTCTCCCTTGTTCTATAAAAGGGAATCAAGGCCATGAGACAGGGGTGGCCGAATATAGAGTCTATTTTTTAGGTTTTTCGGTCCTAGGTGAAAGTTTATATGATCTAAGAGCATTTTGTAAACATTTGATAGAACAAATATAAAGAGTCAGTGTTGTTTGTTGCGGGTTTTGAGTCAAATTTCAAGTCTATCTCCTTGTATGACTGGAGTAATTTCAAATTAATGATAATACATATATTTTTGTCCTATCTCTCTCATGTGTTTTGTCTTAATTTGATCAAAGATCTTGTTAATTCATTACATTGTTATGATGTATGTTATTTGATTCAGGCTTTAATTCAAAGAATTACTTAAAATGCTTGAGTATTTAAATTAAAGATTCATATGGTTCATTCGAGGATGTTGATAAGTAGTTTAGGTCATAAATATTATTGAAATACATTGTAGTGCAATGTAATTTTTGATCCATAAGTTATTAAATAAATTTTGGTCATAAAGTGTTGATGTCTACAAATTTTACAACAAACCCAATGGATAGGGTATTGATATGAGTTGTAATGTTTACTAATTTTTCCTTTTCTTGATTCATATATATCTCACAACAAATCTAAAAAATGACAAATTTTATCTTAAGGTTGTATGTGTACTGAAGTTAAAAGAAACTACCCATCTCATGTTCCATTTTAAGTTGAGTATTGATAGGGAGACCTCAAGCACTCCTTGAGACAAGCAAGATCAATCACAAAGGTCATTCTTAGACAACTTAGGGTTATCTTATTATCACCCTCTCACCTTGGAAGAAACTACCAATTCTTCACACCACTTTGGGGTCTTCCTACTAATTGAGTTACCACTACTCCTCTTTGAACTACTAGGTTAAGTTCACCACACACACACCATGTCTAACACTAGCATTGCAAAGGTTTGAATCCATTATGATTAAGTGTTTCTCCATTCTTCTGATGCAAATTATTATAAACTAGGTTGAACTTTATTACCGATCTCAAGGATTCCTAGTTTTTAGGCTTGTAGTCCTATTAGCCCAAAACTAGGTCTTTGAACATTGATTTTGGTCAATAACTCTAAAATTTCACAAATGAGCCCAAAAAATGATTTACAATCCAAATACCCTTTTGGAAAATCTCAAATATTTTTGAGGTCTAGGGTTTCTCAACCATCTATATAGTACTTTTCATTTGTTGAGTCTCTTTCCTAGAAAATAGGGCTAATTGACTAGGTCACTTAGCTAGGTACTCAAGATCAAATCCATAGACCCTAACCACTAGTTCTAGGACTTCCTAAAATCTCTAATGTCACTTTCCAATCCTCACATACCATTCCTCAATCCAACCCCTCATTTTTTAATTCACTATCATTGGTTTTTCTCTTAACTGGGACACCCTATCTTGCCTAGGGCAAGCCTTCAAATTGAGTTCCCTTCACTTCTGGCACCTGTACAAGTTGGGACATTATGTATAGAGCTTAAAATTTAATTAATCCATGAACCATCAATTTTTCATGGAGGGAAGTCATGGTGGAAGCATTTTTCACCGTAATCTCTCAAACTGGCAAGACACAGTCCAGTGAGGGTTTAGGCTTACAAAAACAAAACAAAGTAAAATAAAAACACACTACAATATATTTAAAAAACATAAATCTACTCTAATGAAATGAAATAACAAAACACAAGTTTTCCCAATCACATTTTTTGTGATAAGCTTCAAACTTCAATAGACTATATTGAAAACTCTTAAAAATGTAAACAACAAATCTATCTTGGAAACTGTGTCTCCAAGTTGTCTAACCTCATAATTTTTCATTTCAAACCTTAAATACTATTTCTATCCTTCAAAAAAACCTAGGTCTGATCTCTAACTAACATTTAGGATATTTGGACATTTCTTGCCTGAAAGTTGTAAAAATTATCAAAATGTTGTCAAAGTTGCTTGAGCAACTTTGACAACTTTTGCATTTTGTCTAAGCAACTTTTCCTAGAGGTCCTCAAAGTGATCCAAAGTGATCTCAAACCTATGTAAACCTCAAGACACCTTAAAAAAAACTTCACTCACCTATTTCTATGCATTTCCACACTCTAGGCCCCATTTGGCCAACTTGGCAACCTAAGTCCAACTAGTGGCAACTTAGTGCCAAGTACAAAACTTAAACTAACTACCTAGCTACTAGATTCTCTTAGAGTCTCATTCTCTTATTGACTTTGCTAAGGTCAAGTAAAATCTAAAACATTAGGGAGTAGGCCTTTTCTATCTAGGTTCTCTTGCACCTTACTCCCCCTGGACAAAAGAAATCAAGTACCATCTGGGCTTAACAAAGCGGTGTCTATCCAAAAATTCTAAAATGTTACTTTATCAATCCATGTGGCTTCTGACTTTGGTTTCTTAGTCCACTTCACTAGATGCTCCATGTACACTCCATTCCTTGTTTTCTTCTATACCCGAGAGTCTAGAATCTTCTCTTCTTTAGGCTGGCTCTTGGGTGGTAAGGATACCTTGTGGAGGTCTACAAAAATCTTTGTACCTAGTGTGCCTTTTTTGATATCAGGGCCTTTATATTTGGTCAAATCATGTACATTAAACACATTGGAGATGGCTAAATATGTTGGCAGTGCCACCTTATAGGCATTTTGACCATACTTGGCCAGAATAGAGCAAAGGCCAATCTTTCTCATTTGTAATTTGGTGGGGATTCCTTTTTGCAATCTAGCCTTGTTAAGATGAACCATAACAAGGTCTCCAACCTCAAACTAGACCTCTCTTCTCCTATCATCCACCTTAGCCTTCAATTTTTGTGTAGCCTCCATTAGTGTGTTCTTGACTTGCTCATGAACCTCTTTCATGGATGTGTAAAATATTTAACATGTCCACTCTTATATTATGTATTTTTTAAGTCCCTAAGCTCACATATTCCCCTTGGGTGAATTCCATAGACAACTTCAAAGGGGCTCTTATCGGTGGTTCTATTGACACTATCATTGTATGCATATTCAGCTTGGGGTAAGATTTGGTCCCACATCTAACCATACTCATTTGTCAAATGCCTAAGGAGGTTACCCAAGACTCTATTGATCACCTATGTTTGTCCATCTATCTATGGGTGATAGGATAATCCAAAAGACAAGTTGGTTCCAAGCCTTTTCCACAATGTCTTCCAAAAGTATCCCATAAACTTCACATCCCTATCAGAAACAATACTCAATGGAAACCCATGGATTCTTACTACCTCTCTAAAGAATAAGTGACCAATGTAACTTGCATCATGGGTGTTCTTTCATGGAATAAAGTGACTCATCTTGTTGAATTTGTCAACCACCACAAACACACTATCATATCTAGTGTTAGTCCTAGGTAAACCCATAATGAAGTCCATGCTAAGGCACTCCCATGGCCTATTAGGAATTGGGAGAGGTTCGTAAAGACCGGCATTGGTAGCAATCCCTTTTTCCTTTTTACAAACAATACTCTCTTCTATATACTTCTTGACATCCCTTTGCAACTTTGGCTAATAATAGAATCTACTAACTAGATCAAGTGTTTTATTAAGCCCAAAGTTCCCACTAAGACTGCCATTATGTTTCTCTTGTATGATATTTTCTCTCATGGACCCTCTAGGTACACATAATTGTCCACCCTTAAATAATAGACCATTTTACAAGGTATAATATGCAAATTGACTATGGAAATGGTTACTAAAATATGCACATACATTGTATACCTCTGCAAAATCTTCATCATCTTGATATAGGTCTTTGAAGCCTTCTATTTGAATGATTTACAACTTCACTTCTTGAACAATGAGTAACCTTCTACTAAGGGAATTGGAAACCTTGTTATTTTCCCCTTTCTTGTGCTTGATATTTAAGGTGTAGGCTTGTAGAAATTCCATCCATTTAATGTGCCTATGGCTTAGTTTCTCTTGGGTATTAATATAGCTCAAAGCTTGATTATATGTAAAAACCAAAAATTCTTTGGGCAACAGATAGTGCCTCCACTTCCTAAGGGCTTGGACTAAAACATAAAGCTCCAAGTCATAGGATGAATACCTTGTCTTGGCCTCATTGAGCTTTTCACTAAATAAAGCTACTAGTTTTCCTTCTTGGCTAAGGACAGCACCAACAACAACACTAGCATCACACTCCAAGGTAAATAGTTTCTCAAAAATAGGTAGCACAAGAATAGGTTGGCTAGCCACCTTGGTCTTCAACATCTCAAAGCTATTATCAGCCTCTTTGTTCCATTTGAACTTAGTCTTTACTCCACCCTTGATGGTATCTAAGATAGGGGCACAAATCTCACTAAACCCTTTGATGAACTTCCTATAGAATTGAGCCAAACCATGGAAACTCCTTAGCTTAGTCCCTATTTTTGGAGTGGGCCAAATAAGGATAGCTTCTACCCTACCTTTATCCATCTTGAGGTTACCTTGTGAGATTACAAAAACCAAATACACCAACTCTTTTTTCAATAATTCACACTATTCTAGATTGATAGCCAATTGTTCTTCCTTCAACTTCCTCAACATAAGTTCCAAGTGTTCAAGGTGTTCCATCCTTGTTTTGTTGAATATCAATATGTCATCAAGGTAAACTACTACAAATACCCCTATATAGTCCTTTAGCACTTCATTCATTAATATCATGAATGTGTTAGGGGCATTGGTGAGTCCAAATGGCATGATGAGCCACTCATATAGGCCCGTTGTAGTCTTGAATGTTGTCTTCTATTCATCCCCCTCCTTGATCCTAATTTGATGGTACCCACTCTTAAGGTCTAGCTTTGTGAAGTAGTTAGCACCCCCAAGACAATTCATGAGATCTTCTATCCTAGGAATAGGAAATATGTATCTAATGGTGATTCTATTTATTTCTCTAGAATCAGTGCATAATCTCCACTTGCCTTATTTTTAGGGGCCAACACCACAGGGATAGCACAAGGGCTTATGATCTTTCTTATCAACCCTTGGTCAAGAAATTCTTGAACTTGTTGGGCTATCTCTTTATTCTGATCTGGGGTCACCTTGTAGGCTGCCTTATTTGGAAAATAAGCTCCTGGTACAAAATATATTTGATGATTGATTTCCCTCTTAGGTGGTAAAGTTGCGGGACTTCCATCACTTATTATCTCTTTGTATGTTTCTAACAATCTTCTCACCTCTATAGGTAGGGGTTCTTGTTCATGCTTGTCTTCTTCCCTTGGTTTCACCACTATAGAAAACTTGACTTCATCTTTATTCTTGAGTTCCTTCAATAACTCTTTTCCTCTTACAAATAGGACATTAGAATTTTTTTTCTTGGTCTCCACTTCATACACAAGGGATTGTATACTATATGTCACTCCATTCTTTTGGAATGAGCATGAATTCCTTTCTCCATTATGCATGGCCTTGCTATCATACTACCATGGCCTACCCAATAGAAAATGGCATGCATCCATGGGTAGTATGTCACATAACACCTTATATTGATACTTACCAATGGTAAACTATACCCACACTTGTTCATTGACCAACACATTTTGTCCCTTATTCAGTCAAGTCACCTTGTAAGGATGAGCATGGGAATTCTTGTCAAACCAAGCTTTTGCACTGTCTCCTTAGAGATGATGTTATCATTAGACCCATAATCTATGATCACCTTACAAAATTTTGCAAGAATCTTGCATTTTACCTTGAATAAGGCCCTTCTCTGCTTGGGTTCTTCTTTCACCGGTTCCTTCAACAAGATCCTTATAAGCATTAAGTTCTCCCCACTTTCTGAATCAAGAGGTACCTCAATAGACTTAACTCTACTTGTTTCTTCTTGGACAAATTTTATCCTCTTATCTAATTGAGAAGAAGTTTCCTTATCTGGACACCTATAGGCAGGATGCCCAATTTTCCCATAATTATAACATTTCATGTTAGCAAAGTCGGATCCTCTGCTAGAGCCACCAAATATGCCTCTATTTCTTCTATATCCTCTTCCTCTGCTTTGGTTACCTCTACCACTTGGTTCATTAGTCTTCTCCATTTTCCTTGTCTCATTATAGGATCTTGATTCATTTCCCCTTCCACTAAAATCAACCCTATGGCCTCTTGAATCTCTTCCTCGGCTTCTACCCCTAGAATTGGAGTCTTGCTTCTTTTTACTTCTCTCTTCAACTTGAAGGGCAAGTTGATAGCACTTATGCATGGTATTAGGGCTAAGCAAGTTTATCTCCTCTTGGATGCTCCATCTTAATCCATTTAGGTATCTTGCTACTTTGAGGCTCTCATCTTCTTGCACCTTTGACCTCAAACACAATTTTTGAAATTCCTCAGTGTAGGTACTCACATCCAATTCTTTTTGTCTCAAATTCCACCTCTTCTTATGTATTTGAACTTCATAATCCTCTAGTAGGTATGCCTCTTTAATTTTAGCTAGCATACACTTCCATGTTGCTATGGGGTTCTTCCCCTCCTTTTTCCTTTCATCTTGGATGAACTTCCACCATGTCATAGCTTCTCCCCTCAATCTTGATTTAGCTACCTTTACCTTTTGTGCCTCTGACACACTTTCACATTCAAAGTGGTTCTCTAACCCCTCTATCTACTCCATGATCAATTATGGCTCCATCTTTCCACTAAATAGGGGTACTCCTTCCAAATATTTACCACCCATGGCTTTTAGAGCCCTAAGGAATGGTTCCTCTTGCAAAATTAGATCAGACTCTAGCACCTTATCCTCTATGGCTACTACCTTCTCTTTTCCCTATGATTCTTTCGCTTTCTCACTTATTTCCTCTTTCTTAGCTTTTACTTCATCAAGATTAGTTGCTATTGTTGCTAGTTGTTCCCTTAGGATTTTATTCTCCTCTTCTTGATCCTCTACCTTATTTACAAGTTTAGCATTTGTCACCATCCTTGATGATCATACTGACTCTAGTGTTTGTAACATTGACTTCCACTAGCCCAAATCTCTGGCTCTGATACTAATCTAATAGGGAGACCTAAAGCACTCCTTGATCTAAGAAAGCTCAATCACTAAGGTCACTCTTAGACCACATAGGGTATCTTTTTATCACCCTCTCACTTTGGAAGAAACTACCAATTCTTCCCACCACTTTAGGGTCTTCCTACCAATTGAATTACCACTACTCCTCTTTGAACTCACTAGGGTTAGTTCACCACACACACACCATGTCTAACACTAGCATTGCACAGGGTTGAATCCATTATGATTAAGTGTTTTTCCATTCTTTCCGATGCAAATTATCATAAACTAGGTTGAAGTTTATTACTAATCTCAAGGATTCCTAGTTTTTAGGCTCAATAACTTTGAAACTTCACAGATGATCCCAAAACATGATTTAAAATACATATACCCTTCTATAAAATCTCAAATATTTTTGAGGTCTAGGGTTTCTCAACTGTTCATACAATACTTTTCATTTGTTGAGTCTCTTTCCTAGAAAATAGGCCTAATTGACTAGGTCACTTAGCTAGGTACTCAAGATCAACTCCATAGATCCTAACCACTATTTCTAGGGCTTCCTCCAATCTCTAATAGCACTTCCCAATCCTCACATACCATTCCTCAATCCAACCCTTCATTGTTTAATTCACTATGATTGACTTTTCTCTTAACCGAGACACCCTGTCTTGCCTAGGGAAAGCCTTCAAATTAAGTTCCCTTCACTTCTAGAACCTATGCAAGTTGGGATATTATGTACAGAGGTTCCACTTTAATTCCTCCATGAGCCATCAATTTTTCATGGAGGTAAGTCATGGTGGAAGCATTTTTCACTGTAACCTCTCAAACTGGCAAGACATAGTCTAGTGAGGGTTTAGGATTACAAAAACAAAACAAAGTAAAAGAAAAACATGTTGCAATCTATTTACAGAACATAAATATACTCTAAGGAAATGAAATAACAAAACACAAATTTTCCCACTCACATTTTCAATGATAAGCTTCAAACTTCAATAGACTGTATTGAAAACTCAGAGAATGTAAATAACAAATCTATCTTGGGAATTGTGTCTCCAAGTTGTCTAACCTCGTACTTTTTCATTTCAAACCTTAAATACTATTTCTATCCTTCATAAAAATCTAGTTCCAATCTCTAACTAACATTTAGGGAATTTGGACATTTCTTGCTTGAAAGTTGTAAAAATTATCAAAATGTTGTCAAAGTTGCTTGAGCAACTTTGACAAATTTTGCATTTTGTCTTAGCAACATTTCCTAGAGGTCCTCAAAGTGATCCAAACTAATATCAAACCTATCTAAAAGTCAAGACACCTTAAAAACAACTTCACTAACCTATTTCTAATCATTTCCACACTCTAGCCCTTATTTGGCCAACTTGGCAACCTAAGTCCAACTAGTGGCAACTTAGTGCCAAGTACAAAAATTAAACTAACTACCTAACTACTAGACTCTCTTGGAGTCTTATTCTCTTCTTGACTTGGCTAAGGTCAAGTACAAGAAAAAAAAACTAGGGATTAGGCCTTCTCTATCTAGGTGCTCATGCACCATGTATCAATGAACAATTAGCCATTGTTTAGTATCTCCTTAATTATGTTGAGTCTGGCATGAGAATTATCTTCTTAATTGATTCAAAATGTAAGTTTGGTGTAGATATTATATGAGAATCAAAGGATTTCCCTCCTTGGTTTTGCAGAGCCAGAAGTGTAGAAGGGTTTTTTGTAGATCCTTGTCAGTTGGTCCAAGTCTAGTTATTTTTTATTATAGGAGTTGACATGCTTTAGGTGAATGAGTGGGTCACTTGGTTTCATTTTATGAGTAAATCCTTTCTAGGAACTAGCAAGTTTCTCTAAAAAAATTATCTACATGCTTAGTAAACATAACAATTTGATCATCACTTTCAAAGACTTTCCAATTTTTATGATTGTCTGGAATGCTTGGTCTCATAATCACTCGAATTGAGTGTTTATTAATAAGTAACTTTGTTACTAGTTCAAACTAGGACACAATCCTAGTCAATTGGTCAGATTCTATGTTTTCTTTTATTGGAATGACTTGAATATTAAAAGAATCAAAGTTTTCAATTAGATCCTAGATTATATGATGATGATAGAATCTCATTTGGGGATTTTTTTCTGTTGAAGTATTTAGTTCCTTTTTCATGACCAAATAAGACTCCCCAAATACCTTTAGTTGTTTTACTCTCATTCATTCTTCTAGATCTAGTCCTCACTATGCTTCATTGTTAGTACAATTAAATTGAAATCGAAATGCTCAGATTACTTCTCTTGATGGGGAGATCAAATGAACTTTGGCTCATAAACCATTTTTGCATCTTTCTCCATTAAAATGTATTGTCCATAATTCTAAGGTTCAAACCTTATTTTTCTCTTGCATATACTTTTTTCCTTTCATCACCCTTGAGATTGGTTGATCTTCATGTAAGCTAGTTAGTGAAACAACTTCCTACACTAACCTTGAGGAGAGGGTAATGTAAATTTGTTTAGATCTTATAACAGATACACAAACTTAACTAGAATAACATAAGATGACATGAATACCACAACTCAATGATTTACATGCAGAAAATCCTTATGTGAGAAAAAATCCCACACTCCAAAATCCACCCAATATATTATTCAAAAATCAATAAAAGATTGCAATATACTTGCAGAAAAAATTTCTCTCAAGAGAATTTCCAACTAGATATGTAGAGGTAACTAAATAGTTGTAATACTCTTACACACACCCTCCATCTCATACTCATACTATATAAGAGATAGAATTCTCGAAACTATCAAACGGTATTATAAAACCATAGGTTGAAAACTACTTATGAAGAGATGCCCACACTATCTCCAATCAAAGATGACCTATGATGTGCCATCACACACACCAACATGTTTTGTTGATCCCTAATTTTTTTTGTCTATTAGTGTCTCACACTTAGTCATTTTATAGGCAATTTTGGTCGGTCATCACATCGACCGAGCCATCTAGTAAAGACCGAGTTATGTCTAGACTTGTATCTTGTACAATTACCGAGCAGTAGTTACTGCCAAGCAAGTCAGAGGTCACTAAGTACTTCGGTAATAGCTGAGAAGTTTATGCTGAGTTGTATAGAAGTGTTAGTGTCGAGCACCAGTATATGAAGAACAATTAAGGTTGAGTGTCAAAGACTTCATATGTCGAGCAAGCCAGATTTGACATATGTGTTTGTAATGACACAAACACTTAGGTAAACCATTTTGGCTGACATCTATACAATATTTAATGTTTTTTTAGGGAATCACACAAGTGATTATGCTTTATATTTTTAATCATTAATCCCTATGTAATCTATGTAGCCTATAAGATTTAGGGAATGCTTAAGTGGCATAAATAGAGAATCTAGATCATTGATCTTGATCTAGGGAGTTGATTTGTTGTCTATATAAGATGAGATCTAAATCCTAAAGATATGTAAGAGAGTATGCTATGTATTAATGGGATCTCATATATAGTATAGAGAAGCATTTTGATATACGCAAATATCAGTCAGAGTGACCGAGCTAAGCAGTGAAGGGTAGAATAGAGATATATTTGATTGACGAGATCAAATAGGTATTGGAAGGAGAAGATTTGTTATCAGCATCACAGTGCAAACTGAAGGATCATGTATTGAGACATTTTAGCAGGTGAATCAGGGTAAATTGCTTAATAGAGTGGTCATAGCAAGCCTATGTAAATCTCTTAACCAAGTGCTTACTTTGTTGTAAGTTTAAATCCTTTTACCAAGGTAGATTGAATAAGTTTGTAGGCTCTTAACAGGGTAGACCCCTCACAGGGTAGATCATTATTTTATGATCAAACTTTGTAGCCCTAATAGGAAAAATTTAATACTGTAGTAGTGAAGATTTGTGGGTGTCATCCGGCCCACCCCATTTTTACCTTTCAAGGGTTTTTGGGTAACCAAAATCTTTGTGTTATGTTTCAATTTCATGGATGAATATTAGAATGTTAGATCTATTTCAATATTGAATTTGATGTTTAATTTATGCAAGTGTAATTTATGTCAAAATGGAATTATTAGCAAATATCTGATTCACCCCCCCTCAGTATCTCACTTCCCATATTAGATTTCCAACAATTGGTATCAGAGCTAAGTCTCTTAAAAGAATTCTAATCACTTGTGATTTAAGGTCTTGGAGATAGAGGTCTATAAGTTGGTAAAGATCCTAGAGAATAGAAGATTGACATTCAACTTGTTGGAAAAATGGCCAGCACTCCCCTCGGGATTCGTGACACGGCTTAATCGCCTCATGTGTCTTCTATAAGTCTAGTGGTTGTATCAAGAATTAACAGGTCAATCTTTTGGTGCAACGACAACTACTACTTGTAACAAGTGGTATCAGGGCTTGGTCATAGGTTTGAATCCCCTTGGGTAATGCTGAGGGGGAGATTGTTGGAAAAATGGCCAGTGCTTCCCTCGAGATTCATGACATGGCTTAACTGCCTCATGTTTCTTCTATAAGTCTAGTGGTTGTATCAGGCATTAATAGGTTGATCTTTTGGTGCAACGTCAACTACTACTTTTAACACAACTTGCATTACATCAGCTTGAAGTAGACAGGGGTGAATTGAAGAAATCCTTAAGCAGAAGGAGAGAATTGGAAATTCAACATAATGAAACACAATATCAAGAAGAGGATATTAGAGGTCTATTTGACAATGGTAATTCTACTAAAAGTGACAAAGCTATAACAAATCTACTAGAGAAAAACAACATACTGAGTGAAGACATCAGAAATCTAAAGAGAGAACAGGAAATATAATTAGTAAGATTTTGTGAAGTAACTGAACAGAAAAAGAAATTTGAAGAAGACAAGACAATGGCTGAAGAAGACAAAAGAAAAATGTACATAAGACTTGATGAAAGGACGTGTGACATGCAAAGGCTGACAAACAATCATTTGGATATGGTGAGCCAACTGCTACTTGCTAATCAAGATTTGAGCAGGAAAGATGTGGAAATCAAAAATCTAAGATCATAAAATAGCCAACTAAAGAATGAACTAAGATTTGAAAAGGAACTCAATGAAAGGATGAACAAACCAAATGAAGTTGTGAAATACTTTGAAGAACTTTTAAGGTCACCAAGAAGATCCAGTGATACTTCTGGACTTGGACATGATGAGCACCTATCATCCACTAAAGGAGAATCATCAAAGAGTGGAGAACAGAGGAATGCAAAGTCAAAGAACAAGAAACCAACATGCCATCATTCTGGAAAGCCAGGACTCACAACAAACATCTACATAAGCAAGAATGGTAAGTCCAATCCTAAACAAAAGTTCAATGGAAATTTTTTTAATTGTAAGAAACATGGACATTAGGCACATGAATGCAGGTCAAAGGTCATTAATCCACCTACTACACCTATATTTCAAGGACATTGTTTTAATTGTCAGAAATATGGTCATAGAGCACAAGAGTATAGATCCAAAGCTATGTGGACATCTAATAAATAGAACAAAACACCTAGGAAAGGTAACACGTTCAATTGGGATTACAATACATGGTATGGTTGTCATTATTGTGGAGAATATGGTTATATTGGAATAAAATATTTGAAGACACATTTTAGAGGTAAATCCAAGAGTTGGATGAGTGGAAGTCTGGTTTGTTACAAATGCAATAGGATTGGTCACATAAAAAGAGACTGTATAGTACATATACAGAGTAGTGAACAAGTCAAGAATGAAGAGACTATTGAACAGATGAGGAACCAGATGAACAAGACATGGAAAAAGAAAGAAGAAGTGAGCAGTAGTAGAGCCAGTGACCTAAGGTCACCCAATCCAATGGATTAGGTGATCACACTACTTCAAACTAAGAAAAGAAGGTATGTGAGGAACTGAATCTTATAATGTTTTATTTTGCATCAGTTCCTAGCATGTGATATGTTAAAGTCCATATCTACATAAATTAAGATGCATTAGGACATATTTGAGAAATAAAATGTATTGCATATTTGATGTCAAGCATCAGTATTTAAGTTCATAGTGGCCAAGTCACTAGTGTATGCCGAGCTCCTATGATAGCCGAGATGTGATATGTACCGAGCTAAAATTGAATGGTAGTATTGACCAAGCATATATTTTACTGAGTCGACTTGAGAAGGTTGAGATAGCTATAATCACCTACTCAATGTATGGATCATTTAATGAAGCCCTAATCCGACCATTTGGATTCTATAAAGTCAAATATTACCATTTACTCTCATTTCACCAGTGATTTGAGAACTTGCTGAGCAATTTTTAGGCTATTAACCAGAGCTATTTGTGCTAAGTAAAATTTGCAAAGATCTTTACAATGTGTCATCGGCAAACATCAAAGGACTATTTAACAAGGTATTTCCTAAGTAAATTGAATTCATTATTTGAATTCTAGTTTCAAAGATATGGCATCTACTTCATCTGTTGCAACCAAGAAACAATGAAAGGAAGTGTTAAATGTTCAACTTGTAAGGAACGATTCATGCAAACCACAAAAATTTCAAGTCATTCCTGAAAGTGTGGTGAAGGGAGATCTTATAGGTGCCATGTCATCGATCCCTCCTAATGTCTTGATGATTAATGATGTACGAACATGCTACATGTGTAAGATCAGGGAAATAGGAGATTATGAGCTAAGGGAAGTATATGACAATCTATGCAAAAATGGAGTGTTGAAGGATGCACATTAGAAAGTTTTTGAGAAAGGGTTAGTGCATGCCCTTGATTTCCCACAAAACTTTAAGATTTAATGGATAAAAATTGTGTTAAGCCGTGTACATGACATGAAGATATGGCTGGAGGATGAACCGGTCAAGATTACTAAGGAGATGATACACCGAGTCACTGGATATCCTAATCTTATAGGGAAGAAGATAATGATATGCCAGAGTAAGGATATTATTCAATCAAACACTCATGCAGTGTGGAATAAAAGAGGGATGACTATTTCCACAATCACCGATCCAGAAATAGATTTTGCAGTGAGAGAGATTACTCATAAATTATACCAGTCTAGCAGGTTAGACAGTGTTCCATGTATTGCGATCGACGAAGCATGGAAGATGGTGAAGAAAGATCACACTTATGATCTTTTCGAGCTACAATTGACCCATCTTTTCGAGAACCTTACTTCAATAAAAAATGCAAAGAATTCAATGTGTAAGTTTGTTTCTCTACTCACTTGTCTATTCTTCTATGTTTAGAATAGTTTGCCTACCATTGGAGATGTTGTATGGAATAAGGACCGACTAGTCACCCAACAGATAAATGATTTTTTTGATCAGTTAGGAGAAAATTTTGAGAGTGTGATGGATAGTTATTTTGTAGAGTTCAAAAATAAAATGAGGAAGAGGAGTAGGATTCTTGTATCCCTAGTGGAGAAGTACTATAATGATATATGTTTCCTAGTGGATATCGACCACACTTATGCTCAAGATTTTATACTAAGGGTATCATGGCTAAGGTCATTACCTTATGAGGTTAATGTAGATGAGATAGTAGTAGCCATAACTACTTTACTAGCCAAGGAAATAGATAGAAAAGCTAAACCATTTGGGACTTTTGAGGAAGCTAAATCTAAGATAACCATGGGATTGAAGTCAGAAACCATGCAGAGAAAAAGGAAGAAGATAGTAAAGAACCTAGAAAAGATGCTAGGAGAAGGAAAAGAGGGAAATGCACCTCTTGAGATAACACAAGGGTTAGGAGAAGATAAGTCTAGTGAGTCTGAAGGGAGTGAAAAGGACACTGAAGTTCAAAAGAAGGGCAAGAAGGCATCATTTTCTAAGCCTAGAAAGAAACAATTGCAAAACCCTAAGCCCACTCCTCCTATAATACTTAGACCAATAACAAGGGAATCTTCTACTATCACAGTTGTCGAGTCATAGAGAAAAACCCCAGCATTTGGAAAAAGGAAACTGGTTCAAGCTAAGGTTGTATCGAGCAACCTCGAGAAGAAACCAAGAAAGAAGCTAATCTTGGAGAAAGATGATGAGGAGGAGGAAATAGATAATAATGATGATACATGGAAAAGGTGTCATCACAAAGATGACAATTGACTATGAATGAAATATGCCACAATATCAAGAGCACTGTTGGATTAGCAGGCTTCAAATAAATCAATTTTGAAAAGTTAAGCAATGAGGACAAAGAGAAAGTTGAGGAGGCAATGCTTGAGATGTTGTGTACATTCAAGATGAAACCTTTATAAATGGGGAATCTCATCCCTGAAGAGCTATACAAGAGAACCGATAAAAAATGGCAGTATGCCATGATGACTAAAAAATAGAAAAGGGAGAGTACTCTAGCTCAAGTCATGCCAGATCTATCCCCTAAGTACATAAAATAACATATGGAGTGGTATAGAAATAGGTTTATAACCAAGCTTTAGGAATATTCTATTTTGTAGCATAATGTTGAAGTATTGTTCAACAAAGCACAAGGTTGTGGAAAATTATCTTTGGACTAATAATTGAGAAGAGCTCGCAACTGAGTGTAGGCATATCCAGTCAAGTGGAGTTAGATAACAAGGAAGATATTGATGAATCACAGAATTAGAGGAGGAAGCAGGATAGAAGGTAGAAGTAAGTGGATCATAGGATGTGACCACAATTGTGGATATCACTGAGGATACCCCAATAAAAACAAATGTATTAACTAAGGAGGAAATTCAGAAACAAATACTTGTCAAGGCAGCCTCAAATAATTTTCTACCGAGCACCAATCCAGTATTAATTTAGGTACAATATTATACAAGGATTGAGAGTACATCAACTATGGACATTGCACCTACAAATTCTCATATGGTCACAGTTGAACCATAAGTCTCACAGAGTACCAGTGTTAAGAAACAGGACAAGTCGACAATCACAATTGAGAATGCACCTAGTGAGGAAGAAAAGAAAGAACAAGGAGAGGAAAACTTAAGAGATCAAGCATATAAGTTTGCATTAGTTGTAACAGGTCCTCATATGGAGGAAAAGAAGAAGGCTAAAGAAGAGATACCAAAGGAAACACCAGAGCCTAAGGAACAAGAGGCCATAAATTTTTTTATACAGATGTCAAGTGGGAATACACTGAGGAATAAATCACAAAAGAAAAAGGAGAAATCTCCTGGAACATAGGTTACACTCGATGAAGTTATAGTGATTCCTAAGTGGGACACTGATAACTTAACTTATGAGAAAATGAAGATATTACAAGATCTCTTGAAGAAGAAGATAAAGCAAGAAGAGCTAAGAAGAGAGCATCAGCAAAAGCAAGTTTTGCATAAGATAAAAGGTATATTTATTGAAGCTTTTGAAATGGATGATGTGAATGAGTCAGCACCTATCTTGGATCAACTAGTAAAAATTGTTAAGAAGGTTAATAGTGATGACATTGAGGCAAATGAGAAACTTATGCAGTGGTCTAAGAGAAAGTTTGAGACCAAAGTACTAGAAAAGATTTCCACTAAAATTGCACTAAAATAGGTAGAACTTTATGCCTTAGTGACAAATTTAGAGGAAGTTGTGCAGAATGTTCATTCTTTGTACAAGAAGTTATGTAATGTGGAGGAGTTCACTAAGGAAAATCAAGAGTTGATTGATAAACTACAATTAGACTTAATGTCTACTGGTCATTCATTGAGCATGGATGCAAGATCCAGCTCCATCCACTTTACTAGATTGCTAAATGCATAGGGAAGATTAGCCAAGTTGATGGCTAATAATGGACGAATACAAGAAAGGATAATTTTAATACAAATGATGTTAACACCTCATCTGGAGGTTATGCATAAGGAATTAGAAATGAAAAAAGAGTTAGTACAGAGAGACCCTCATCTCTTTATTGTTGAGAGCTTAGTTGATCTAGCTACTGAGCTAGAAATAAAGACATAGGTTTTGGATTCTGTAAGCTTAGGATTGGACAATGCATTAGGTATGATAATGAAGCTCCATAAACCATTTTTAGATAAATATTTCAAAACCCCTACACCCCAGCAACTTCAAGTGACAAAAACAAGGGGGAAATGATATGCCATGACAGAATTAACAGAAACAAGGGAAATGACAGAAAAGAATAAAGAAAATGAAATGTCATATATAGAGAAATATGGTGAGAATAACATAAAGGTATGACATACTATTTTGTAATGTATATAATCAGTTGTATGTCAAAGGAGTCTTAGGGGGAGTTTTCATTTTACTAAGTACTCTTGTTGTAATATAATTGTCATGAAAAAGTGTTTTTGCCACTAATGTCAAAGGGGGAGATTGTTGATCCCTAAGTTTTTTTGTCTATTATTGTCTCACACTTAGTCATTTTCTAGGCAATGTTGGTTGGTCATCACTGTGACCAAGCCATCTAGTAAAGGTTGAGTTATGTCTAGACTTGTATCTTGTACAATTACCGAGCAGTAGTTATTGTCGAGCAAGTCAGAGGTCACCAAGTACTTCAGTAATAGCCGAGAAGTTTATGCTAAGTTGTATAGAAGTGTCAGTGCTAAGCACCAGCATATGAAGAAAAGTTAATGTCGAGTGTCAGAGACCTCATATGTCGAGAAAGCTAGATTTGACATATGTGTTTGTAATGGCACAAACACTTAGGTAAACCATTTTGGATAACATCTATATAATATTTAATATTTTTTAAGGGAATCACTGAGGTGATTATGCTTTATATTTGCAATCATTAATCCCTATGTAAGCTATGTAGCTTATCAGATTTAGGGAATGCTTAAGTGGCATAAATAGAGAATCTAGATCATTGATCTTGATCTAGGGAGTTGATTTGTTGTCTATATAAGATGAGATCTGAACCCTAAAATGATGTAAGAGAGTATGCATATGTATGAATGTAATGAAGGGGATCTCATATACAATACATAGAAGCATTTTGATATAGGCTGAGATCAGTGAGAGTGACTAAGCTAAGAAGTGAAGGGAAGAACACAGATATATTTGATTGAGGAGATTAGACAGGTATTGGAAGGAGAGGATATGTTATCAACATCACAGTGCAAATGGAAGGATCGGGTACTGAGACATTTTAGCAGGTGAATCAAGGTAAATCTCTTAACAGAGTGGTCCTATCAGGCCTATGTAAATCTCTTAACTGAGTGCTTACTTTTTTGTAAATTTAAATCCTTTTACCAAGGTAGATTGAATAAGTCTGTAAGCTCTTAACAGGGTGGACCCCTCACAGGGTAGATCATTAGTTTATGATCAAACTTTGTATCCCTAATAGGAAAAATTTAATACTACAGTAGTGAAGATTTTTGTTTATCATCCCCACCCTAGTTTTACCTTTCAAGGGTTTCTAGGTAACCAAAATATTTGTGTTATGTTTCAATTTCATGGATGAAGATTAGAATGTTAGATCTATTTCAATATTGAATTTGATGTTAAAGTTATGCAAGTGTAATTTATGTCAAAATGGAATTATTAGCAGATATTTGATTCACACCCCCCCCCCCCTCTCTCATTATCTCACTTCCCATATTATATTTCCAACATGTTTAACTCCCTTTTATAGCTCATTTGTGTTGAATACATTTTTTACATTTCTTATGTTAGGAGACCAAACTACTTGAGGCCTTAACTTTTAAATTGGGTGTTGGATTAACAAACCATTTGAAGTGTTAGAAACCTTGTGATGTTCTCTATCACATTGTAACCTCCTTCTCTAATGGTTAGCCTCATTTTGAGACCATTTTGGAGCCTTTAAGGCTTTTAAAATTGGATTTGCCTTATTTTTTCCACAATTTCTAAAAACTAAAACTTTAATAACTTCAAAACTAGACATGATCTTGCAACAAAAATTTACCAACATGTTTATCTATAAAATTTGAACCTTTGGGAAACAATAGGGAAAATATATTCTTAAATGAAAATTTACTAAAAATGGTAACCTCATATAAATGCAAGGTTGAGACACTTTTTCAAACAATCTCCTGCTTGTCAAACACCTTACAAGAGCAAAGTGAGTATATATACCATAGCTCAATTGCTAGGGGCCATGAGGGCCATATACTTTAAACACCATCTAAACTTCTCTATGCTCACAACATTTGTTAATGAAATTTTGACATTCATGAAAGTCTTTATCTTAACTAGCTTCACCTTGACATCCTTAACCATGTCTCTGACAAAATGATATTGAACATCAATGTACTTAGTCATGGCATGAAAATTAAGTTTCTTCACTAGGAAAATTGTACTCTAACTATCACAATAAACTATGAATACTCCTTGTTTTATTCCAATAGCTTAACATGGTCTTTTAAGCCAACTAGCTTCCTTACAAGTATGATTAGTTGTCATATACTTAGCTTCAGTAGTAGACAAAGTAACCACAACTTGTCGCTTACTCATCCAACTCATTGCACCACCAAATAATGTAAACTCATAAGGATTGGTGGAATTTATACAATCAATATCACCTACCCAATCTGAATCCACATAACCATGAATATCAAGGGAATTTTTGTCTCCTATCATATTACCATTATAATACAAATAATACTCTGAAGTTCCCTTCAAATATCAAAAGATTCTTATAATTACATCCCAATGAACTCTGCCAAGATTATACATGTATCTAGAAAGAAGTGCCACGTCTTGGGAAAGGTTTGGTCTAGTACAGACCATAGCATACAACAAACTTCCAACTACACTCTACTCATGTCTTCCATCTCTGATGTGGATCTAGGAAAATTTTAAACAAACAATGTTGTTCCAACTAAAAAAGGAACACATAATGGTCTACAATCCTGCATGTCAAACATTTGTAAAAATGAGTTCACTTAATTACTCTGGCCTAGTCATAGCTTTCTATTCACTCTATCTCTTCTAATTTGCATCCCAAGAATATGTTTTTTTGCACCAAGATCTTTCATTTCATACATAGTAGCAAGATGAGACTTCAAATATATAATCAAACCTTTCCCTTTACCAATGAACAAGATATCATCAACATATAATGCAATGTAAAATGACCACTATCATATTTATAATAAACATAGTGATCTAATTTAGAATGCTCAAATCCAAAACTCACCACATATCTATTGAATTTCAAGTGCCACATCCTAGGAATCTGCTTGAGGTCATACAAAGATTTCTTCAATTTTCAAGCCAAATTACTTTTTCCTTTTATCACATAGTGCTCTAGTTGTGTCATTTAAATATCCTCCTTTAAATCACCATGAAGGAAAGTAGTTTCCACATCCATTTTTTCAACCTCTAAATCATAAGCAACAGTAATAGAAAGTAAAAATCTAATATATGTCATTTTTTCAATAGGAGAGAATATATCACCATAATCAACACCCTCAATGTGACAATGGCCTTTCAAAACCAACCTTTCTTTATACTTTTGAATGCTTCCAGCTGAACCAATCTTTTTCTTGAACAGTCATTTCCAACCAACAAGTTTTCATCCTTTAGGAACTGGTACAAGATCCCATGTATTATTCTTTTTCAAAGCTACGATTTCTTCATCCATAGAAAATTTATAAGATTTTGCATCACTCATACCTAATGCTTCTTATAAAAATTTAGGTTCATCCATGCTATTATTCAAAGACAAATTATATCTCCAATCATCAAAATAATTCCTTTTAGGTGGTTCTTTGTAACTTGTAGATCTTCAAACAAGTTGAGTTGGAGGTTCTTCCTCCTCTCCTAAAGATTCAAAACTAGATGAGCTCTCCCCAACTTCTTATCTATCTAGGGGTCTTGATTCAACTTTCTCAGGTATAAAAGTAGTTGAATCTCATCTTCATTTTTAGTTTATTTAACCTACTATGTAATAGGAGGGATGGTTTCCATAAAAATAATGCTTCTACTATGTATTAACTTTTGTGCAATAGGGTCCCAAAGCTTGTATCCTTTCATACCATGATTGTAGGTGATCAAGATTCATTTCACAACCTTATTCTCTAACTTTTTCACTTCTCCTTTGGCACATATACATATGTCTCATAGCCAAAAACTCTAAGATGTCTAAATAAAGGCTTATGGTCTTACCATGCTTTCATAGGAATTTTATCAACAAGAGATGATGTGTGAAACCTACTAATTAGGTAATAGATAGTGACAATAGATTTGACCCAAAACCTTTATACTAGGCCAACACTACTCAACATACTCAGTCTTCTTTATCAATGTCATGTTCATCCTTTCTGCAACTCCATTATGTTGTGGATAGTACAGAGTTGTCTTCTGCCTATGAATGACACAATCTTTCAGAATCTATCAAAATCATTAGAGAAAAATTCACCGTTTATGAGTCCTCAAACATTTTATTTTCCTTCAAGTCTGCAATTCAACTATTTCTTTAAACTCTTTAAATCAATTGAAAACATCATATTTACTCTTTACAAAATATACCCATGTCCTACTACAATCATCAATAAATGAGACACAATATGTGAATTTTCCAACAGAAGGAACATCTACATGACCAAACACATCAAAAAGAATAATATCCAACACACAACAAGGTTTATGAGAACTTGAGTAAAATTGAATTTAATTTTTTTTCCATAGATGTAATGCTCACAAAAATAAAAATCAAGATTACAATAATTAAAACTTTCAATAAGGTTTTTATTTTTGAAGGTCCTTAGACCATTCTCTCCATTATGGTGAAGTATTTAGTGCCATAATATAGTCTTGTCTACATGAAACTTTTCTTTAGAATAAGAAACTACCATAGGTGTCCAAAATCCATGACTATCTATTTTAGGTGAAATCCTTACCTTTTTTAATAATGTATCTATAGATCTTGTCTTCATAGAAGTACTATTACACTAAATAGTGTATACATCCATCTTATACAAAGTGTCAATTTTAACACCTCCAACAACCACCATAACACCTCTCATCATTTTGTATCCTACATCAAAAAAGACTACATGCATACCTGAATCTATTAGTTTTCTCACAAATAGAAAATTTCATCTTATACTAGGGAGATGCAACTCACTATTAATCTTTCTTATTCTACCATCAAGAAAGATGGTTTAATTTTTACCATACCCAAATTCTTTATATTTAGGAAACAAATCTTTAATAGAAGTCATATGAAAAGATGCACCTGATTCAATTAACCATTCATCATCATGTGCATGAGTGGCCAAAGATGCAATGAACCCATAGCCATCTTCCTTCTCAAACTTAAAATCAAAATTAAATTTATTCTTTTTCTTCATTGTAGTCCTTACAAATGTGCCTAGGCTTACATCAATTCCAGTGAATAATTTTAGACTTTCCATGAGATTTGGATCCCCCTCTGGATTTAGATTTGTTACACTTCTCATTCTTCTTATATTTTTCCTTAGGTCTTCCATAAAAAATTAGTGCTTCATTAGCACTAATAGATATCTCATATCTTTACAAAGTAAATAACTCACCACATCTTTCATCTTCAAAGCAACAAAATTATTGTCAATGACCATAGCAAGAGAATCCCACAAATCAAGCAAAGAACAAAGCAAGATCTAAAATTTATCTTCCTTGTCTATCTTGATACCAATGGATGCCAATTAAGATACTAACCTATTAAATTTTAGGCAGTCTATAATATGTCCAATCTTGTCCATTCTCAAGGAATATAGTTTCTTCCTCAAGAAATTCTTATTTACTAAAAAAATTTCTTGATACATCTCACCAAAATTCTTACAAAGACACCTTATAGAGGAAGCTTCATGGATATTAATTAAAACATAGTCTTCAAGACACAATCTAATTAGACTCTTGGATTTATGTTCCATAATAACATATTTAGAAATCTCATTTAAATATGTAGGTCTCGTGACATTCTCATTAACAAGCTCCCACAAATCTCAATCTATTAGTAGATCCTCCATCTTAAGCTTCCACAGTTCAAAAAAAAATTAGAAAATTCATCCACCTCTATTCTCCCTGATGAACTAGCCATTTGAAAATTCCTTCAACAATATTACAAAGTATCTTCTACAAAATCCGCCACTCAAATTTAGATTAGTTCAAAAAAACCAAACACCCCACAATTAAAGTCAAAAGGTGATCAAGTACCTGATACACTTATAAGGAAGTTGAGTAGTGGAACAACTTCCTACACTAACTTTGATGAGAAGGTAATGTAAAAAAAATTCAGATCTTTATAATAGTTATAAAAACTTAATAAAAATAACATAAAACAACATGTATACCAAAATACAGTGATTTACATGGAAAAACCCTTTTGGGCGAAAAACCCACATCCCAAAAGTTGCCCAATATATTATTAAGAAATCATAGAAAAAACAATAATAGATTATAATATACTTATAGAGAAAGCTTCTCTTAGAAGCATCACCAACTAGAGATCTAGAGGTAACAAAATAGCTATGAGACTCTTACACACACCTTCCATTTCATGCAGCTACCATATAGGAGATAGAATACAAAAAATGGTCAAAGGGTATTGTAAAACTATGGGTTGAAAACCACTTATAAGTTGATGCCCACCTTATCTCCAATCAAATTCCTCGTGATTTTCCATCACACAAAATAACATGTGTAACTCCCTTTTACAACTCATTTTATATGTTCAACGTTTTTTTTACATTTCCTATGTTAGACGACCAAACTTCCATATGTCATAACTTTGTAATCAAGTGTCTGATTGACGAACCATTTGAAATGTTATAAATCTTGCAATATGTTCTTTCAAATTATTACCTACTATACTAGTTAGCCACATTTTGGGTCCATTGTGGTGCCTCTAATGTCTTTAAAATTGTATTTTCAATCTTTTTTCTCGCAATTTCCAAAAAATAGAAACTTTAATATCTTCAAAACTAGACATAACCTTGCAACAAAAATGTACCAGCATGTTTATATAAGGAATTTTATCATTTAGGGAAAGAATAGGGAAAATTTGTGCTCAAATAAAAATTTACTAAAAATAGTAACCATAAATAAATGCAAGGTTGGGACACTTTTCCTAACACCTCATAGATTACATATGTTCCCAAACCAGTAACATGATAGTTCTTGAAAGGATCATTCTCTATGAATTGATTTTAAAAGTACCTCTTCCTCTTTAGTTTGTTCCCAATTACTTCTTCTTCAGTTATGTTCCCAATTACTTCTTTAGTTTTTTTCTTGTTGATGTTTTGTAGCTTTAGTCGAATAAACACTATGAGTCAATACTAGTGAAGATATATATATATATATATATATATATATATATATATATATATATATATATATATATATATATATATATATATATTAGAGAAATTAATATAATACTCAAGAGATATTATATATATGTATATGTATGTATATATATGTGTGTGTGTGTATAATATAATCATAATTGTCATTATATTGATTACATAATAATGAATAGAAATGTCCCATGAAGGGACATGTCTCATCTTGGTTCATTCTCAATATAAATGTTAGAAATTGTTGCATTTGGAAAACACATACAATAAGATAGTTCTATTACATTTGCAATGATCCTAATAACCTTAACATGGTATCAAATCCAAGTTGCAAATGTAAGAGAGTATTTTGTTGATGGTGAATGTGTGATTGTCTCAGAAAATACAGTCTCATTACGAGGACCGTATCTCACAAATACACCTATTTGATTTTTTTGAATTTTGGATATGTTGGTGAAAAACAAATTTAGAATAATCTCACTTGAGTGATTGAAGAGAAAGTGTCAGGTTCGAAAGTTATGACAAACTATGTACGGGTCTATGTGAAATCTATAAAAGAGTGAGGTTCCTTCTTTAAAATCCTAACCACTTGAAGAGACATCTGATAAGATTGAAGGTTGTCATAGTGTATAGAACCTTTGGATATTCAAGATAGGTTGTGTGAAGAATTTTGGTAATGATCAAGAATGACGACATCATTTTGTGAATTTGCATGATATTTTCTATATGGGCTCACCTTACAGAATGAAATACTTGAAATTTATAAAAGATAAATATTCCATGTTTTATTAATGCACATAATTTTTTTTAAGTTTGTAATTCATGTTATACTATTAGTTAGTAAAATCATGTATGCTTCTATCATTGGTATTTTCAGTCAAGATAGTTTAAGTGAGCTATTTGTACTCTCTCTTTGACATACCTTCGGGATGGAAGCACAAGAAAATTGCATTCAAGGGAGAAAGAACTTAATGCTTGAAAACAAAGTGGTGATTGAGACTAGATGCAGAGGCAGTCTGACATTTCAAAAGAAGACAAGAGGTTGATACAAGAACTTGAGCTTTAGAGGGAGCAGATAGAGGATATGATTAAATTAACTTTTGATAATCTCGGTCGTATTGATTTAGAGGGAGTAGATGATATCGAGATGGATTCTCCAGTGTTCAAATAGTCAAATGAGTATGAATTATGAATGCCTATATGGGCCCTGTGTAAATCATGAGGAAGTGACTACTTCCAAATGATTATCAATTATATTTGTAGAAGTTATTGGAAGGTGGCGATCTTACAATAACTTAAATCATGATATACATTATTTATAATGTCGAAATAGATCATGATGGATTAAATCAACAACTAAGTGTTACATGTCATTAAATTGATGATCTATGAGTTGTTTGTATAGATATATCTTGTAAATCAACAACTAAGTGTTAGATGTCATTAAATTGATGGTCTATGAAATGTTTGTATAGATATATGATAGGTATTTGGTGAATATCATGTGTTGATATTCTATAGACCAGTACCTTATTGAGTACTTGGTGAATATCATATCTTGATGTTCTGATAGGCCAATACTCAGAGTATTTGGTGAATGTCATGTGTGGACATTCTGATAGGCCAATACTCAAGATATCAAATATGATATCAAATGATGAAAATATTCTAATCTATTGCTATATTATGTTGAGGTAATATTTATTCTTGTGTTTATCTTCCCTGGCTAAGAGGTAGTGTTGATGTTTTGTAGCTTCAGTCGAATAAACACTATGAGTCAATACTAGTAAAGATATGTATATATATATTTAGTATATACTTATATATATATATATATATATATATATATATATATATATATATATATATATATATATATATATATACATATATATACATATATATATATATATATATATACATATATATATACATATATATATATACATACATATATATATATATATATATATATATATATATATATATGTATATATATATATATATATATATATATATGTATATATATGTATATATATATGTATATATATATATATATATATATATATATATGTATATCTATATATATCTATATATATATATATATCTATATATATATCTATATATATATATCTCTATATATATATGTATGTATATATATATGTATATCTATATATATATGTATATATATGTATATATATATATGTATGTATGTATGTATGTATGTATGTATGTATGTATAATATAATCATAATTGTCATTATATTAATTATATAATAATGAATAGACATGTCTCATGAAGGGACATGTCTCTTCTTGGCTCATTCTCAATATAAATGCAAGAGATTGTTGCATTTAAAAAACACATACAATAAGATAGTGCTATTACATTTGCAATGATCCTAATAACCTTAACAATTCCCAATTACTTCATCCTCTAACATGTCTACACAATACATTTCATCCTTTAAAATAGAAGTATGAGTATGTTCAAGCTTCAAAATATCTTCATCTGCTACATGCTTAGAATGCATGGGTTTAAACAATTCTATAACCTATTCCCCATGTTTAGTTCTTAGGATCAAGTGTAACCAATCAAGAGACATGTAACCTCCTATCTCTTTTGTGAAATCTCTTGATAAAAAAGGCCAAGGATTGGAGGGATATCAATCAAAATAATTTCTTGGGGAACGGTAATATTTGGACAAGAAAATAGAGTCAAAGAGAGATCTCTAATCACACCTAAAGAATAGACCTTTTTTTCATCCAACTGCATAATCCCTCTATCTAAAGGCTCATATTCTATCTTAGGGGATTCTACCATTTTCTTAGGCATGGCAATAGTACTTGCCCCAGAATCTAATATTGAATTATGTAACAATTTATCCCCTACTATAAGGGTTAAGAAGAAAGGCATTGATTTATACTTACCCATTCATCCTTTCTGATCACCATCTGAATTGATTAGCACCATTGGTTGTTGAACTTGTGGTATTTTTTGTTCATCATTTGGCATCATTTCTTTCATTGGCGACAACTTCTTCTTCTGCTTATTTATCTTTCCCTTCTTGAGCTTCTTTCGACAATTGCTTTCATTATGGAATGACCAATATATCCCACAAATATATATTTGTTAGGAATTTCTTCAATTAATTCATTACATTTACTGATTTGATTCGTGATACTTTGAGATACTTAGGTTTATACAAGTTAAAATCTCATGGATATTGGAAAGTTTGTATAGGATAATCCAAGGTAGTAGATCTCTCAATAGAAACTTTGGGTTGTTGAACTTACGGGATCAACTCTTAGATAAGCCTCCTCTTGGATTATAAGGTGTGTTAATCTAATTGTACATGTGGTGCCTTTGAAGTTGATGCTTGATTAGTAAACAAGACATTATCTTACATCCAAGAGAATAAAGTGTGGTCAAGGGTGATATTTTCTTTTTCTCTAAGGACATCCCTTGCATTTGAGGAGTCAACAAGGATTTTTCAACTCCTAGAGATGTATAAGTGTTGACTTCAGCCTTCAAGGAGATTCCTTGACTCCTTTTTTCCACCACCTTTTTTTTTCAGATTACCTCTCGGGCAATTTGTAGGCATAAGGGCATCGTTGCAAGGAAAACACCACACATTGAAATATTTTACAAAATTCTAGGTAGTCACCAAATCTTCATTTGGATTATTTGGGATAGATTGAAGAGGGGGCGAGGAACAACAACCATTTGATTTGAAAATTATGCTTGAATGTTGGCCTTATTTTCCCCTTAATACTAAGTGTGTTGATAGATTAGCCTCCCATTCTGATATTTTTGGTAGTTGTGTCTCTAAGGCATAGCTTGTTGTCACTTAATATTGATCAGCTCATTTGAGAATTTTCTTAGCATATTCTTCTATCCATTGATTTCTACTATTAAGGATGACGATGCAATAATAGAACTTTGAGAATTGGGGTACACATTAACTAAATGGAGGGGTAAAGAAGTGCTTAGTACAACCTCACCTTGTGATTGAGCTAAGATTTTGGGAACCCTGATATAGGTGGCCTTTGTGGAAGCTTCCCGATATCAATTAGGTTGTTATCTACTCTTTCTTATCTACAATAAATATTTCTTGTATATATTAGTTTTCAAGTTAATAATGTGATGATGAGTTTGCATGTTTCATTGTTTGGATGTATGAGTTATGCAGTTAGATGGGTGAATTTGATTGCAATAGGATGACTCAGATGTGGACTATCTATATCCACCATGTTTGATTCATTGGATTCCTAGACTTTATTAGTTATCCTTGTCTTTGGTTGTTGGTGCATTGGTATGTTTGTTTTGAGATGGATGGTGTTTATTTTTGGAAACTACAATTGAAACAATTGTAATATTGTCATTGATGTCAAACCTTAACTAGTAAGATAGTTTCTATCTAGTAGAGTACCATATATTTTGATTGATGAAGAGGATTTAAAAAGAGGAGATAACAAGAGGACCTAAGGAAAGTTTGAGTTATGTGATACTTGAATGGGTACTTGTGATGCGGTGGCATTCTTGGGTATTCAACAAATCTACATAGTGGTGTGTTGAAGTGGTTCTGTGTTACTCGATTGCAACTTTGACAACCGATCTCGGTCATTGAAGGGGCTCAGTCACTTAAGGAACTTTGTAAAACCTCTAGCACTCAATGGAACATGTACTCGATGATGCTTGTGGTGATCAGTCGACGTACTTTCTTAGCGATGCCTAGCATGCTCGATTGTTTTACTGGTGCTCGGTAGTTCTGGTTTACCGACTGGAGTTCTTGGAGTTTGGTTGGATGACTTGGTGTATTTAATGTTGGTAGATTGTGTTGTATTCTCCTATGTGGATATAGAGGCCGACATGGAGAATTAATTGTTTGTAAGGCTATTTGAGAGTCGACTGTTGTTTCATTTAATATTTGTTTGTAGTAGAAGCTGACTTGGCTTAGGAGTTAATGGTTTCTTCCATCTGACTTGTGGTTGAATAAATGTATTTTAGGAGTATTTGGGTAGTTGTTTAGGGGGAATTTGGAAGTAGATTGAGAAGGATAACAGTTGGATCCTCTGATATCTTGAAGGTCAGATTGTCTATCTAATATTGTAATAGCAGAGCTAGTGGTTTGCATGCTTGGAGAAAAGGAGATTGTTTGGTGGATTGTGAGCTCAAGTTTTGATTTGCCTTAGTGTTTCCATCAGTTGCTAATGTGCTTCAAAGCTAGACTAGCTAGGAGATTGTAGAAATACTATGGTAAGTGAGTGTATTTGGCCCTAACCTGGAAGGCTTTACAGTTAGGCACGTTGAATGAAATTCTATTTGAAGCATTATATTATTGTATTCCGATGTGGTTGTTGTTTTTGTTATTGCTAGTGTAGACTTGGACTATCTATTTTGGGATTATCCTTGCCTCCCCTACATTGGGTGGTATCAGAGCTTGAAGTTCTTGAGTTTGTAAACCAATCGCCGAGTTGAGGCAGTTTGCACTAGGACCTTGAGTTGGTGATTTGTTGCCTTGGGTTTTTTGAAGATCTTGAAGGATGCCTCCGAGAAGATTGGACCCTAGGGCGATTGAAGATCTCTGTGATGTTGTGGAATTGAATATTATAGAGAAGGTTACAATTGATTTCAAATCTAAGATGGAATTGATGAAGAATGACATGATAGCTGAGGTCATGAGGGCTATTGTTGGTATGCCAAGGAATCTTGGTACTAAAGATGGTTATGAGGAAACTGATGAAGACTTTGAAGCTGTTGGATCTAGTGGAGATGACTGGAGGGACAGATCTGGTGAAGATAGAATTGGTTGGTTGCATATATCTGGAGCTCAGTTAAGTACTAGTTACCGAATGGAAGTTTCTACCTTCTCTATTACTTTGAGACCTGAGGATTTTATTGATTGGATTGGTGAATTAGAAGATTTCTTTGAGATTGAATAAATTGAAGATCCTCTTAGAGTAAGATTGGCACAAACTAAGTTGAAAGGGCATACTTCTCTTTGGTGGAAAGAATTGAAAAGAGATAGAGAAGATGAAGGTGAAATAAAGATCAATCGGTGGAGGTTGATGGTGACTAAATTGAAAGCAAAGTTCATACCTATCGACTATGAGCTTTACTTGTTTAAGAAGTTGCAGAATCTGAAGAAAAAAGATTTGACTATGGAAGACTATACCGAGGAGTTCTATAAGTTGACTATTTGTTCTGGACACAGAGAACTTGGTAAAGAAAAGGTAGCTAGGTATGTGAATGGTTTGGGATTTAATATTTAGGATGAGCTTGGTATGTTGAAGATTGATTCGGTTGAGGATGATTATCAATATGCTCTGAAGGTAGAAGATAAGTTGAAGAGGAGACAACATGGTAATTCCTAAGGGAAGGATAAGCTTGATCACTCGGTAAAGGATAAACTGACTGTTGAAGATGAACCGAAACCTATGGAGCTGAAAAAGAAGACAGGTAGGGTTATCTTTAAGGGTACTTGTTATAATTGTGGTGAAGAAGGACACCAGTCTTTTGAGTACACATAGAAGAAGATTGGTAATAGTAGGAATGTTGTGGTGAATGAGAACATTCTGAATGAACCTTAATCTGAGAAATTATTGGTTCAAAGAACATTGCTCAGTACTAAGGTGGAACCTTGTCAGAGGAGTAATTTGTTCAGAACTCGGTGCAAGTCAAGAGGTAAACTTTGTAATGTGATTGTGGATAGTGGTAGTATTGATAACCTTGTAGCTGAGGAGATGGTTCAAAAACTTGGTTTGAAGAGAGTAAGACATCCTTATCCTTATATGATTGGTTGGCTACAAGATGTCCATGCTCTGGAAGTGAGAGCGAAATGTCTTGTTGATTTTCAGATTGGCCAATATAAGGATTAAGTGTTGTGTGATATTGTGGATATGAGTAGTTGTCACATATTGCTCGATAGACCTTGGAAGTATGATTGCAGAGTTGTGCATGACTGTGTCAAGAATGTTTTTACTATTGAGAAGAATGACAAGAAGTTTTCCCTGATGCCTTTGCTAGATACAACACTTGGTAGGAGAAACCTGAGCTTTGGTAGCCAAGATGAGTTGAAGAATTTTGAAAGGATTGATCAGTATGGAGAATAGACCTATGTGTTGTCGAGAAAAGACTTGGAAAGACAAAGGAAACAAAAGTGGAAGAGTATGCAAGGTGGAGACTTGAAGGACTTGTATGTGAAGAACCAGTTCGGGGTTTATGTGTTGAATCCCAGAAGATGTTCTTCCAGCCTTTGAGAACATATTTTTGAACCCAGGGTGTCTAATGTAGTGGCATTCTTAGGTATTTAGCAAATCTGCATAGTGGTGTGTTGAAGTGGTTGTGTTACTCGGTTACAACTTTGACCGATGATCTCGGTCATTGAAGGGGCTTGGTCACTAAAGGAACTTGGTAAAACCTCTGGCACTTAGTGGAACATGTACTCAGTGATGCCTAGCATGCCCGGTTGTTATTGGTGCTCGGTAGTTTTGGTTTACCAACTAGAGTTCTTGGAGTTTTGGTTGGCCGACTTGGTGTATTTAATGTTGGTAGCTTGTGTTGTATTCTCCTATGTGGATCTAGAGGCCGACATGGAGAATTAATTATTTGTAAGGCTATTTGAGAGCTGACTGTTGTTGAATTTAATATTTTTTTGTAGTAGAAGTTGACTTGGCTTAGGAGTTAATTGTTTCTTCCAGCCGACTTGTGGTTGAAGAAATGTATTTAATTAGTGTTTGGGTAGTTTTTTAGGGGGCATTTGGAAGTCAGTCAGTGGAATTAGATTAAGAAGGATAATAGTTAGATCTTATGAGATCTTGAAGGTCAGACTGGAAACATTGGCTTAATAGAGAAAAAGTGAAGAAATTTAGTTTAAGCCAAGTGATGCTAGTGTCGACCGAGCGCCAGTATAAGCCGAGCAAATCTAGTATCGAATGAGCATCAGTAATTACCAAGTAATAGATAATTAACTAGAAAAGATAGTATTTACTAAGAAGGAAAGTTTTAGCAATGACCGAGATATCCAGTAATGACTGAGGATATGAACACAGTATCGACCGAGTGTCAGTAATTTATAGTTTATGAAAGAACTGAGAATCCCAGCCAACATAGTTGAATTCTTGGGATATGTAAAATGTGTTGACATTATTAATGAATGATATGGATCATTTATTGCATGGTAAACCATTTCTTATGGATTCAAGGAGAATTTTGAAGATGTATCTAGAAGGAAAAGAAGGAAAATAAAATGATAGAAGGATTCAATGAATCTAACCTAAACCTAAGATATATGGAAGAGATTAAGCAGTAAAAGATTAATCTACCTGATCAAGGAGGTATAAGGATGACCTAATTGTGAGGTTATATAGAGAGTGGAAGAGGTTGATGTTATTGACTGATGAATCTAAGCATAAGGCTAAGGTGAAGCTGTGAAGAGCTAAACAGAGTTGTGGTGATTGCTTGAAGATAATTCTGAGAAAATCAAAGATGGAGATGGAAATGAATGTCAATCGGTAAATTAGCATATGAGAGAATTGGATCTATATTTGCAAAGTGAGTTATATGTTTAAGTCAAAACCTACTGTTACTTTCTAACCATTATATCAATCAAAATCTTTAATCAAGGTTGACCTAATAGTCATTTTTAAAAACCCTTTAATCAAGGTGACATCCAGATGGAATGTTCTTAAACCCTCTAACCAAGCCACTCTTAATAGGGTGATTAAATCTTTTAACAAGGTCACACCTAACAGTGTGTATTGTAAACCTTTAACAAGGTTGGTTTCTCACAAAGCTCACTTCAGAAGAGTGAAAATCAGTAGCATGTTGCAAGTGGTTTTTCCCAAATTGGGTTTCCATGTTAAATCTTGATGTTATACTTGTGTGAATGTTATTTGATGTGAATCTTGTTGAAATTTTTATATTCTGCAAGTTGATTACTTTTGGATAGTGGACTACAAGTTTTATGTAAATGATATATACTATAGAGACCAAGTGAATTGTTGATTAGATCAAAGTTTGTTGAAGAGCTAGAAAGTTGAATTGGTACATCTGAACCTAAGGATAATTGATTCACCCCCCCCCTTCTCATTTATTCTAAAATCATTCTAAAATTGGTATTAGATCTATTGGTGCTTGTAGAGAAAAAGTTTTAAGGTACTTGAAGCCAATGATCAAGATGTACAAAAAGGCAATACCAAAGCTGAACAAGGAGAACTCCCATGCATGGAAGAGTTTGATAAAATTGCACCTATCTGGTATTGGTGATTCAGAAAAATACTATGTAGAAAATGATTATGTAACACCTATTGCACCTTTGACTGTCGAGGAGATGAAAGAAAAATAAGAACACAATCAGGCAATGTTGGAGATTGCATCTTCCCTAAGCTATCCTGAATTTGAAGACATCAAGGACTATACCAATGCAAAGAAAATGTGGGACACTCTAGAAGCTATCTATGGGGGGGACACAAATGTACTAAGAGCCAAATCTGAAAGTGTGAGAGGTAAGTTTGATGAAATAAAAATGCAAGAAGGTGAAAATGTTGCTTAGTATTGTGGCAGAATTAAGGAGGTAGTAAATGCTATTAGAGGAGCTAATGGCAATATTGATGATGAAACTGTTATTAGTAAAGTGTTGAGAACTTTGCTTCCTATCTATGCTGTTAGAGTGTTTGCAATACAAGAATCAAGATGTAATCCTAGTAATGTCCTAACTTTGGAAAGTCTTGTTGGAAAGCTTACTACTTTTGAGTTGTCTAATTTTGATAATGTCACTATTCACAACATTGAATCTACATTCAAGTCTCAAATGGTTCTTCATAAGTTTAAGAAGGGAAAAGAAAGATGTGTGAGGAGTGATAGTAATAGCGATAGTGATAGTGATACTTCTAATGATGATCTAGATGATCTTGAGGCACTTATGGCTAGAAGGATACTAAGAGGAAAAGGAAAATTCAAAGGTAAACTTCCTATAATCTATTTTTCATATAACAAAGTTGGCCATATTGCAGCCAGATGCCTAACAGGACTGACAAGGATGACATAAGGTGTTGGAAAGTTGACTATAATAGTGTATATGACTAAATTTTAGTGTTTTCATTATGGAAACAAAGTCATATGAAGTTTTGGAGTCAGCACAATAACTTAGAAGATCAAAATTTGGCTATGGAAGACGGAACAGTCAGTGAAGTACCTGATGAACAGAGAATCAGCGCACGTACGTATGACCGAGTTTTGTTATGCCCCCTTGAAGATAAGCTTTTGAGTATGTAATCATGCTAAGTCTAAGAACGCATGATCAGATGATTTAGTATGAAGAAGTTACAGTGAGTTTAAGAGACACGGTCAGTGAGGGGTAGAACAGAACAGAGCATGCAGCCGACAGACAGTATTTTGATTAGCAATTTTTTTTTGTAAAGGCTATGTGCCTATTGTATTTATGTTATAGACTTGTTAATATCATTTTATGCAAACACGCTTGAGCCAATTATTTGGAAGCATTGTATGTAATAGGTTATAGGTCGACTTAGTGAATAGTTTTGTTTGCACCTATATATAAGACATGCGCTTTTTTATTAGAGCATGGGATGGATATAAAAGATGAAATAGAAGAGTAGAAGTATGTGAAGTATGATTTAAGAGTAGTAAGAATGATATAGAGATTTACAAGAGGTTAAAGCAACAATGCACAAAAGGAACTGATCAGACAAGCAGTGTCATACCAGCAGTTCACCTTGCAGATATAGTGTGTATCTAATATCTAGGAGGTTTTAGCCTTCCTCATTGATCAATGAGATCTAGCAGTGAGCCTTCTACCCCTAACAGGGTTTGTTACTTCAAGACTCCTAACATGGTTTGACCCTTGACAAGGTCATTATACTAAAGCATTGTAATGACTGCTCCTATCAGGGAAAAGGAACATTAAAAAGTTCTTAATACACAAGTATAATTATTAGTGGGTATTAATGCCCACTGGGGTTTTTCCTTTGGCCAAGGTTTCCTCGTAATCATATCTAGTGTTATGTGTTATGGTTGTTTACTTTCCTTGCTTTAATATTTAGTTCAGTAATTGATTAATTGGGATAAGTTTCAAGAAGCAGAAAACTATTAATATTATGGAACATTGATTCACCCCCCCCCCCCCCCTCTTAGTGTTCCCATTCCTAACAGAAGGGAAAGAAAGTACAAAGGTAGAAGAAATGACAAAGATCACAGAAGGTACAAAGACTACAAAGACAAAGGTAAGAAATCTTGTTATATTGTTTAAGAGGAAACTAGTGAATCTAATGATTGTGATATAGAAGTTGTTTATGTTGCTATGAAAGATTATTCTAATGAAGATGATAAAACTAAACTTATTTCATATGTGATTAAAGGTGATAAATGGATTATTGATAGTGGTTGTTCACATCACATGACTAGTAATAAAAGTAATTTTGAAACCCTAAATCATTATAAAGGTAGAAGTGTTAAGTTTGGTAATGATGCACCATGTGTTGTGAAAGGAAAATGATCAATAAGATTAACTAATAAGATCAGATGTGATAATGCTTATTGGGTTAAAGGTCTTAACTATAATTTGTTGAGTGTTGCACAGTTGAACAGTACTGGTTACCGAGTTGAATTTCATCATAGAAAGGCTAAAATATTTGATGCCACTAGTGAACTAATTGGAAATGGAGAACAAACAAGAGGTAATTTGTTCTATCTAGACCTATCTAAACAAACATGTTTTTTTGCACAATTTGATGATGTATGGTGATGGCATAAGAGGTTGTGTCATGTAAACTTTGACAATTTGGTAAATATCAGTAAGATGAAGAAAGTTAGAGGTTTGCCAAGATTGAAGAAACCTGATAATGTGATGTGTAAATAGTGTCAGTTGGGAAAAATGACAAAGTCTAGTTTTAAGAGCAAGACATATACTTTTGACAATATTTTGGAATTCATTCATACTGACCTTTGTGGACCTATGGGTGTGCAAAGTTACTATGGTGATAAGTATTTCATTTTGTTTGTTGATGACTATTCTAGAATGATGACTGTGATGTTTCTAAAAGAGAAATTTGATGCATTTCAGTTGTTTAAGTGGTATTTGGAAAAAGTTGAAAAAGAAATAGGTAAAAGCTTGTTTGAGATCTGATAGAGGAGGGGATTTTATATCAAATGAGTTCAATATATTCTGCAATGATAGAGGAATAAAGAGACATATGTTTGCACCTAGGACACCTCCACATAATGGTATAAAAGAAAGAAGAAATAGATCAATTATGGATTGTGCTAGAACACTGATGATAGAGAAGAATTTTTCACAAAATTATTGGAGAGAAGCTGTAAGTATAGCTTTGTATACCTTGAACCGAGTACAAATCAAGAAAGGTACAAATGATACACCTTTTGAGTTATGGTATGGATATGCACCTAATGTGAAATACTTTAAAGTCTTTGGAACCAAATGTTATATACTGAAAGACAATAGGAATGGAAAACTTGATGCTAAAAGTGATGAAGGCATATTCCTAGGATATTCCACTAAGAGAAAAGATTACAAGTGTTTGAACTCTAACACTAACAAAATTGTGGAAAGTGCAAATGTTAGAGTTGATGAATATGCAGAAAAGAATGAAGTTGAGTGCAAGAAAGAACCTGAAGATTACAAATCTTTTGTATACATGGAAGAAGGAGAGGCTAGTAATGCACCTAAACCAGATGTCAAACAACAACATGAACCTGTCGAGCCATAGTAAGAAAATGTTGAGCATCAGGAGGATGTTGCCGAGAAATTAGAAGAAGAGATAGAGAATCTACAAGATGAACCTGAAGATCAAGATCAAGTAGAAAGGAAATCTAAACCTACAATGGCACAATATGTAAGAAGACATCATAAGCCTGAACAAATCATTGGAGATAAAGAATCTGGAGTTATTACAAGACGTAAGTTGAAAGATCAAACATGGTTACTATGTGAATTTGATCCTAAGACAATAAAAGATGCTTTAGAGAATGAGGATTGAATACAAGCCATGAATGAAGAAATAGAGCAGATAGAGAAGAACAAAACCTAGACACTAGTGTCGAGATCATAAGACAAGAATGTTATTGGAACAAAATGGGTATTCAGAAATAAGCTAAATGAACATGGAGAACTCACTAGGAACAAAGCCAGATTTGTCTGCAAAGGATATGCACAAGAAGAAGGAATTGACTATGGGGAGACATTTTCCCATTTGCAAGATTGGAAGGAGTGAGGACTCTACTTGCATATGAAACATATAAAGGATTCAAAGTATATCAAATAGATGTCAAATCTGCATTTTTGAATGGGATATTGGAAGAAGTATAGATTGAATAACCAGAAGGATTTACTAACCCAAGCAAGAAGAATATGGTTTGTAAACTACATAAAGAACTCTATGGGTTAAAGCAAGCCCCTAGAGCATGGTATGAGAGACTGCATATAATTATTTGATAAAGATTGGATTTGTAAGGACAAATGACAACAAAAATCTATATTTGAAGATTGAAAAAGGTAAAGGGATATTGTTAGCTAAAATATTTGTTGATGATATCATATTTGGAGGACAAGATACCCTATGTCAAACTTTTTCAAATGAGATGCAAACTGAATTTGAAATGTCTATGTTTGATGAGATCAAATTCTTTGTTGGTTTGCAAGTTTATCAGATGAAGAAAGGTATCTATATTACTCAATCTAAGTATGTCAAGGAGATATTGAAAAATTTTGGTATGGAAGATTCTAGACCAATAAGTACACATATGGCTACTGAATAGAAATTATCAAAAACTGATGATACAGCTAAAGTCAATCAAACCTTGTATAGATCTATGATTGGAAAGCTACAATATGTTGTCCATAGTAGACCAAATATTACCCTAGTAGTTGAGATTGTTGTAAGATTTTATGCAACTCCTAAATAGAGTCACATGATGGCAGTGAAAAGGATATTGGGATATCTAAAAGGTACATAGGACTATGAATTGTATTGCAAGAAGAATGATAAGTTTGAACTTAAATTTTACACTAATGTAGATTGGGTAGGAAATGTGGATGACAAAAAAAGTACAAGTGGTGGTGCATTCTTTCCAGGAAAGAGATTAGTCTCTTGGACAAGCAAGAAACGGAAGTGCATTTCCCAATCTATAGCAGAAGTTGAATATGTAGCAACATCAGTGAATTGTTCAAATTTAGTATGGATCAAGTAATTGTTAAAAGGTCTGAAGGAGGAAATCACTGAGCCGGTTGTTATTTTCTGTGATAACACAAGTGCTATTAACATATCAAAAAATCATGTTATGCACACTAAGACTAAGCATATTGCTATCAAGTATTATTACTTGAGAGAGTTAGTTCAAGACAAAGTGAGATTGGAATATGTGAATACAAGGGAACAATTAGTAGATATATTCACAAAAGCATTACCTAAAGATGCTCATGAATACCTTAGAGGTAAATAAGGGTTGATTCTCCTAACTACGGCTACCTAGAAACATATAGGACCACTGCATCAAATGTGCTAATCAGAATATCTAATAAATTGATGCAAGAGAGGTCACACTTTAGGAGTTGCCTAGAGTTGTGAGAGGTAAAGAAAAATATGTTAATCACTCATAAGAAATATGAAAGAGGGAGTGTATATAGCATATAGAACTGACATGAAGACATCTACATGGTAAAGATAAAAGTGATAGATACAAATTTCTTTGGCATTGTTGTCAAAGAGGGAGAGATTCAATAAGAGTTGTCAAGAGTAAAACTGAAGGAGAAATTCAATGAACCTAAGGGAGAAATATAGAAAAGAGATTTAGAAGAAATAACCCTAAGCAAAGAGGGAGTGATTGAATAAGAGAGAGATTCAGTGATTAGACAAAGCAAAATTTATCCAAGAGGGAGCTGGTACTTGGATGAGAATCAGAATGAAGCTAAGGATATTAATGAAGATCTGATGCATAGAGATTTTGGATTGTGTGGTAAATCATGTGGTATTCATGTGGTGTTGCCATCAATGCCAAAGAGGGATATTGTTGGAAACTACAATTGAAACAATTGTTATATTGTCATTGATGGTAAACCTTAACTAGTAAGACAATTGTTATCCAGTAGAGTACCATATCTTTTGATTGATGAAGAGGATTTGAAAAGAGGAGATAACAAGAGGACCTAAGGAAAGGTTGAGTTATGTGATACTTCAATGGGTACTTGATTAGTTCACACATTGACAAGGTAATGTGTTGTTTATCTTTAACACCAAGTGAAGAAGAAAGACTAGAAGCATAGGCTTAACCGAGAAAAAGTGAATAAATTTAGTTTAAGCTAAGTGATGCTAGTGTCAACTGAGCGCTAGTATAAGTCGAGAAAATCTAGTATCGATCAAGCATCAGTAATTGTCGAGTAACAGATAATTAACCAAGAAAAGATAGTATTTTCCAAGAAGGAAAGTTTTAGCAATGGCCAAGATATCCAGTAATGACTGAGGAGATGAACACAATATTGACCAAGTGTCAGTAATTTACAGTTTATGAAAGAATTGAGAATCCCAGCCGACATAGTTGAATTCTTGGGATATGTAAAATGTGTCGACATTATTAATGAATAATATGGAGATTTTAATGCGTGGTAAACCAGTTTCTTATGGATTCAAGGAGAAGTTTGAAGATGTATCTAAAAGGAAAAGAAGGAAAATAAAATGATAGAAGGATTCGATGAATCTGACCTAAACCTAAGATCTATGGAAGAGATTAAGTGGCAAAAGATTAATCTACCTGATCAAGGAGGTATAAGGATGACCTAATTGTGAGGTTATACAAAGAGTGGAAGAGGTTGATGTTATTGACTAATGAATCTAAGTAGAAGGCTAAGGTGAAGTTGTGAAGAGCTGAAAGGAGTTGTGGTGATTGCTTGAAGAGAATTCTGAGCAAATCAGAGATGGAGAAGGAAATGAAGGTTAGTTAGTAAATCAACATATGAGCAAATTAGATCTATATTTGCAAAGTGAGTTGTATGTTTCAGGTCAGAACCTACTATTACTTTCTAACCATTGTATCAGTCAAAATCCTTTAATCAAGGTTGACCTAATAGTCATTTTTTAAAACCCTTTAATTAAGGTGACATTCTAATTGAATGTTCTTAAGCTCTCTAACCAGGCCACTCTTAACAGGGTGAATGAATATTTCAACAAGGTCATACCTAACAATTTGTATTGTAAATAGGGAAAACTTTAAGAAACCCCCTCCCTAGAAAAAGTGTAAAATCTTGGCGAATACTACATTCTTTTGGGTCAAAAATAATAATATTATTGGCAAATTTTTTTAATTTGAAAGGAAAAAATATTATTTGTACTGGTGATTTTTTTTCAATTATATGAAAATTATATAAAATATTGGTGACTCTTTCATTATTGAAGAAAATTATGATGACAGAAACACATACCTAGAAATCATCATTATTTGACAGGGGTTTTGGGGCAACACCCCCAAGAAGGGGTCTAGGGTCATTTGAGGTATTTCCATGACTTTTATTATTTTATTAAGGTACTGTGAGTTAATTTTCTATCTCCTAATAGGAGATAACCCTACTTTTTGTAACCATTTGATGATTCAAGATCAATGGTAGGAATTCAATTTCGGGCGAAGGTTTTAAAGGACACAAAGATTCCCCCAAAAGTCTTCGGAATAGAGACGTGTGTCAAATCTATTTTAGGCCAAAGTTTAAAAAGACATAAAGTTTCATTGAAAGTCTTTAGAATAGAGACACATGTCAAATCTATATATGTAAGATGTACCCTAACATTAAATTTTGACCACATATTGGCGAATATGGTTGTCAGTTACAATAAGCTTTGGAAATTGTAGGCGAAATTTTTCAATTTATAGTGTCCAACAATTAGATGTGATTGGCAATATTGTGAAAGAAAAGGGGAAAAATACATAAACCAATGGGCGAAGGACTTGGGCATTCCACCCAATATTTATAAAGTTCGGGCGACACGGTCAACCTGATATACACATTATATTCGCCAAATCTCAGGTTGCTGCCATGTGACATTCGCTAAATGGCGAATATTCACCACTAAAGTTTTCCCTGATTGTAAACCTTTAACAGGGTTGGCTTCTCACAGAGCTCACTTCAGAAAAGTGAAAATCGGTAGCATGTTACAAGTGATTTTTCCCAAATTGGGTTTCCATGTTAAATCTTGATGTTATACTTGTGTGAATGTTGTTGAAAGTTTTATATTCTACAATTTGATTACTTGTGGACAATGGACTGCAAGTTTTATGTAACTGATATATACTATAGAGACCGAGTGAATTTTTTATTAAATCTAATTTTTTTGAAGAGCTAGAAAGTTGAATTGGTACATCTGGACCTGAGGATAACTAATTCACCCCCCCCCCCCCCCTCTTAGTTATTCTAAAATCATTCTAACAATTTACGGTACATGGATAGTTGGTATCGGTACTTATAGAATGTGTTTTATCACAATGTAATGATAACTTAGTTATTCATTGATTTCACTTTTTGTTACCAACATATCAATTGTTTTGTAGGATTGATTTCACTTGGTGTTGTAGGATTGATTCATGATTGGTGGTTATTGGTGGTTGTATGTATCTTCTTGGTCTGGAGGTCTTTGTTTCACTTTTTGTTACCAACATATCAATTGTGTGTAGACCTAGAGCATATTCATTTATGATATGGTTATCATGATGTCATATGTAACATTGTATCATGGTTCAGTGGGAGTGGTAGTGATATATATTCAACATTGGATGGTGGATGATCTTCTTTAGTGTTGTAGATGTTGGAGGATACTTTAGATCCTGTTTCTACAGAAGGGTCTTTTACATTTGTTGGTTTACTAGTATAAAATGGTTATCTTCATGGTGATTAGAGATGTTGACATCTTGAGGACTTGAGGGATCCTTGGTTGAGGCATTTTTTTATCTTATCATGGTTGTTATTATGTCATGGTTTTCTCTTGACTACTGATTTAGAGTTGTGGTATGATAGAATTATTTGATATGTTCATATGGATCATGTTAGATATCTTAGGAGGAGATGGTTAGATCATGTTTTCATGTTTATGTTCTTGATTCCATGGTTGGAGATTCGACATTGATCTTGGTTTAGTTTTTTTTGTATTAAGTATATTGATCATTTTCTTGATACTTCATGATGATGGTGTGTTTCATTTGGAGTTCAACATGGATTGTTCGATTACAGGTTCTTTTAGATGCATGGAGACGTAAGTAATGTTGTTATTCCCTTGTGATTAGAGATATGTTTTAAGATGGTTGATAGTTTCAGCAAGAAGGTCGAGGCACATTCACCTAGTATGGACTTGAGAGGAGATTATTCATGGAGACTTAGATAATGATCATTATCATTCCCCACTCTTGGTATACTTTGTAGTTTACTACTTGAGAGATGTTTCCCATTGTTCCTTTTAGGTGAATTATGTGTTATTCTTATCTTTCATAGAATGGATCTTGAGCTATGGATATGTTAGTTTTGGAGGATTCAATTTGAGATATGTTTAGCATTGATTATCTCCTTATGCATTTGAGTTGTTATTATGATGACATTCATTATGATTAACTTTGAGTGATAGTTTATTGGGAATATTCCTTGGACTGGGAATGGTATTAGTTTGATCTTTTTGGTTATGAGAGGCTTACATCTATGGTGATTATGTGATATATATGTTGGTTTATTCTAAGGGACTAAATGGGTTTAGATGTTATTATGGCTTCTTGTTCAGGTTTTACGGAGGATATCATACTTGAAAGAGATGGAATTTAGAGGTGTATGTAGAAGGACATGCTACAAGGTTTGATTTGTAGTGTTTCTCTCTTTTGGTCTTAGTTATCTTCCTAGATGTTCAATTTTACTTACATTAGATTTGACATTGGTTGGAGCTTTGAGTTCACTAGTTTGTGTTCATGTGTTGTCTTGTGAGAGATGACATAGAGGTTCCTTATCTCTTTCCTTTTTCAATTTTAGAGAACATAGGAGAGAATTGGAGACTTATTGTGAGAGTTTTACTTGCAAGTCATTGGTTTACATGTTATCTCTCTTTATTATATAGATTCTTCCATGGGTTTCATGTTCATATGATTTGGGTGGATGATGACATGTTTTTGGAGAGTATGTAGCTATGCGAGTTGCATTTGTGGATCATTGTGATGCTCCTTGATACTAAAAGTTTGTGGTTACATTTCCTATGTGATGTTATTAGTGGATTCATTTTAAATTTTTACATTACCTATGCAATGGGAGCTGTTGGATATTGCTAATGCATTGGGGAGATTGTTGGATACATGTAATATGTTTAATCACTATGTTGAGTGATGTTGGAATTACTGTTGTTGTCATTCATGTTTTATCACCGATGTCAACATATGTTTCTATGAAGAGAATAGGTTGGTTATTACATTGTATGGATATTGTACGGATGATTCAGAATGTGCAAAGTCAATTATGTGTACAAGATGGTGTTGTGATCTTATATCTAAGGTCACATGATGTAATATTGCATATTGGCTGACTTACAAAAGATTTGGTGAAGACTGGTTACTAGACAGTGATAGTGGAAGCTGACAGAGTAAGTCTCTAAGTTTTGGGTATATCTTATAGGTGATGAGGATTCAGTTTATGCAAGCTTAAGGGATGACAAATAGGGTACTGAAGAATGTTTTTTGATCTTAGCAAGGTACAGAAAGTAGGATGATGTCAGTTGTGGCGTGTGTTCTGGAGAAGACCTATTTGGAAGCCAACTTCAGAGTTGTAGTGTGTATCATGAATGGTGAGCATGATTCACAGATGTTGGTCCTTAATTATTGAATTGTAATTGTTGTATACTTGTTTTAGATACCATGTGTATCTTAGCAAGGAGTTATATAATTATTTTTATATTAGGAAAGCCTAATTGGCTGACCTGATCATTTATTTTGTAATAGGGTATATATATAAGATCTTTTCTTTTGAAAAGATGTGGTAGAATGGATGTAATGTAAAAGAGGATTATGGAAGCTATGAGCTTGTGTTTTTTGGATGTAGAGTAGATGATAAATTATATACTTCATTGGAACTAATCAAGCAAAGATAGTTGCTATCAAACAGTTCAAGATTGTGTATCTCTTTACATATACTTGTGTTGCAAATAGTGAGTTCATGAAGGTGGACATAACCTTCTTTGAGCAGTGAGCGTACCTTATTTTTCTTGACTCCTAACAGGGTTTGTCCTCTAACAAGGACTGTGTACCATAATTTTTTAATCAACTCCTAACAGGGCTAGATCTTCTAACAAGGATACTATACTCTTAGTACATCATTAGTGGGTGTTAATTCTTGTCAGGATTTTACCTTTAATTGGGCTTCCTCGACAAAAAATATTGTGTTATTGTGTTGGCATTCATTGTGTTCATTTGATTTGGTATTGGTGCTATTCAAAGTTTAAATTTTAATAATTTGTCATACAACTGATTCACCCCCCCCCCCTCTTAGTTGTATCGATGGATTTTTATTCCTAACAATTGGTATTAGAGCAACTGGTCCTTAGAGAGAAAGCCTAATAGCTTGAGGTGATCTTAGAGATGGCATTCTATAGGAACGATAGTCCAAAATTTGATCCTGAAAACTTTGACAGTTGGAAGAACAAGATGTGAACTCATTTTCTATGTTTGGGCATTGAATAATGGATGATTACAAATAATGACAAAACCATGAAGGCTAAGGATGAATTGGATAAAGCTAATGATGATGAAAATAAGATATTTTCATACAACATGGTCGCAAGGGAAGCACTAATCAGTGCACTCTCTAAAGGAGAATTTATTGAAGTTAAAGATATGGATTCAGCACACAAGATTTGGACAAGATTAGAAGCATTTTATGAAGGAGACAAGTTTACCAAGCAAGCAAAGTTACAAAATTGGAAAATAGGGATGGAGAAGCTACAAATAAAGGATGATGAAAACATTAGGGCTAATGTACAAAGAGTTACAAAGGTTGTGATTGGAATCAAAAAATTTGGAGGCACTTATGAAGAGGAATAAGTCATTGTGAAGATCCTTAGATCATTGACACTAGTCTACAAGTCCAAAGTTCAAGCTATAGAAGAAACTATACCTTTAACTCCAAACTTTAGCAGAGAAATGTTGATTGCAAAGCTAACTACCTTTGAAGCTGTAGAAATGGGAGATTTTGTACCTAAAGTTGAAACATCATTTAAAGCATCTACACATAGGAAGATAATATCTGCACTTCCGAGCACCAGTAGTGAGAACATAAAAGAAGATCTTGGTGAATATGTTGATGAATGGGAACAAATACAAAAAGAAGAAAGAAAGCTAGATGAACTTGTTGCACTGATAGATAGAAGAGAAAATAGAGGTAAGGGTAAATTTGAAGGAAATTTACCTTTGAAATATTTTTCATGCAATAAGGTAGGTCACTTTGCATCTAGATGTCCTACAAGAGTTCCTAAGCACAAACCTAAGTTTTTCAAACCTAAGTATTCAAAGGATAAGGAATGTTATTATGGTAATGAAGGTATTTCTGATGATGATGATTTGGATTATGAGGAGATTGGATTTATTGCTATCAAAGATGAAAAACTAGTACATGAAGAAAAAGCTTTAGTATCACATGTAGATAAGAAATCTAAATGGGTTATAGACAGTGGTTGCTCACACCATATGACTGGAGACAAAAATAAGTTTGTTAAACTAATGAAGTATGATGGTGATGTTGTAAGATTTAGAGACAATGTTCCTAAACCTATCATTGGAGTAGGATCTATTTCTTTTGATGGAAGGACTAATACTGACAATGTACTACTTGATGATGGACTTAAGCATAACTTGTTGAGTGTTGGAAAGCTGATGGACAAAGTATATCAATTAAAGTTCATTGATGGAAAATGTTTTATCAGAGGTAAGACAAGAAACTTGATTGCAACCGGTACTAAATCTAGAGGTAATGTATTTGAGTTAAATACATCTGAAGCTTCTTGTTTTGTTGTGAAGATAGATGACAGTTGGCTATGGAATAGAAGATTTTGTCATGTTAATTTTGGTAATATTGTGAAGGCAAGCTTGACTAATGTATTAAAAGACCTATCAAAGATTGTGAAACCATCTAACACCATATGTAGAGAATGTGTTATGTGGAAACAGACTAGAATTAGCTATAAAATTAAATCATATACAGCAAAAGGAAAGTTGGATCTGGTACATATAGACCTATGTGGACCTACAAGGACAAGATCATACTATGGTGAAAGGTATTTTATACTTTTTGTTGATGACTTTTCTAGAATGATGTGGATCACTTGAAAGAGAAATCAGAAGAATTTGACAAATTCAAGATATTCAAAGCAAAAGTAGGGAATGAATCAAGTCTAAAGATAAAATGTTTGAGATCAGACAGAGGTGGAGAATTTACTTTAGATCTATTCAATTCATATTGCGAAAAGCATGGAATACAAAGGCAGACATCTACATTCTTGAATGGGGATCTTGAAGAATAATTTTATATAGATCAACCTGATAGATTTCCTCTATCCAAAGATGGAGACATGGTATGCAAGTTGTGTTAGAAATAGGAAATACTAAGAGGGGGGGTGAATCAGTATTTCACAAACTTTTACTTTTGCCCAATTATGGATATAACAAATTAACTTGAAGCTTGCATAAGAAACTAAACTAAGTAAACTGAATAACAAGTATAGCAATAAACCAAATGAACTCATAACACCATGTTTTTTCTCAAGGAAACCCTGGCCAAGGGAAACCCCTGATGGGGATGATACCCACAACTGATCCACTAATCAAAAGTATCTGGTTAAGGATGTTGACCCTGTTAGGAGTCTATTACATACATATAGTGTCTCTGTCCTAGTTAAAGGACTCTAGGCCTTGTTAGAAGCCTCAAACCTATTATGATTTTCTATTACAAAATGGAATGCTTGCAAGATGATCTCACTCCCCAAACATGCAATATACAATGATATCTTCAAATATAAAGGTAAAGTACATAACCTTTTACTATTGTCGAATAGCTTTCCTATTCTGATTTAGCTTTGTAGGCTCTTCACTTTCATGTACAGAGTTTAATTTCTTTCCTTCTTAAAATATACAACTTTGCATCATACTTTTCTTATTACAATTTCTATATGTATCATTTTTACATTTCACATTACATAATTTGTACATATATACAGGTTATTACAATTAATAACTTCTAGTTGCCTTACAATACATAAACTCTTCTCAAAATATAAAACCAATTCATTCTACCTTAGGGTTAACATCTAGTATATCATCCCTACATGGTTAAGTCATTATTTTGATAAACAAAGTAATCCCTTAACTTAATATGATCACATTCTATCTTCTAATCTATTCAGGTCGGCTTAGCACTGTCTCTATAATTCTTTAATATCTTCTTTTGTACATGTTGTACAGACTTGCACTCTCATATGTGGCTTTGATATACATATAATTATCCATGTTCAAGTGTGTATGCACTAAACCTTCTTCTTTAAACATCACTAATCACAATTGTCTCTGATTAGACTAGTAAACACTGTTGTACTTAGACAATTTTGTAGTGCGCTCATGCAAAACTACTTCCAACTATTATGTGATCTTCATGGCAAGTATATGTTTCCATAATGACAACATTTAGATATCCTACTTAGCCAAATTGCCAACAATCTCCCCCTTTGTCATTGGTGGCAACATATGGGAAAACTGGCTAAGTCCCAAAAACTTAAATTACAAAACTGTGGCCATACAAAAATTTGGATCATACATAACTCCTTATTTCTCCTACTTATATCTCCAAAATATTTATACTCCCCCTAAGGGCATACTTCATTTTCTATATACAATATCTATACATACAATTTTCTGCTCATACTACTCCCCCTTTGACAACAATGACAAAGGTGTCAAAATTTTAGTATCAAAAATTGTTTTACCTCATGAATTCAATATTGCAAGGTCGGAAGGCTTGCAACACAATCTACAAAATTGATTTTCAAGCTCTCTATCTCTTTGTCCCATGACTTCTTCACTACATCTGAAACACTAAGCAATGCGCATAGGCCAAAAGATGCAATTTCACATGCCTTAAGATTTGCATAAGCAAATTTTCCATAAGATGTCTTCGAAGAAAGACATTCTTCCAATTGATTCTCAAGAATACTTATTTTCATTGATACATGCTCTCTTAGTAGAGATAATATTTTCAATTTCTTCTCCTTCTCATCATTTATAAGTCTCATATCATCAAAGATCTTACTTGTTATCCTCTCAATTTTTGAGATCTTCACATTAGGGCTTTGCAAAAGGTTTACTGTCACTAGTAGTTCTGCCTCTTTTACCTTTATCTTCTCTAATATCTTAGATGTGTGGCTCTCTGATTGTGTACACTGAATGTACAATGCTTTTCCTCTTTCCGTGCATTTTCTCAATTCTTTTATACATATATCCAAGTTATCAAGATCATTTTTGATATTCTGACATACAACTTGAAATATCTAATCATCATGAGTTGCTTGTGCTTTTACTGTTGCTACATCAGATAGGTTTGTGAATTCTACATCAAAGGCTTTCATCACCTCATTTTCTTTTGTTTTATCAACAGCCTCACTAACTTGACTTGATATTAAACTTTTTAGTTTACCTGTTACCTCAAGTAGTGCTCCTTCCAAGCTTTTCACCTTCTTGTTCTTACCAATGATTTTGTTTAGAGATGAGATCAAATCTATTTGATCATCATCATCAAATTCCTATCCTAGGCTTGCAAACATTGATTTAATCTATGGTGTTTGTGGTGTTTTTTCTATGTCCTTAGGTTTAGAAATGATTATTGATTGTTCCTGTGGAACTACCTATCCTTCTGTTGTATCAATCTGTGTTTCTTATTTTTCTTCTACCTTTCTTGTTTCAATCTCTTATTCTTTGTTCTTTATTGTGTCTTGTTGCTCATCAATCAAATTGCCAACATCAGCTTCATGGTCATTGAAGGGATTTTCTTCACTGTCTAGAGTGATGTTTGTTCCTTCAATGTTCATAGATTCATCTTCAATGTTGATGGAGGGTGGCGGTGTTGGTGATGGACCAATCTGATGTTCTACTTCAACTGCTTGATTAGATTCACTGATTTGGTCACCTGGTCTAGAGGTCATAACCTTTACAACTGCTTCCTATGTTTCTCTGTTAATCTCCTCATAATTACCTCCCATTATTAGTATAGTTCTCCTTTTCTTCCTTAGATGGGTACTTAGATTTTTTATGATTTCCTTGAAATTTTCCTCATATTTTATTACACATAGTTTCCTTACATATCTCTTTCTTATTCCATTATCTTCTTTTATTTCTCTTTTCTTTCTATTTACTAATTTCTCAAAAAGATTGTCAGGGATCTTGCCTTTTATGTAATCAAATTTCTTATCTACAAGGATCATGTGTCTGAAAAATACATTCTCAAAATTGTCATATAACTCATAATATTTATTCAACTTAGTGAAATCACCTTCATTAATGATTAAAGGGTTCACTTTATCTATCTTCGACTTCCATTTCTTCTTACTACTTCCTACCTCTTCATCTACCTTCACTACTGATGTTTTCCTTTGCACTGGGGTAAATATAGTTTTATGTTTTTTACCTAGTCCACTTGCCATTTCTTTAACTCTTTTGGTTGGTGTGGTGGAGGAGGATCTATTAGGAATGGGAACACTGAGAGGGGGGGTGAATCAGTGTTCACTGTAATTTATCTTTTTACTTTTATTCTTTAAACTGAACTTGAATACTTAAATACTGAAATGAACATCCACATAAACATGAAACATGAAATCAACACATGACACCAATATGGTTACTGGGAAACCCAAATAGGTAAAAACCTCAGTGAGAATTGACACCCACTAATATTTTTACTAGTATTTTATGATCCTTGTTAGAAGATCCTTAACCCTGTTAGGAGTTACTTTACAATATGTTTAGTACAGTAGACTTCGTCAAGGGTCAGACCCTGTTAGGAGTCTTTTACAATAAACCCTGTTAGGGGTGTGGACTCACTATCCTAGAGCTCACTACTCAAGTGGTGAAGGATACAACCTTCTGATCTCAGGTACACACTATATCTATTGGATGAACTGTCACTGTGACACTGCTTGTCTGATCAGCTCCTTTCATGCACTGATGCTTTGGCCTCTTGCAAAGCTCTAATACATCTTATTAACTCTTCACATACTTCTACTCTGCTTATCTCAACTCTATAACTACTCTCATACCAATTACAATGGGTGCATCTCATATTTATATGCACATACAAAATGAATAACTAGGTCAGCCCTTTAACCGATTACATACAACACTTCCAATTGAATTGGCTCAAGCGTGTTTACAAACAAACATAATTATATATTGGCAACCTAATTACAATAGGCACATGGCCTTTACAACATAATAATATAACCGCAAATCAAAATGCCAACAGTCAGCTGCTTACTCTATTCTTCTCTGGCACACACAGGTTGTGTAACTTCAACTATCTATAACTTTTTCATACCTGCATATCTAATCATGCGCTCATAGATTAAGCATGAATAGAATCTAACCAACTTATCTTCTAAGGCACATACCATAACTCAGTTGTGTGCACGTGTGCTGATGCTCTGAGCTTCAAGTACTCTGTACACTATCCAGTCTTCAACACTTAGCCAATTTATGATCTTCTCATCAAGTGCGTTGACTCCAAAACATTATATGAATTTGTTGCCATAATGAAAACACTATATTAAGTCATATACACCAGTATAGACAACTTTCCAATAGGATCTAGTAGATTTCCATACTTCATGTACTTCCACTTCTTCAACTTCTTCATCTATTTCCTGAATTTCTTCAGTAGGGGCTGCAAGAGATGTCAAGGGTGGAACTTATAGTATCTCTTTCTATCCAATATCCCTGATTGTTGTTGTTGTCTTCTTCGCAATGACAAATTCATGTTTTTTCATACCAGTATCTTTTAATATTTTTTTATGGTACTGTCAACTCTTTTCTTTGCCATTTTCTATGCTTGTGATGATTGTGCAGAGTTGAAGTTCTCCTCATGTGTCCCAAATCTAGGGCTCTTAGCATCCAAATTGCTCTTAAGCAATCTGCTCACATAACCTTCAATCTCAACTTCTGAAACTTCATACTCAAGTGGATCTACAAATTCCACTCTTGGTTCAACTACTTCAATGTAGGTAAAGTCATTATCAACAAAAAAAACATATCTCATCCTTGTATTTCTCCACAATAGATGGTGGAATTCTAGATCTTTTCCTCATTTCATTCTGAAAGGTCTTAATTACCAAAGTAGCAATTTCATTCACTTTGTCTATAGGGTGTCTCAGGTACACTTTGTTGATTCTATCCATAGAGTTTATGTTGTCATTCCAATCAACTCCTATAGTGTATGGGAATCTTCTCAGCAAATGAAAAAACATTTATTTGATTAGAGATGAAAATCTAAATTGTGAGTTCTTGGTTTTTCTGATCTTCTCAAGGTTCTCTGTCAACTAAATCCTCAAAATTTCACACATATCTACTTGTACTTTTTCTACACACATAAGATAAGCTACATGTACCATGCCAGCTACCATATCATCTTCTCTAGAACTTGCACAAAACTTTGAAGTCAAAATTCTGCACACATATCTAACATCATCTTGTTCAATCTTACTAATAACAATTCCTCTTTCGTTGTATGAAGACTTGGTTTTTTCTAACACTTTTTTCTTGAAATTTTTCTCATTTAAAGGAATTACTCCAAATTTAGATAAACTAGTTACCTCATGAATAAGGTCTGCGGTGATGTCTATGACTCTGTCATCTAGCCAAAACTTTCCATTGTGAATTCTGCTCAAAATTATCTTGGTACATTCATCATTTTGAAATTCATAGTGGAGTGTATACTTGATAATATCAATCTCCTTTAAATGTTCAAACCCTTCTTTGTATGACATATCTTGGTTATAGATCTTTTCATAATCCATGATTAGGTTACCATCTCCTATGGTCTCAAACTTACATTTCAAATAACCTCTTATATCTTCTAAATGCAAAACTCCATCTGGAATGGATGACAAGGCTAAACTAGGGTCTTCTTCTAAAGGCTCTATAGGTTCCTTCTTCATTATAGGTCTGATTGAATCTTTGATGTGGTGAACAAGTGATGCATCCATGATTCTATAAAAACACAACTACTTTGGTAGTGATTACTTAGCAAAATACCTCAGAATCATGATTTAGGGCTTTGCGTAGATCTAGCAAGAAATTTGTCTCCAAATACTGCAAAATGCTCTTAATCTCCACTTACTAGCTCTCTTTATCACTTATAATTGCTTGAATTATCAACTAATACCGATCATATGCTTTTATCCTTCAAATCTTTCAAGATTATGACATTGCATTAAATTTCTTTACTGCTTCATGCCCAAAAAAATTTCCTGGTTACCTCCAAAACTTCATTCTTTTTGTGTACTCGCATACATACTCATAAATTCATGCACTCTTAACCATAGCTTCATAATATCATATACTAACTTATATTAACTTCGCAAGACTCAATTCAATACATTCTAACTTCTACACTATTCTAATACTTTACTCTAACACATAATTCATGAAATAAATGTTTAAGTACTTTGAGATGAATGAGGAAGTGACTCATACTTACTCTCAGGTACTTTACCTGTCTGATTTCTTGGTATACTAAATGCGCTCACTTGATCTATGGCTTTAACAAATTCAACTTCTTCCAAGTTCCTACAACATTCTCTCTGACTGTTGTTTGTGCTCACATTTCTCCTTGTATAGTTTCTAGGATTAGGGTTTCTCATGATGTTCATTCTGCAAAATCTTTTTGTGTGACCAAAATTGTTGCATATCTGACAAACTAATCCATTTTTTCCATATCTCGGTCCTGTCTGACTGATTTTTGATATGCAATTTATGGCAATATGTCCAATCTTGTTGCATCTATAACACACAACTCCATTCCTTTTGTTCATGTCTCCAATAGGTCTCTTATCTGTAGAGTTAGTATCTCTAAACATTCTACTACCATTGTTATCATTATATCTAGGTTTCTTACAGTCAATAGCTCTATGTCCAAAACCATGACAATTATAACAATATCTAGAGATAGGTTTAAATCTCTTACATGTACAATCTCTTTTCATGTGTCCAAAAGAATTGCATGAAAAACATCTACCTTTGAATTCTCTTCGCATATCTTTAGGCGATTCATCTTCTTTAGGTGGATTAGGTATGTCTTCAAATTTATTAGCTTCATTAGACTTCTTTTCATCTTTACTCTCAGAGTGTTTCAGATCTGGTTCTTTGCATTCCTCAATCTTCTTAGGGAACTTTTATTCAAGATATCCAAGACCAGTTTTATCATAGGATGGTTTCTAATAAGACATTTGTTCATCAATCTTTTCACTACTTGAATACAGCTTCTCAAGATGTTGTTTAGAATGATTCAATTCTCCTTTCACAATTGTATTGTACTTCTCAAGTTCAGCATACGACAAATTTGTTTTCTCAAGTTCAAATGTCACTTTACTAAGTTTAGACTTCAGATCTTCATTCTCAGATTTCAAATTTGATTCATCTTTGCTATTTTCATCTTTTAAGCTTAACTTTAGATCTACAATTTTTAACTCATGTTTAAGGTTCTCATTTTCTTTCTTTAGTTTTGAAATTTCATTACAGTCCTTGACTTGAATTGTAGGTTCTTTCTTTGATTTTAGATCTTCCATCTTTTCTTTTAGTTTCTCAATGTAGTTTTTCACATCATTGTATTTCTCTTTCAAAGTGTCTCTTTCTTCAGTAAGAATATCAATATGTTCAAGAGCTTCTTGGAGATTCTTCTGTAATTGATCCATATCCATAGTGATCTTGCTCAAGTTGTTAGGCTTTCTCCGAATAACTTTGTTCCGAGTAACTAAGCTTTGATACCAATTGTTAGAAATAGGAAATACTGAGAGGGGGGTGAATTAGTATTTCACAAACTTTTACTTTTAACCAATTATGGATATAACAAGTTAACTTGAAGCTTGCATAAGAAACTAAACTTTAATTAAACTGAATAACAAACATAGCAATAAACCAAATGAACTCATAACACCATGTTTTTTCTCGAGGAAACCCTGTCCAAGGGAAAACCCCGGTGGGGATGATACCCACAACTGATCCACTAATCAAAAGTATCTGATTAAGGGTGTTGACCCTGTTAGGAGTCTATTACATACATATAGTGTCTTTGTCCTGGTTAAAGGACTATAGGCCTTATTAGTGTAATACTCCAAAAATGGGCTATAGGTTCATTAATCTCCTATATCGACACATCAAACGAAATCGACATCGAAGTCCTAACCTAAGGCACATCTAAACATCATCGAATCCTAATTGATTATCCTAAATTCTACATCGGGGAATATTCCTAGTGATATTCTTAATTATCCTAATTATCTTTGATTTAATGATTATTTGGCGATAAATCTTATTTATCTTAAAGTTTGATTAATTAAATATTCTCAATATTTAATTAATTAGATTTAATTCTGCCACTTAATTATTTAATTGAAGTTAATTCTATTTATTCCTAAATTGTATTATTTAATTTTGACAATAAATCTAAAATCCTATGAATAATTGATTAAATTCTTATTTAATTAATTAAAGCAAGTTGTCAATTTTTAATAATATTGTTTTTGAATAAAAGTTTGAAAAATAATTGATTAACCCATAAATCAATTGTTTTATTTTTCAAAATCCGTTAAGTTGGAAATAAATCACTTTATTATTAAATTAATTCATAAATAAATCATGCACAATTAGAAAAGCAGACAACTATCAATTATCAAAACTCTATTTTGAGTTAAACTCTGCTTTTGCATGTTTTTGTGAGTTAATTATCCTTTATTTAAAAATAGCTCAAAAATGAGCCTGAGTTATTTGAGTGATTTATGGCTTTTTCCATGCACCTCCAAAGCCCTGAATTTCTATAAAATCAAGGCTTAGCTCTTCACAAATCATCTCATAATTTTGCGAGCTTACTCTACCAAAATCGTCTACGAATTGCACAACTATTTTGAAGAATTGGAATTTGGAGAATCAAAGCTTATTGCAAATCAAGGCTATTGTGAGATCAATTTGGTTTTTACATTCATTTAGTTTCATTTTCATATCATTGTTGGATCAATTTCATATCAGTTCATTCTAGATTAGATTCATATCAAGTTTTATCATAATTGCATAGAAAATCCAAAAAAAATAGATTAATTGCATTCATTCCATATCTAGATTTTGCATTCAAATCCTTCATTTAGGTGTCATCAAGGTCACTGATCTCGGTCTAATCTAAGAATTCACACTTGCATCTACTAGAAGGCAGTAAATCACCTGGTTAGTTTAGCTTTCAATTCATTGCAACTTTCATTTTTGCTAACCTCTAATGTTTTACTGAAGTGTTGTGTCTACAGATCAGGTAAAAAATTCACACACACATTTCTGGTGCCCACCGTGGGGCCCTGAAATGGGTTTCCCTTCATTTCTATCAATTTTCTATCTTTTGAGGTTAAGGGTTTCAAGGGTTCTAGTATACTCTAGAGGATGTTATTTTTTGTTTCTACACTGTGATTTTTAATTTATGTCCCTACGGTTGTCATACGAGTTTTGTCAGAAACTCATATTAGGAGATACCCACTATCATATGACAGTTGATTTGATCGAGGCTCATATCATTAGAAAAACATTATCATTTGAAAGCCCGATTGTCGTATGATCTGATACCCAGTGTTGTACAAGTTTATGGACTATCATCTGGGAGGTAACCCAATGTCGTACGAGTTTTTGGACTACTATTTGGGAGGTAAGCCACTGTCGTACGATAGTTTATTTGTTCAAGAATCATACTAGCAGGATCAAAGTGTCATTTGGAATCTCGACTATCGTATGATGTAGTGCCCAGAATCGTTTGAGTTTTCGGACTATCGTCTGGGAGGTAACCCATTGTCATATGAGTTTTGGCACCAAGTTTTCATTGTCATTTCATTTTTTAGGGCAGTTTGTCATATTTGGTTTTCAGATCTCGACTAACGGCTAATCTTAACAATTGAAATTCTCTATTTTTTATTGACTCCTGCTGGTTTTGATTGGAAAAAGTGCAAGAATTGCTAAAAATAGGTAAAAATCTACTAAGCACATTGTGAGGAATTCAGGTAATCTTCTCAGCTGATAAGACTTCGATTTTGGATCTAAAACGAACATCTCATGTGTTTAGCTTGAGTGACTTTTATTGCTTTCCTATCATAGACTTCATTTCTGCTATAAAAACAAACATAGTTTGCTTTCAGCATCTTTGTTACACATAGTAATTAGGCCCCATGAACACTATTTGTGGATCTTGAGAGAGTGGGTTTCCATCGAAACTCTTCTCAACGAAGGATCCCTTGTAGGTGGGGAGGATACTGAGGGAGTCTCACATTCCACTAGATTTGTGTCTTCAACTTTTGATCGAGGCATTCTCTCTCTGGAGAGGTTGATAGATCATAAGGGGTTGACGTCATAGATCTTTGTGAGATAATCTTGGTCTTAGATGTCGAATTAATCTATCTGCTTTGTCTGGGTTAAAAGTGAAAAGGCTAGGGGATTATGCTCTACTTCCTTTTTGGATAGTACCAAAAACCCAAATCCTTGAATTTGGAACCAGTCTCCATGTGGTATATCTTGTGAGTCACCTTTAGAGAGGGTTAACCATAGTGGACATTCCCTTAATTGGGTCAACCACGTTGATGGAACCTCAAGCAGTAATAGCCATTTTCACCATGGTAGTGACAACCGCTATATAAATATCCTGTTGGAAGAAATCTCCACAGGTGTGGTCTCTTGTTGGGCTGTCAGATCTCCCTAGTAGATCTTGAAGATTCATTTCTCAGACTGTGTCAAAACCCCAATGCACCTAGATTGGAGTTCACCCTCTTGGATCATAAAAGTTGTAGAGTCAAACCATTACTAAAAACCCTAGCGAGGCCAAATTTTCATTTTCTAGGGTATATGTGTGTTATTGCAAAACATTTTTGGAACATACACAATTAGCACTTCTGAGGATTAGAACAAATAAGTCACTTGATTGTTCATGCGCAAGGTTGCTTTTGCCCTTGTTCATTGTTTTCAAACATGCTTAAAATCACTTGCTTGCTATTTTGCATGCTTTCTTATCTATCTAGTTACTGAAAATGAACAAATCTGTTACAATCGTCAAATCTGGACATTAAAATTTGCAAACAATCTAAATTTGAAAACTCAAAATTTGCAAAATCTGAAGTAAAATTCTTTTCTGGAGTCCACTATCGTCTCAGTTAGTCAGAAATTCATATGAGTTTATATCAAATGTCATTTCATTACTGCCCAACTATCGTATGGTAAAGAACCCAGTGTCGTATAAGTCTTTCTACCAGTCAAATTCAAAAAAGTCAAATCCTGCTAGCAACTATCGTGCAATTTTTGCAACTATCGTATGAGCTTTTCAACTGTCATTTCATAGCATACCCACTGTCGTACGAGTTTGCAGAGTGTCATTTGGGAATTTTTTGAAAGTTGTCAGAAAGTTGTTAGAACTGTCAGAGACCTAGCTTTTCTAGCCTATTTCCAGAATCTGTCAAACAAATCACTATGTCAGGAACAGAGCAGCAAATACGAAGAGTCCAATCATTTTCCTAAAGTGGCCTTTTGAATCTGATTCATCCTTTTGTTTAATCGATTTGAGTCCTTTTCATCTTGTGTCAAAACCTTGTCAAATCTATCAATCTTCTATCAAATCTTCAAAAATAGACTAAGTGTTGTGAACTCATGTCCGCTATCTTTTGGGCAATCTACCCATACATCTAGGGCACAGTATCCTTCACCCACATCTAATCGAATCTTCAAACTAATCAAACCTTGACAAAGTTGTGTCATCTGGTCATCTTGATTCAAATCATTCTTCAGTTGTCTTCATCCTATTCTCTTCGCTTCACCTAAGGTTAATGGTGGAAACTAGAGCTTCCTCACACAAGAAATCAGGAGAGACGTCTCAGACCTTACCTTTGACTAATATCTAGGGTCCAACTCTTGAACAACTCATCAATTCTAGTCTTTACGAGGATGACGGTCTTGGCAACTTTCGATTAAAAATTGGTTACATTCCTCCTTCATCAACTCACGGAGGTACCCAACAAACCCCACATCAATCTATTCCAGGGAGTCCACTAACTCCTACCATGTCTCAAGCAAGGACAAACTTTGGCTCTCAAAGAGCTCAATCTCAACATGGTGCAGATCAGGAACCCACACCTAAAGAAATTGCTCAATATCAAAATGATGATAACTTCAAACGAATGATGAAGCATTTCTTGAAAGAAGATAGAGAGGCATACTTTTTACAATTAGCTCATCAAGGAGCTAAAGTTCCTCCCAACTTTAATGTTGAAGATATCATTACGCATGAGGAAGAAACTCCACTCACAACTATGACAAAACAAATGCATGCCATGCAAGTCAAACTTAACAACCTTGAAAAAGAAAAGGTACCTAGGGAGTTCTCCATGGAGGCCCTATGTCCTTTTGAATTCAACAAAGACTTGTACATGCCACCATTCCCAAAAAGAGTGGAGATGCCTAAGTATGATAAGTATGATGGACACTCAGATCCTCAAGATCATGTTAGAGAATTTTGTACACAATCTATGGAGTTCATGCATGAACCAACCTATCTAATGCATCTCTTCCCTCGATCTCTAGGGGGAGCAGCCATGCACTGGTTCTCTAGATTGCCTTCTACTATCAAAACTTTTGAGGAGTTGATCAAATTGTTTTATTAGCAATACTCCTACAATATTCAACATCCAATCACCATGATTGATATCTGTAATCTCAAGCAATATCCAGGGGAACCATTCCTAACATTTCTCAAGAGATGGAGGAAGAAGTTGTCTCTATATGCCAGACCTATTTCAGAAATAGAAAAACTAGAAATCTTCATCAATAACCTTGTTCTAGAAATCAATTATCCTCTACAAATGCAAGATCATACATCTTTTGATAAGATGGTGGACAATGCTATCAAAATTGAGAAACTGCTTGTGAAAAAAGGAGAACTCACACTTCAAAAAGACAAGTACGAATCGGGAACCAATTCTAAAGACAAGAACAAAAACTAGAACAAGAATAAAGGCATCATCACAAATGGTGTTGTTGACACTATCTATACCCCATCAAAGGCACCAGCCTACAACCTAACTCTTGGTTCCCAAGCCATTAAAGCTTCAGAACAAAAGTCATCTGAACCATTCCAAAAGAAGACAGAATACAAACCTTGGGATAAAAAGAGAAAGTTCACTCCTCTTGGAGAATCTTTAGAATCAGCTATGAGAAATCTACTAGCTGATAACATCATCTCTTTGCTAGCAATCCGACAATCTGATCTAGACCCTAAGCCACATTGGTGGAAAGAAAATGAATTTTGTGATTTCCATCGAGGTAAAGGTCACAAAACTAATCACTGCTTACAGTTGAAACACACCATTCAAGATCTGATCGATAGTGGAGACATCACAGTTGACAATCCTAAAAGAAATAATGATCATATGGCATTTACAGAACCATTTTCACAACATGGTCAAGGATTTTCAACTTCTCAGCCTAATATGGGGGCAAAATTCAATTATGCCTACCCGGGAAATAATGTTGTCATCAATATGGTTGAACCATGTCTCTCTAAAAGTTGCAATGTCATCACAATTGTATGAAGAGAAAGAGGTCATTCCTTAGCTAATGTAGTTACTAGATCACAAGCTCAAACACATCTAAAATGACAAATCCTAGATTCATCTAATATCCCTAAGATACCCTTCAATCTTTCATCTGCTTCCAAATAGAAGTCTGCTTCAAAATCTTCCAATCCAAAGGATACAAGGCCTACATCTTATAGCATTGTTCAACAACTCTAGCACACTAATGCCAAAATCTCTATGTTTGAGTTGCTTTGAATATCTCCAGCTCACAGAGCCATACTAGACAAAGCTTTGCTCGGTTCCAATGTTCCTAATGACCTTGATTTAGACAGGTTCCAGACTATGGTTGGACATCTTACATCTCCGCAATATATCTCCTTTTCAGAGGAAGATGACAACTCCTTGAGTCACCCACATAATCAGCCTTTGCATATAGAGGTCTTGATCCAAAACCATAGAGTCAAACGTATGTTGATAGATGGGGGCATTGGCCTAAACATTTGTTCTTACAGCTTGATCACACAATTGGGATTTTCATAATCGGCTATTGATCCTAGAAAGAAAATAAATATCAAAGCCTATGATGAATAAGAAAGATCTTCTAAAGGCACCATTGTCTTACCTATCAAAGCAGGTCTAGTTATCAAACATACCATCTGTCAAGTTCTTGATCTACCTTTGGCTTACAACATTCTTCTAGGGAGACCATGGATACATGAAATGCAAGCTATTCCTTCTACATACCATCAATGTTTGAAGTTTCCTTATGAAGGAATAGAGGTTACTATCCCCACAGATCTAAATACAACTTGCAATACATTGAAGGAAGGTGTTGATAAGCTTGTTCCCAATAACAGAGAATCTTCTACTAAACAACTAAATGTTGCTTCAACATCCAAAATGGAAGGCATTGCTAAAGAGGTGAATATCAAAGAAAATGGGATGGGAGAATATATTATAGAGCCAGTCTTATCTTTGACATCTCTCCCTATCTCACCTAAGTCTTATGGACAATCTTTGAAATAGTCCAAGCCCGAACCTAAGGAACCTCTTGAAGCATATAAAAAGAATTTTGTAGTAGAACAAGTATCCAAGCAAGAGTTTGAAGAGGATGAAGTTGTGCTATCATGGCTATACAAAGATGAATCTAAATCCCACAATGTTCAAACTAGTGACTCTACAACACCAAAGATCCCTTCTAAGTCATACGATCCAAGAAATAAATTGATAGCTAAGATGGGATATCCAGGTCAAGGACCTCTAGGAGTTAGAGGAAAAGGTCTTGTGGCACCTATTTCACATACGGGTAAGGAAAATAAGAATACTATTGGCCTAGGTTTTAAGAAGAAACCCTTTCACCTCAAGGGTAATTGTTCTCATGTCATAGAGTAGATCACACCAGGAGAACCTCTTCTTAAGAAAGAAGAAATAGACCCATCAGATAGTGATTCAGACAGCTCAAAACTCATCCCGTATGAAAAATTGCCTAAGGAGATCAAAGACCTTCTTGATGATAAAGATGATCCAATCAAAAGAATTAATGTAGTAGAAACACAAGAACCTACTATCAATCAAGAGATAGTTGCAACACAAGAACAAGTTAATCTCAAAAAAAATCAAGAAGAGAGAAGTGGTAGTGATTCTGAGATGAATTCCCATGAGTATGAATTCAAATCAGAATCTAAGGGTAACCCTTCTTGGGGTATTCACCCTGACTTTACTCATGTTCTAAGATTTCCTAGAGATCCTGAATCAGAAGCTGAATCAAATGACTATGAATGGGGAGCCATTCCAAAACCAGATGAGCTTATTATAGAGAAACATGTTGATGTTATTCACCAATATGCACCTGAACCCAATGTAAGTCTAGAGTGAAATGATGAACCTATCGAGTCTGATCCACCTATGGTGGAATTGGACTCCCATAATTACATTGAGCCTATTCATGAATTGAATGTCTTAAGTTGTAATATCACCTTTGAACTTGAGCGTTAGGTTAGGACCAATGATGATAGATCCATATCCGTAAACACTATCTCCCAATCTTTCCCCACTTTGACTATCCAATATCCAGAACTTATTGATCAAACCTCCACAAATCTGAGCCATGGTATTTATACCTTCCTGAATGACTATGCCCTTGCTTGCTACCTCAATGTAGTTGATCCTATGAGTACTTCCATCAGTGAACTGAGTGTTAGCATGACGGAGTCAGACATCAAATATCTCAGTCAAAAAAATAAAAATAAAAAGAGTTCTGAGGGTGAAAACCACTTTATGGCAGTCTCAGAACCTACAAAAGTAAAAATAAAAGATGTATCCGAAGGTGAAAACCTCTCTGAGGCACCTAAGGATGAGATATTTGATGTTCTTTTGAGTAATTTATAGAATAGATCTCTGGTTCTAATTGAGCCCACTCAATCTATCAATTTGGGAACAACAGAAGAACCACAATTGATTCATGTAGCACAATCTTTATCAGAAGAAGAGAAGCAAAAATTTACTACATTCCTAACAAAGAAAAATATCAACTTTGCATGGAAATATTCAGATATGCCAAGATTGGATCCTAATTTTATAATGCATCATTTATCTATAGCTCCAAATGTTAAACCTGTCAAGCAAAAATTGAGAAAGATGCATCCTCATGTTGCACTCTTGGTAAAATCTAAATTAGAGAAGCTCCTAAAAGTTGGATTCATTCAAGTTATTGACTATGCAGAGAGGATCTCCAATATTGTACCTATTTCTAAACCAGATGGTTCAATCAGAGTGTGCACAGACTTTAGAGATGTGAATAGAGCATGCCCTAAGGATGATTTTCCACTACGTAACATTGATATGATAGTGGACATGACTGCGGGTTTTGAGATGTATTCCTTAATGGATGGTTTCTCTGGATATAACCAAATAAAAATTGCTCCAGAGGATCAAGAGAAAATTTCTTTCACATGTGCATGGGGTACCTTCTATTGGAATGTCATGCCATTTGGGCTTAAAAATTCTAGTGCTACATATCAAAGAGCCATGACATCTATTTTCCATGACATGATGCATCAAACTATGGAAGATTATGTTGATGATACTTTAGAAAAATCTATGATTAGAACTGAACATCTAAAGGACTTGAGCATGATCCTAGACAGAATGGAAAAGTTTAGTCTTCGACTAAATCCTAAGAAGTGTGCTTTTGGTGTCACTTCTAGAAAGCTCTTAGGATACATAGTTTCAAAGAAGGGTATTGAAGTTGATCCAGCTAAAGTCAAGGCTATAATAGAGATGCAAGCTCCCAAGAATATCAGTCAAATGAGAACCTTACAAGGGAGAGTACAATCTATCAGAAGATTTATATCATAGCTTGCTGATATATCACAACCTTTTACAAAAACATTACATAAAGGTGTTGTGCTATAAATGTGTCACACTTCTATGGATCATTGCATGCAAGGAAACTGAAGAATGAGGCCTCACAAATCGATCCATAGCTCCCTAGGCATGGAGTGCAAGGGTTTTAAGAATGCTCTCAGCTAGAGCTATTAAGCCAATAACCTTGCTAGTAAACCATGCAATGGGAGATTCAATGAAGACAAGGGCAAGAATGCCAATATCCTCAAGAATCAAGAATGAAATGCAATGCAAGCTAGATTAAGAATGGAAATGCAAGCTAAACTATGGAAATGAAAGATGCAAGTATTACAAAGCCTCCTAGTTAAACTAGATGAATTAATCTAAAGCATAAAGGAAATCTAAGCTAAGAATGTCATGAAAATGAAGCTACTATGCAAGAAATGAAATCTAACTATGAAGCAAGAAAGCCATGATGATGCAAGAATGAAGACAAGAAGATAGAGTGTTGATGAAGATCCAAGATGAATGCCAACAATGCTCCAAATCTTCAAACCCTAGATGCAAGAATGTCTCCAAAAGCTCCAAGATGACCTAGAAAACCTGTAGCATAACAATAACATAAAAATTGGGGATCTAGAATGAAGAAGAGAGCTCTTCTTTTATAGGAAATGAGGAGAAATGGACCATGGAGATTAAGAGGCAAAAGATTTAATCAACGGTGGAGCTTGAAAGAGGAGCAATCCATGTGCACAAGTATCCTCCAATAGGAAAATAAGAGTTGACTTTTGTGTCCATATGAGACAAAAAGTACTTTTCTCTTTTTATAAAATAAGAATAATGCTTTATTTGTGCAACTTAGGATAAGAGGAAAAGTGGGGGCTTTTTATTTATTAAAAGGGGAGGAAATATTCCTTTTAATAAATAAAGACTTAGGATAAGATGGTTAGTCCATAGAAAATAATCGAATAAATGATAGAACTAGGATTTGATCAAGAATAAGCAATTTATGATTTAGCAAAAGGGGCTAATAGTCTAGGTGACCATTTTTAGGTGTATACAGGTGTGACCTTTGCATGGAATGAATAATGTGAGAACAACTTTAACCATATCAAGAAGTATCTATCGAATTCGCCTATCTTGATGCCTCCTATTCATGGGAAGCCTTTGATCTTATATGTCCCCACTACAGATACATCACTGGGGGCATTGCTAGCACAACATGATGAGAACAAAAAGGAAAGAGCTATATACTATATCAGTAGGACATTGGTTGCATATGAGAAGAACTATTCAATGATTGAGAAAGCTTGTCTAGCTGTGATCTTTGCATCACAAAAATTGAGACACTACATGTTAGCTCATACCACACAATTGGTAGCTAAAATTGATCCGCTCAAGTACCTACTAAGCAAAGTTGCCCTCACAGGTAGATTAGCTAAATGGGTTATGCTCTTAAGTGAATTTGACATTGAATATGTGGAAAGAAAGGCTATCAAAGGAGAGGTTATTGTTGATCAATTAGCAGATGCACCTATGATTGATGATACACCAATGCAAATAGAATTTCCAGATTCCTCTATCATGACTCTTTCTTCTATAAAATGGCAGTTATTCTTTGATGGCTCCTATACACAGAATGGATCTGGAGCAGGCATATTGTTCATAACTCCTCAAGGATACTCAATCCCAAAAGCATTCAGATTAAAGTTTCCTTGCACAAACAATATTGTAGAATATGAAGCCCTTTTGAATGGCATGAAACTAGCAATTGAGTGGAGAGTGACAGAGCTACACATTCATGGTGACTCTCAACTTGTTATTCATCAAGTCAATGATGTGTACCAAACTAAAGATGAAAATCTCATTCCTTACAAGATAATGGTAGATGATCTTAAGAAGTATTTCATATCTATCACATTTGAGCAAATTCCTAGAATGGAGAACAAGGTTGTCGATGCAATGGCAACACTATCTACTTTATTACAACAACCTGAACATGAGCTACACTATGAGTTCCTGGTGGAAGGACTATCTTATCATGCATATGATTCCCCTGAAACCCGCATGATCTGCACTGTTGTTGGTCATGATTCATCCAGATACAAAAACCTATTTTCCTATCTCCAAGACCAAATCATTCCTGATACCTTCAACCACCATGAAAAGAGATACCTTATCCGTAATGCCTCCTAATATGTCATCATTGGTCATGATCTGTACAAATGAGGTCTAGATGGTATGCTACTTAGATGTTTAGAATGGGAAGAGTCTCAACATGTGTTAGAGGAAGTCCATGATGGTATTTGTGGGTCACACTCGAACGGCTTAACACTAGCTCAAAAACTTTTTAGGGTTGGGTACTATTGGCCTAAGATGGAGAAAGAGACTATCAAATTTGCTAAGAATTGTCAAAAATGCCAAGTGCGTGGCAACTTAATTCATGCTCCAGGGAGAGATCTAATTCCCTTTACTACATAATGGTCTTTTCACCAATGGGCCTTTGATCTTATAGGAGCTATACATCCTTATTCTTCTAATGGACATACCCATATAATCACAACTACAGATTATTTTACAAAATGGGTAGAAGCAGTCCCTTTGACACAAGCAACTAGAAAGCAAATATCTATGTTCATATTGAACTATATCATATGCAAATATGGGATACCTCATTCCATAATCACAGATAATGGTGGATAATTCAAGAAAAAAGACCTAGATGATCTATGTGCCACATTCAAGATCACACAACATTGGTCTTCAATCTACTATCCTCAAGGGAATAGACAAGTAGAGGCTTCTAACAAGAATCTATTGAAAATCTTGCACCGTACAGTCAACAAAATAGGAAGAGACTGGCATCTCATGATCAATCTAGCTCTCTAGGCCTACAGAACTAGTATCAAAACACCCACTGGGGCTACACCTTTCACTTTAGTTTATGGGTCTAAAGCGGTACTACCTATTGAGGTTGAAATCCCATCACTAAGAATCAAAATGCATGGTCTAGTAACTAATGATGACTACAGAGTGTCTAGGTTGCAAGAGCTTGAACTACTAGATGAGCGCAAACAAGTAGCGTATGATCATCTCAGAATATATCAGAAGAGAATGTCTAGAGCCTACAACAAGAAGGTTAGACACAGAGAATTTTAGGTTGGTGATCTAGTCTTGAGAGAGAATCCTAAAAATCAATCACATCGAGAATGCAAGGGGAAGTTTGAACCCAACTGGTTGGGTCCCTTTGTAATCACTGCTACTTTTGGCTCTGGTGCCTATCAACTCTCAATGACTGAAGGAGAATAGCTCTGAGAACCAATCAACGTTCTCCATCTAAAGAAATTCTATGCCTAAGGCATTCAGTCTATGGAAAAATGTCCTGAAAAAAGCTTTAAAATTGGAAAAAGTCTTGAAAAAATGAACATCTTGGCGAAAACCTAGCAATGGGCACCTTGATGATTCACAAAAAAAGTAAAAAATACCAAAAATATCAAAAAAATTTAAAAAATGAAAAATACAAAAAAATGAGAAAAAGAAAAAGTGGCTTGGTGAAAACCTGGAAACAGGTGCCTCGGTAGCAAAAATAGAATCTCTGCCAAGATGGTGAAAACCCGGCAAACGGGTGCCACTTGTTTCAAAACACTCCATCTATCAGCACAATCTTGGTCTTTCCTAGCTTTCAGTCTTGCTTTAGTTTGTACATATCTCCCGGTTTGTTTCTGCATTCTTATTTTCAAATAAGTTGGTTTGTACACCAATCAGCTCAAGCATCTATATCCTATCAATGTTCAAACTTGGGGGCAATCAATGTCATATCCTATGGCCTCCAATGTATCTTAGACGTATCATATCTAGTCAGAGTCCTTTGAAGCTTCATTTGAGTCAGTCAGTCTCGTCTCCAGAAAGGATTTTGCATCTACAAACAATACAATCAAACATCAAACTGAAAACAATCTGTGTTTTTTACATGCTTTTATCTCTGTGTATGCTTACTGATTCGCATTGAGATTTTTGCATATTGTGTCTCTTTGAGCTCTTCGATGATGTCCTTTATAGGATTTAGAGAGTGATGACTGGAGGCATAATCTTTTCTTTGTCTTCTATTTGTATGTGAAAATCTAACAACTTTGGAAATTCTGGATTGAAATGGTGTCCGACTGTAAGAGCCTCTATCTCGAATTGGATGGCCATGCGTACCTCGACCATTGATACCCAAAAAATTCAAGGGAGTTTCATCTCACTATTGTCTTTTTGAGTGAATTATTTCTCCTACTATGAAACGCAATCTTACCTAAGGATGTGAATGATAAAGGGTCACTACAGGTAATTCACATTGGATTTAGAATGAACTCTTGACTGTTTGATGTGTTTGTGACTGCAAGGCATATTCAGGTCATCACGATGTTTATGTTTTGATGCTTATACAAATTATTATATCAAAATGGACATGATATTCAAGTCATCCTGGTGTTTGTGCCTTGGTGCTTATATCTAATCCGACATTCTGAAAATAAAATCAATATTCATATATCTATGGTTGATTGACTAGTGGATGTTGTATTGATTCTTGCGCATACAAATCAATATTCATATGTCTATGGTTTCATAACTAGTGGGCATTGTATTGATTTATCCGGTTACCTAAAAGTTCAATGATTATAACAAATTGACACATGATCAGTGACTAGGTCCTAGGTCCTAGGTTGCATTTCATACTACATGTCTCTTTGCATTTTTGCATGTTTACATGATCTCACAATGGTTAAATGAACTTCAAAGCTTAAACAATTCTTCAATCACATCTTCAAATCTAACAAGAGTTGAATCTCACATGAAGGTCCATCCAACGAAACAGTAAGTAGAATCCTTTTTCGGGATCAAAATCAAAATTTGAGATCGTTCATATTATTAACTGCTTGCATCTTCGACCTTCAATAATCACAGAAATCCAGTATTCAACTTAACTGATTATCTTACAAAAAACTATCAAAATTTCAACTGGGTCAACTATGGTCAAACCCAATCAAACTTGGTCTTTTGGACCTCCAAATGATGCAGAATGCATTCTCGAACGTGTATAACCACTTCTCAAATCAATTAACATGCTTCTAAACCATTCAACACTGACTTTTCTTGTCAGATTTCAATTTTAATCCCGAAGGGGACATGGTGTTACATATCATTCAAAGTCTATAATCTACTTTGAAATTATATCTTTGCTAAAATCATATCTTTCCTCAGTAATCAAGACAATAACCACGTCTAGTTACTGATTCATCAAAAAGACCTCATTGCTCGGGGCAAATCTATCATCGCTTGGGGCATATCAGATTCATCGAGATCCATATCAATCTGGTATTCTCCTAATTTTGTAAACTGTATCAGCTTTTCGTAACCATCGGTTCATTAGTGTTATTTCCTTGGTTTTTCGGTAACTGAAGGGTTCAGATGTGATACCTACGTGATTCTTCTAAGGACAATCGAGTCTAGAATTGGTCACTCACTTCTTCGTAATCATAAGGTTCGGAATCAAGTGTTTTGATGCTTTTATTTCATTGGTTCATCGTTGTTATAGTTAACATTATCTTTGGTCATTCAGGACCTAATATCATCATATCTTTCATATCAGTTTCATATCTTTATCGTACACAGACTATCTTTGAACCACTGTGCTTTGCACAACAATTCAAAGAGGGGCAAAATGTAATACCCCAAAAATGGGCTATAGGTTCATTAATCTCCTATATCGACACATCGAACGAAATCGACATCGAAGTCCTAACCTAAGGCACATCTAAACATCATCGAATCCTAATTGATTATCCTAAATTCTGCATCGGGGAATATTCCTAGTGATATTCCTAATTATCTTTGATTTAATGATTATTTGGCGATAAATCTTATTTATCCTAAAGTTTGATTAATTAAATATTCTCAATATTTAATTAATTAGATTTAATTCTGCCACTTAATTGTTTAATTGAAGTTAATTCTATTTATTCCTAAATTGTATTATTTAATTTTGACAATAAATTTAAAATCCTATGAATAATTGATTAAATTCTTATTTAATTAATTAAAGCAAGTTGTCAATTTTTAATAATATTGTTTTTGAATAAAAGTTTGAAAAATAATTGATTAACCCATAAATCAATTGTTTTATTTTTCAAAATCAGTTAAGTTGAAAATAAATCACTTTATTATTAAATTAATTCATAAATAAATCATGCACAATTAGAAAAGCAAACAACTATCAATTATCAAAACTCTATTTTGAGTTAAACTCTGCTTTTGCATGTTTTTGTGAGTTAATTATCCTTTATTTAAAAATAACTCAAAAATTAGCTTGAGTTATTTGAGTGATTTATGGTTTTTTCCATGCACCTCCAAAGCCCTAGATTTCTATAAAATCAAGGCTCATCTCTTCACAAATCACCTCATAATTTTGCAAGCTTACTCTACCAAAATCGTCTACGAATTGCACAACTATTTTGAAGAATTGGAATTTGGAGAATCAAAGCTTATTGCGAATCAAGGCTATTGTGAGATCAATTTGGTTTTTACATTCATTTAGATTCATTTTGATATCATTGTTGGATCAATTTCATATCAGTTCATTCTAGATTAGATTCATATCAAGTTTTATCATAATTGCACAGAAAATCCAAAAAAAATAGATTAATTGCATTCATTCCATATCTAGATTTTGCATTCAAATCATTCATTTAGGTGTCATCAAGGTCACTGATCTCGGTCTAATCTGAGAATTCACACTCGCATCTACTAGAAGGCAGTAAATCACTTGCTTAGTTTAGCTTTCAATTCATTGCAACTTTCATTTTTGCTAACCTCTAATGTTTTACTGAAGTGTTGTGTCTACAGATTAGGTACAAAATTCACACACACAATTAGAAGCCTCAACCCTATTAGGAGTTTCTATTACAAAATGGAATGCTTGCAAGATGAGCTCATTGCCCAAACATGCAATAGACAATGATATCTTCAAATACAAAGGTAAAGTGCATAACCTTTTACCATTGCCGAATAACTTTCCTATTTTGATTTAGCTTTGTAGGCTCTTCGCTTTCATAAACAGAGTTTACTTGCTTTCCTTCTTACAATATACAACTTCGCATTATACTTTTCTTATTACAATTGCTATATGTATCATGTGTACATTTCACATTACATAATTTTTACATATATACAAGTTATTACAATTAATAACTTCCAGTCAGCTTACAATACATAAACTCTTCTCAAAATATAAAACCAATTAATGTTGCCTTAGGGTTAACATCTAGGATTTCATCCCTACATGGTTAAGTCATTATTTTGATAAACAAAATAATCCCTTAACTTAATATGTTCACATTTTGTCTTCTGCTCTGTTCAGGTCGGCTTAGCATGGTCTCTGTAATTCTTTAATATCTTCTTTCATACATGTCGTATATACTTGCGCTCTCATATATGGCTTTGATATACATATAATTATCCATGTTCAAGTGTGCATACACTGAACTTGCTTCTGTGAACATCGCTAATCAAAACTGTCTCCAATTAGACTGGTAAACAATGTTGTACTTAGACAATTTTCTAGTGCGCTCATGCAAAACTGCTTCCAACTATTATGCGATCTTCATGGTGAGTATACGTTACCATAATGAAAACATTATGATATCCCACTTAGCCAAATTGCCAACTAGTTGAAGAAGGCATTGTATAGACTGAAGCAAGCTCTAAGAGCTTGGTATGCAAGGTTAGACAAATACTTACTTCACCTTGGGTTCAGAAAAGGTAATGTTGACAGTTACTTGTATTTAAGAGCTAGTGAAGATGGAATTCTGATAATAGAAGTTTTTGTTGATGATATTATCTTTGGAGGAAATGATGAAATGTGTAAGAAATTTTCTCAAGAGATGGAAAATTAATTTGAGATGTCCATGATAGGCGAAATGAAATTCTTTCTAGGACCGCAAATAAATCATAACAAGAATGAGATTTTTATTTCTCAAACTAAGTATCTTAAAGAAATGTTGAAAAAGTTTGGAATGGAAGACTTCAAACTAGTTGGTACACCCATGGTGACTGGTCATAAACTAACAAATAATGATGAGACAAAGCGTATTTTTCAAACCAAGTACATATCAATGGTTGGTGGATTACAATATCTGACTCACACCAGACCATATATTGCTAATGTTGTTGGAATTGTGGCTACATATCAGGCAGAACCTAAAGAGACACACCTAGCTATTGTAAAAAGGATATTTAGATATCTGAAAGGAACAATGGAATATGGCTTATGGTATGATAGAAATGATGACTTTGAACTACATGCTTATACTAATGTTGATTGGGCAGGGAATATTGATGATAGGAAGAGTACTAGTGGAGGTGCATTTTTCCTTGGGAAAAAGTTGGTTTCATGGCTAAGTAAAAATTAAGATTGTATAGCTCAATCTACTGCCAAATCTGAGTATGTTGTTGATGCTATTAACTACACTCAAATTGTTTGGATGACACAAATGTTGAAAGATATTGGAATAAATTTTGTTGAACTAGTGGTTATCCATTATGATAACACCAGTGCAATAAATATGTCAAAGAATCCTGTGATGCATTCTAAAACTAAGCATATTTATATTAAGTATCACTTCCTAAGAGATAAGGTAGCAGAGAAGGAAATAATATTGGAATACATTAGCACAAAGGAACATATAGTAGACATCTTTACAAAGTCATTGCCAAAAGATGCCTTTGAGTATCTCAGAGGTATGCTTGGGGTGCAGGCCCCTCCTAGTGAGAATTAAGTGATGCAGGGATGCATCAGTCCAGAGTTTTTCAAAGCCTTATCATATTTTGGACTTGATGTATGGATCTACTCCTCAGGGGGAGTGATCGTTGAGGATAATTGTTGAAGACAATTGATGACTTATGGCACCCTTTTCCATTGTTGTCAAAGGGGGAAAGAGACTATGAAAATCCTATGAGAAAGAGAGTATGTGGTAAAGGTACTAAGAGAATACTTTTGGGTTGATGGATTTTCCCATATGTTTCCATCAATGCCAAAGGGGGAGATTGTTAGATATTGCTAATGCATTGGGGAGATTGTTGGATACATCTAATATTTTTAATCATTACGTTGAGTGATGTTGGAATTACTATTGTTGTCATTTGTGTTTTGTCACCGATGTCAACATATGTTTCTATGAAGAGAACATGTTGGTTATTACAGTGTATGGATACTGTACAGATGATTCAGAATGTGTGAAGTCAGTTGTGTGTACATGAAGATGTTGTGATCTTATATCTAAGATTACATGATGTAATATTTCATATTGGCTGAGTTACAAAAGATTTGGTGAAGACTGGTTACTGGACAGTGACAATGGAAGTTGACAAAGTAAATCTCTGAGTTTTGGGTATATCTTACAGGTGATGAGGATTCAATGTATGAAAGCTTAAGGGATGACTTATAGGGTACTAAAGAATATTCGCTAATCTTAGCAAGGTATGGAAGGTAGGATGACATTAGTTGTGGCATGTGTTATGGAGAAGATCTATTTGGAAACTGACTTTAGAGTTTTAGCGTGTATCATGAATGGCGAGCATGATTTACGCATGTTGGTCCTTAATTATTGAATTGTAATTGTTGTATACTTGTTTTAGATACCATATGTATCTTAGCAAGGAGTTATGTAATTATTTGTATATTAGGAAAGCCTAATTGGCTGACCTGAACATTTATTTTGTAATAGGGTATATATGTAAGATCTTTTCTTTTGAAAAGATGTGGTAGAATGGATGTAATGTAAAAGAGGATTATGGAAGTTGCGAGCTTATGTATGTTGAATGTAGAGAAGAGGATAAATTATATACTTCATTGGAACTGATCAAGCAAAGATAGTTGCTATCATACAATTAAATATTATGTATCTCTTTACATACACTTGTGTTGCAAACAGTGAGTTTTGAAGGTGGACATAACCTTCTTTGGGAAATGAGCCTAAGCAGTGAGCCTACCTTATTTTTCTTGAATCCTAATAGGGTTTGTCCTCTAAGAAGGACTGTGTATTGTAATGTTTTAATCAGCTCCTAACAGGTCTAGATCTTCTAACAAGGATATTATACTATCAGTACATTATTAGTGGGTGTTAATTCCCACTGATTTTTATCTTTAACAGGGTTTCCTCGACAACAAATATTGTGTTACTATGTTGGAATTCATTGTGTTCATTTGATTTAGTATTTCTGCTATTCAAAGTTTAAAGTTTAATAATCTATCATACAACTGATTCACCCCCCACCCTCTCAATTGTATTCGTGGAATTTTATTCCTAACAGGAGCTTCTTGGTGTGTATGTGGTAGATATTTCACTTCGAGCTTGTGATTACATGTTACAAGTTGTATATGTTGGTGATATGAGATTCACTTGATATGTTTTTCACACCTTGGAGGTATGGATAGTTGGATGTGTAAGCACTTGTTGTAGGTATTATTTCAGCTATGGATATTGGTTCTTGACAATTACCAATGCATGATTTTACCTTTGGATTGATCATTTATATTTGGGATATCAGTTGAGATAGGACATGATTTGTTTGTGACATTGTGTGTGGCTTTCTCTTTGGATGGATTCTATGTATGTTGAGTGGCAGTGACACGATATAGGGTGGAACCATTCATGTATGAGATGGTGGTCACTTTGATTTTTTTGTAGGTATGCTAGTGGAGCACATGAAGCAATTTGATTCATGATGGTACATATGTCAAAGGGATTGTTCCCTTATTCATATTTGAGGCTATTTATTGACCCTTATGCAATGTTTACAACAAGTGGGAAAATTTTAAGATATACATGTTTTTAATTAGATCTTAGTAAAAATGGCCAAAAATTTGATTGGGTATCGAAATGATAGGGTAGATGCAGGATTATCACGTACAACTAGTGGAAAATTAGATCTCGTGGTCCACCTAGCTTATTTTTGAATCCCAAAATGATGGATGAAGTATATAAACACCCTATCTCTCCTCATTTTGCATATCATAACTATTAGAGTAATAAGTTGTTTTCTTATTAATTAAATCATATTGATTTAATTACTAAGTCACTTATTGTCTCTTTCTGCTTAAGCTAAACTTTATGCATATAATAATTAATTGCTTTATTAATTATTATTGTGAAACCTAGGTTTTACCCTTTTAGGGTTTAGATCTCCTTTTATAAGGATTGATCTCCTCTTATTTTCATAACTTTTAATAACAAATTGAGAAACATTCATTTTATTGAATAGAAACTTTTGTTTTTTCACATCAAGAATGTCTCCTCTTTCATGGATCCATGTGTTCAGACCTCTCTAACTTCTTGCTTCTCTCTCTTTCTATGACAGGTGTTTGCATGCAAGTGTTCTTGGGAGCTGTGGGTTGTTTACTCAACAACTCCAATATGGTATCAGAGCTTCAGATCTATTTTCCCTTGTCCTCTTTCTGAGAGATTTAGTCATGTTCATCAGATCTACATTTCAAAGGGTTTTCTATTGAATCTAGGGAGGACCTCTCTTTCTAGTCATCTTGGCTTCAAACGGACCTCATGGTTGCATTCAAAGCATCCAAGAACCCCTATATCCATTTTTTTTTCCAATTTAGATAAAGTTGGAATTTGTGGCAAAAAAAAATTACAATCAGCCCTGACATAGATCCCGAGGTAGTCACTAGTATTTTGGAGCATTTTTTGCTCAAACAGACCTCACCATTGAGCTCGCAACAGCTAAGAACCCCTAGATCCATATAAGGCACATCCAATTCAGACGTCATTGCATTTTGAGGCAATTTTTTTTTGTGTATCAGGTTGTATGACCCTGGCACACATCTCGATGCAAGTATGATGATTTTTTTAAAAAAAAATTACGCATGGCAACAACCATTTGGCTATCAAATTTAATCCCTTGGTGAACGTAGCTTCAAGCCCTGGTCATATGGCAGCTAGGGGCCCAATTTTTTTAGCCCCTAGGCGGATTTTCTCCATGACGACCATACGACCGTCAATTTTAAGCCCGTCATTTGCTGATGTCAGCATGCATCGACACTCTTCTACACCATTTTTTGGGCCCTTCAACATACCTATGGTTTTTTGCTCATAACTTGAGCATACAATGTTGAAATCATCGAAACACTGGTTTCGAGGTCTATCCAAATCTGGAGGTTTCAATTTTTTATTTTTCTTTTTTGATGGTGTTTTTTTATTGTCAAAGCTAGATGTTCATTTTTGCACTCTGGGAGCTCTATCTTGCCCATCCAGACTCCGTTTTGGGAAAATGATATATCATTAGAAATCTTGTTCTGAGACCTTTCCAATGTTGTGAGTCATTTTTCCAAATTCTGCTCCGGGTATATTTTATTCAATTTCTTGCATTTTTGCAATCTGGTAGATATCTTGGATGTTACAGGTCTTGGGATCTTTTCCTTTTGAGGAATGGCTCATCTGAGGCTGTTATTTTATTTCAGTAGCCTTCTTTATTCTTTGAGCAGTGTATAATTCACCTTTTTAGCATTCTTTTATGCACACATACTGAGATAAAATATCTTTTTATTGCATGTATGGGATCTTGCACATGTTTGTTCTCTATGTCCTTGCACTCCATTATAAAGTGTTAGGGGGGGTTTGATGTTTGCCTTTGTTTTTTATCTAATTTTTTCATGTGAGTGTTCCTCCAATGACATTAGTCTTAGGTATCTTTATTTGTGTTTGTACTCTCTTTGCACCTTTTTATGTTCCTGGTATCATGTAGTTCATATTAGACAGTCTTTTCAATGTACCTATCATTACTCCCTTGTCAGCATTATGGGGAGGTTTCTACTATTGATTCTATTGCTTCCTTGGTTTGATAGTGTGAGCTATGTATTTAGTATTTGATTCTATATACTAGACTGATGCAGTGGCTGGGTACCTATGCATTCCGGTGAGATGGATCATTTACCATATGGACACTCTTATCTTTCTTATTTTTTGGACGCACTCTTCCAGCTTTGATTGATCAAATCTTCAAACTTTTGGTGTTTTTATGCCATCTATATTTTCAAGTTCAGGTGTTTGCCTTTATTTTCCTCCTGATTCATGTAGTGTCATTTGAGGGCACTCGTGTAGATTATAGTATTCTGTATCTTTGACTTCAGTTGTTTGCCTTTGTTTGCCTCTTGATTTGAGTAGTGTCATTTGAGGGCACTCGTGCTGATTAAATTCTTCTCTACCTAGTCATATTTTAGTGGAGGATCTTCATATCATCAGTTACTTCTTGATAGAGTTTGCATCTTCTTGCTTCAATGATGTTGTACATGTTCATTCTTGTTCCTATTTTCTAGAACATTCCTAGTTTTGGAGGCTTCTTCAGTCCTTCAGACTAGTCTTTGTCTCTTTTTGAAGTAGAGTTTTTTCCATGTGGTTTTCTATATTTCTCCACTGTATAGAGACTCTCTTTTGTACTTGGGTACTTGATCAGGCCTTTTTTTGTCAAGACCCATTTGTTTTCAATTGTTCTTTCTAAGTTTTTAGCTTCTCCCAAAGTCTATCTTAAGGGGGGGTGTTAGAGTAATAAGTTGTTTTCTTATTAATTAATTCATATTGATTTAATTACTAAGTCACTTATTGTCTCTTTCTACTTAAGTTAAACTTTAGGCATATAATAATTAATTACTTTATTAATTATTATTGTGCAACCTTGGTTTTACCCTTTTAGGGTTTAGATCTCCTTTTATAAGGATTGATCTCCTCTTGTTTTCATAACTTTTGATAAAAAAAATTGAGAAACATTCATTATATTGAATTGCAACTTTTGTTTTTGTGCATCAATAATGTCTCCTCTTTCATGGATCCATGCATTCAGGCCTCTCTAGCTTATTTCTTCTCTCTTTCTATGACAGGTGTTTGCATGCAAGTGTTCTTGGGAGTTGTGGGTTGTTTACTCATCAACTCCAATAATAACTACATTCAAGCTATCAAGTGCAATCAAGAGATCAAGATCAATCAAGCATTCAAGCTATTGGATTCAAGATTTGAAGGCAAGCATCCAAGATCTAGTTACTCCAATTCATTCAAGTCAATTCCAAGGCAATCTTCTCTATTGAATAAAATTTATCTTGAATGATGGCCAAGTAGAGGAGTTCTCAATTAAGAAAGAAAAACCTTTGTTCCATCAACATTCATCTCTCCTTCATTACAAGTGATCAAGCATATTTTACATTGAATATCAAGGAGTGGCATTCATAGATCCATGCATTTGTGATGAAATGCTTGATTCCTATTATACATTCCAAGGTCAACTCCTTGATTTCAAGAACATTCAAACATTTTCATGGGTATGATAAATTCCTACATCTGTCCATGAGGGTTTATGCAAGGTGAATCAAATATTTACCATTTTGCATACCTTCCTTTATGAAATTTCATTACGTTTTCAACATTGATTCCTAAATAGGGGTTTGACCAATGCAAACCCATTTTACCGAACCTTTTCCCTATTTTTTTGTGTATAAGAACATATTAAAAAGCTATTGAAACTTTTCTAGGAAGATCATAAATAGTTGGAGGATCCCTAAAAATCTAGGCAAAAGTACCTAGAAAAAAATAATTTGAAATGTTTTGTTCACAAGTACAGAATTTTTGAATATGTTTTATACCATGTAACTTCAGTTCAAATTGAAATCACAAGTCAGTACAACAGTTTGGACCTCAATTCAGCTCATTTTTGGTTTCTGGTAGTTAGTTATTAGTCTGTTATTTCCATTGTTGTCTCTATTTGTCTATTTTTTCATCTACATTGCATCTTCCCTCTTTTTCCATTTTTAAATTACATATTTTACCAAAGAATCACTACCCAATTCAGTGCTTAGGTCAAAGTGTTTAGTTTGAAAAGGAGGAGTAATCAGCCCATTTTCCTTTGCTCCCCTTTTCACCATGTATATTTTATCATTTTCAATTTTAAAATAAAAATTATTGTCATTCACACCCTTTTTGAACTTCTATTGTATCAAAATATTTGTCCAATCTAGCATACCAAGCTCTAAGATCTTTCTTGAGTCCATACAATGCCTTTTTGAGTCTGCACACCATATTCAAATATTTTAACAATTGAAAACCATCAGGTTAATCAATATAAACTTCTTCTAACTCTCCTTTCAAAATGCAAATTTAACATCCATTTGATAAACTTTAATGTTTTTATACGCAACAAAATCTAAAAATATCTGGATTGCTTCTAATCTATCTACCGAAAAAAAAATTTCTTCAAAATCAAATCCTACTCGGGTATAACCTTTATATACATGTATTTCTTTACTTCTAGTGAGTTTTCCATCCTCATTCAACTTGTTTTGAAATACCCATTTATTTCCAATCACATTTTTATCCACTGGTCTAGTAGGTATAAGCTGCCAAGTATGATTTTTCTATATATAATCCAATTATTCATTCATAGATTTCATTTAGTTCTCATATTTTCTATCTTATGCATAAGTCTTTGGTTCTACTATAGATAAGAAACAATAGTTTGATTGATTACTTGCATTGTCTAGTCTCCATCTTGTCTAAACACCTTTGTCTTTATCTTTGATGATCTGATCTTTTGAATGATATCTCTAAACATACTTAGCAAGTGTCTTTGGTGTCTACTCAGGTTCTTTTTCTTCATCTATTCCTCTAGTGACTTTCAAATTAAATCTTTCTTCAATATGAGTAACAAGAATTTTTCTAGTCCAATTTCAAGTCTAGTAGTGACATGATTCCATCCTTCATCAACCCATACATTTACACTCTCTTCAACTTTTTTCAATATCTAATTATAGCAATGGTTAGCCTTGCTTGTAGTCAAGTATCCTAAAAATATAACCTCATATAATCTTGTACCAAACTTTCCAAGATTACCTTCACCTCACCTTATATAGCATTTGCTTCCAAAAATTCTAAAATATTTTACTATGGGTGCTTTACCAAACCATAACTCATAGGGAGTCTTTGTACAATTCACTCTAATTTTTACTTTGTTAAGAAGATACATCATTGTATGTACAACATCTCTCCAATACACATTAGGAAGATTAGCATCATTCAACATTGTCCTAGCCATTTCAACAATCGTCCTATTTTTCCTTTTAATTACTCCATTTTATTGGGGAGGATTAGAGGAAGAAAGTTGTATTCTAATACCATGTCTTTCACAAAAACTATCAAACTCATATGATGTAGATTCATCTCCTCTATTAGATCTTAAACACTTAATTCTTGCATCTGTTTGATTCTCAACAAGATTCTTGGAAATTTTAAATATGTCTAAAGATTTAGATTTTTCTTTTAAAATATCACCCATGTCATTCTAGAATAGTCATCAATGAGTAACATGAAATACCTTTAACCATTGATTCCTTTTTTTTCTTGTAGGCCCACAAAAATTAGTATGAATTGAATCCAAGGCTCTTGTGGTAGAATACTCCTTATTTTTTAATATATTCCTAGTCTGCTTTTCGATCTAACATTCTTTGCAAATATTGTTATTAATTTTGGAAATATTTGGAAAATCTCTTACAACATTAGAAGAATTGATCTTCATCATACTATCAAAGTTGAAATGTCCCATCCTTTTACACCATAACAAACACTCATTTCTTTGTGTGAAAGAATATTTTTTTGCTCTCTACTTCTTTAGATGATATACATTACCACTTCTTGTTAGAATAACTAAGAGGGGGTGAATCAATTATCCAATGTCCCAAAACAAAATGTATAATTCAAAACAACTTCTCCAATTTTTGCTCATCGGTAAATAATAAATACTTTCACTGTCTGTGCTTTTACCGATTACCAGTCAAATACTATAACAGTTACCGATCAAATCTAACATGTAACATGTAAAGAATGATAACAAGCAAATATCACAATCAACACATAACACAAGAGATTTAACATGGAAACCCTGTAAAGAGAAAAAACACCTGGAACCAGCAACCCAAAATTGTTCACTCTTCTGAAGTGAGGTCGGTTAAGACCCAACCCTATTAAAAGTTTACAAACACACTGTCAGGTGTGACCTTGTTAGAGGATTTTAGACTAGAAGTTATTGTCCAACCAGCATTCACTATGGGGTTGACAGGATAATAATGTTCATTCTATGAATGACACATCATAAGACTTTTAGAGTCCACTCGATTAAGATATTTTGATTGTATACAATGGTTAAATATGTAACAGTAAATGACCTGACTTAATACAACTTCAATTGCAGATTACATATCAATATTCAGTCCATACAAATCCTTCTGACCAATATTTCACTTCAGATTCAATACTATATCAACTTACTGTCCATCGATAATTGCTCTTTGTAGCTCGGTAGTTATTCTGTAGCTCGGTTCTTACTAACCAGTATGATCATAATGCATGAAAACCTTGTTCACGCGATATTCCTACAGCTTATACTTCTTTCGGCCTCCTTCTGTAAAGAAATTATGTTCTCTTATATAGACAGGTAAATCATTTTCTTCTCCACCATCAGATTTTGCTGCTTAACCACATTCATAGATTTTGTCGCTTCAAACTTTCTCGGCTGATGTGTCAATAACATGTTTCAATCTACTCCATTAGATCTTCTTTTAATTTTGTTAGCTGTCGATCTTTATAACAAACATTATCTGTTATCACTGAAATCGAGGTACTTTACAACTCATCAATCTTATCGGCTAAACTAATCATTTAATTCATTCTATTCCACTCAGTTAACAAAGAAATGCGTCAGTGAACACTACTCGGTTAATACTATGATAGGTATACACTACACTCCGTCGGTGTATACTAGAATTGCTTCATTTACCTACAACACTGCTTTGTGTCTTTTAGCTCTATACTTCATCATAGATGAATGCAACATAATAAAGTCAATATCATCAAGTCATAGACTCATCAACAAGTTACTCAATGTGTTCCTTGTCCTCATCTGTCATGTACATCTTTCCTCCTATAGATTTCTCTATTCTTCATCTCTTTCACCTTTCTTCAGATGTCTCAGTATAGTAACTTACAAGATAAGTGTTGTCAAACTAGTTGACATCAATGACAATATAATACTGATTTAATCATATTACATATCTAATCAGCAACTCCTCAATGATCTTGTAATCATAGATTCTTCAATTAGATTCCAAATTAGTTGTAGTTGAATAATCTCTCCCTTTGGCATTGATGGAAACTCAAGTAATATGAAATGTACCATACACATACCAAACATATATTCTAAAACTTTGTAAACAAAATGTTGTAAGTCGAATAGACTTAATATGTTTAATCACTACATTACTTAACAACATTAGATAATATAGCTTTACCATTATGTAGTTGTGTTCTTTTCAATTCTCTCGTTCCTACTTCTGTTTTCTGTAATTGATCTTCAATACTCTGTCTCATTCAGATTGTCTCTCCCTTAGATAGTTCTCGTCGGTGCTTGTTCCTTTTCATAGCTTGTTCCTTTTCATATTATTTATCTCTCCCTTTGATAGCAATGCCAAAGAAACAAATAAACAAACAATTATGTCTTCCTCTATATCTCTAAATACTGATATCCCAATCGGTTCAAGTTCTTCAAACTTAATCACAACCTTGAACATGATTCAAAGTGTGAACTATGTTGCATCAACATGAATGGTCTTCTGATAAAAATAGGCTAATGCAACAACCAGATCACCTTAGTGACCGATAGATAGAGGACGGACCCCAAGTCTAGTCCTCAAGTGTTCAAATGTGTCCTTCGATAGAGGCTTTGTAAAAATATCTGCAAGTTGTTCTTTAGATGTAACAAATTCTAACTTCACTTGCTTCTCTTGCACTTGTTCTCTTAAGTAATGATACTTAATAGATATATGCTTTGTCTTAGAGTGCATAATAGGATTCTTTGAAATATTAATAGCACTAGTGTTGTCACAATATATAATCACCGGGTCAGTGATTACCTTATTCATTCCTTCCAACACTTGCTTGATATATGCAATGTTTGAACAATTAGTAGCAGTAGCAACATACTCTGCTTCAGCTGTAGACTGAGAAATACAAGCCTACTTTTTACTTGTCCAGGTTACAAGCCTTTCACCAAAGAAAAATGCTCCTCCGGTGGTGCTTTTTCTATCATCCACATTTCCAGCCCAATCAGCATCAGTGTAAACTTTTAGTTCAAACTTCCCTTCCTTAAGATACCATAATCCATAACTCTCTATTTTCTTCAGGTATCTTAAGATCATTTTTGTAGCTATAATGTGTGATTCTCTAGGATTAGCAGAAAATCTTGCAACAATACCCATAGCATGTGATATATCTAGTCTACTGTGAACTACGTACATTAATTTACCAATCATGGATCGGTAAAGTGTCTGATTTACCTCTGTAGTTTCATCCTTCTTTGTCAATTTGCATCCAGTAGCCATCAGTGTTCCCACAGGTTTATCATCTTCCATGCCAAATGTCTTCAGTACTTCCTTTATGTATTTAGATTGTGTGATGAATATTCCATCACTCTGCTGAATCACTTGTAGTCCAAGAAAGAACTTAATCTCTCCGAACATAGACATTTCAAATTCCTTTTGCATTTCATCAGCAAATGTCTTGCATACAAGATCTGAGCCTCCAAAAATAATATCATCAACAAATATTTCAGCAATGATAATAGTATCATCAGTATCACCTTTCACATACAGATTGTTGTTTTCACTTGTTCTAACAAATCCAATACTTAACAAGTAAGTATGTAGTATTTCATACCATGCTCTCGGTGCTTGCTTCAAACCATATAAAGCTTTATGTAATCTACATACCATGTCTTTATTGTCGGGATCAACAAATCCTTCAGGTTGTTCGATGTAGACCTCTTCTTCAAGTATACCATTCAAAAATGCTGACTTCACATCCATTTGATAGAATTTGAATTTCTTGTGTGCAGCATATGCAAGTAGCATTCTAACTCCTTCCAATCTAGCAATAGGTGCAAATGTTTCACCATAGTCAATGCCTTCTTCCTGTGCATATCCCTTGCATACCAATCTAGCTTTATTTCTTGTGACTTCACCATTTTCATTCAATTTATTCCTGTATATCCACTTAGTACCGATAACATTCTTATCTTTTGGTCGGGGTACTAAGGACCAAGTTTTGTTCTTCTCTATTTTCTCTATTTCCTCCTTCATTTCATTAACCCATTCTTCATTCTCTAATGCAACTTTCACATTTTTAGGTTCAAATTCACAAACTAGACATGTACCTTATCTTGTTTTGCTTCTAGTTTGCATTCCAGCATGTCTATCTCCAATGATTTGTGTCTCAGGATGATGTCTTCTAAAAAAACTAGCCAAAACCTGATTTCTCCTTTCTTTCTCATCCTATTCAGGGTCATTTCCTTGCTCGGTAGGTCCATCTTGTTCATCGGTTGGTGTTTCCTATTGTCATGTATTGTTTCCCTGCTGACCGGTTGTCACAACTTGCGGCATCGGTAGATACTCTGGATGTTCAATGTAAGTGAATCTACTGTAGTCTTTCAGTTCCTTTGTACTTTCCTCTATGTACTTTCATCAAACTCATCAACACAAATATTAGTACTTTCAACTATCTTATTTGTAACCTTATTCAAACATTTATATGCTTTACTTGTAGTGGAATATCTAAGAAATATCCCTTCATCTCCTTTAGAATCAAATTTTCCATTTCTCTCATCTTTAAAAATAAAGCATTTACTTCCAAAAATTTTGAAATAACTTACAGTAGGTTTGTGTCCAAACCATAGCTCATAAGGTGTTCAGTTGGTGTCCTTCTTCAGTTGTACTCGGTTAAGAACATACACAACTATACTGACAACTTCCCTCCAATATGTCTGAGCAACATTCTTTTGTATCATCAATGTTCTAGCACAGTCAATTATAGACATGTTCCTCCTTTTAGCAAAGCCATTTGTTGAGGTGTCCTCGGTGCTGAGACCTATCTTTTGATTCCATGCTCATTACAAAAATTAGTAAATTCATTAGAGATAAATTCACCTCCTCTATCAGATCTTAAGCATTTTATTTCCTTTCTAGTTTCTTTCTCTACCTTAGCTTTATACCACTTCCACATTTTAAAAGCTTCATATTTCTCTTTTAGAAACATAACAGTCATCAGTCTAGTATAGTCATCAACAAAAAGAATAAAATATCTATCACCAAAATAGCTCTGAGTTCTCATAGGACCACATAGATCGGTATGAACCAACTCAAGTATCTTCTTTGTTGAATAGTCTTTGCTTTTAAAACTAGACTTAGTCATCTTACCTTTCTGACATTCATGGCACATGGCATGATCAAGTTTTGTTAAGTTAGGCAATCCTTTAACTCTTTTCTTTCTACTAATCTTGATCATGTTGTCAAAGTTCAGATGGCATAACCTTCTGTGCCACAACCAAGCATCTTCATCTCTTATTAACAAACAAGAAGATTGATCCATATCAAGATAGAATAGATTACCTCTGGATTGTGTACCAGTTCCGACAAGTCTTCCTTCATCATCATAGATCTTCACCTTTTTGCTCTCAAAAGCCAGTTGGTGTCCTGAATTGTTTAGCTGAGTCACGCTTAATAAATTATAGTTCAGTCCATCTACCTAGTATGCATTTTCATATTGTAATATGTCATTGATCATCAGTGAGCCTTTACCTCTTACCATACAAGGTGCATCATTTCACATTCTCATAGATCCTCCATTATATTCAACAAGATGATCAAACTTCTCTACATCACCAATCATATGATGTGTACAGCCACTATCTATGATCCATGTATCATTTCTGCTTACTTTAGAGATCAGTGTTGTCTCTTCATGTTTCTCTTCCTCCTCTGAGTCATCTTTCATAGCAACAAATATGACTTCTATGTCATCATCAGAATCAGATTCAGTTTCAATATCTTTGGCTATGTAACATACCTTTTTGCCTTTTTCATCTCGGTTGTCTCTGTTGTTGTGTCAATAGCCTCTGTTGACTCTTCTCCCATAGCTTCCTTCAAATCGGTCTTTGGATCTATCATCATCTTTCTTCTGAGGACATCTAGCAGTGATGTAACCGACTTCTTTACAATTAAAACATGCCAAAGGTAGCTTACCTCTATACCTTCCTTTTCCTTTGGGCAATCTTTTGGCCATAAGAGCTTCAAGCTCATCAAGTTCATCATCGGTATTGTCATCACTATCACAATTCCTACTATTCCTGCTAGACTTTCCAATCTTCAAGGAAGACATGAAAGCAGATTCAACAGAAGGAACAACACTGTTATCAAAGTTGTTTAATTCAAAAGTTGTAAGTTTACCAATCAGAGTGTCGAGAGTAAGGTTGGATGTAGCTCTTGTTTCATGAATTGCAGAAATCCTGATTGCATAAACTGGTAGCAAAGTTTTGAAAATCTTGCTTATCACTGTTTCATCATCAATTACTCCATCAGATGCTCTAATAGCATGTACCACCTTTTTGAATCTATTTGAATATTGAACAATGTTCTCACCTTCTTTCATTCTCATATCATCAAATCTGCCTCTTAGACTTTCAGCTCGGGCTCTTTTAACATTCAGATCTCCACTGTATATTAGTGTTAATTTATCCCACATTGCTTTGGCAGTTGTGCATGTCTTAATATCTTCAAATTCAGTGTCAGTACAGGCAGCAGCAAGTTCCATCATAGTAACATTGTGTTCATGATTGTCCTTCAGTTGATCAAGAGTTAAGGGACCAATGGGCGGTTGTATGTAGCCATTCTCCATCAGATTTAGTGCAGAGTTTCCAATTCCAGATATGTGCAGCTTCATCTAGCTTTGCTATACTGTGAAGTTCTCTTTGTTCAATTTTGGTACTTCCCTCTTATACATCTTGAGACCTTTATGCTTAAGTCCTTAAAACTCTGTTCTAAGCAACCAGCGCTCTGATACCAATTGTTAGAATAACTGAGAGGGGGGTGAATAAGTTATCCAGTGTCCCAAAACAAAATGTATAATTCAAAACAACTTCTCCAATTTCTGCTCCTCGATAAACAATAAATACTTTCACTATATGTGCTTTTATCGATTACTAGTCAAATACTATAACAGTTACCTGTATGCACCCTAAAATGGTCGCCTAGACTTTGGGCCCCATTTATTCAATTTATCCAATATCAATTTTCTGAATCAATGCTTTACAATATATTCAAATCAATTTCTTTGATCAAATCATAATTATTTCAATTATTTCAATTTTCCCTAAGGTTTGAATATTTCATTAAATTTTATTTAATTAAAAGAAATAAATCACTTTTTAAATAAATAAAATAATGTTATTTAATTGAAATTAATATTCCTTAAATGAAATAATGTTATTTAATTAATATTCATCTTTAAATTATATAATCTTATTTTATTTTATTACAAGAGATATTATTATTTTAAAATAAATAAAATCCTCTCAAAAGATCTTTTGTGATGAAAAAGGAAATAAGTGAAATAAAAATAAATAAAATAAAGAGATTTCCTTTTCTCTCCATACTTTCTAAAAATCAGATTTCTTTTCTTTTTTTTACATTAATCCCACATTGATCTTGGAGATGCAATATCTTCCACAATTTCTTATATAAGGAGCCCTCTCTTTCTCAATTAAAAAAGCTAGAATTTTCATATTATCATTATGCTGAAGATTTTCTTGACAACATTAGAGCTTTAGAAATCATCATTTTAGATTGCACATTTAGTTTAATTTTCATATAGATTAATTAGTGAAGTAGTTTATTTCTTGTATTGCATATAGATTAATTTCAATAAAATAGTTTATTTCTTGCAATCATATAGTTTAATCTTCATTTCAATAAATTAGTTTATTTTATTGCATTTGCAATCATATAGTTTAATTTTATTTGCATGCATGAACTAGATTCAATGGAGATTAGCATTCTTGCTTCTCCTCTTTGAATCTCTCGTTCTGTGGTGTACTTGCATGGGTTCAATCTGAGGGCCTCATAGAAAGCCATGCACTCCACAGATAGAAAGTTGTGAATCGATATTCAAGAGCTCATTATTGAGTATTCTTGGATGCAAGGATTCACAGAAGTGTGACCATTTTCTATCACACATTTTTGGCACCCACCATGGGGCAGAAAAGATTAATTTCTGGCCTCATTCTTGATTGGTTTTTCAGTTTTAATGTTGGTTCCAGGCCTTGTACAGCCATGTACAAATTGAAAACCCTATAATATAGTAATGGATGGATAGAATGATAAATCCTCTTTCTCATGATTTTGGTTTGGTTCATTTTTATAAAGAAATGAATAAGTTATGATCATTTTGGTGAAAGTGGGTATTTGCAGATTTGATATTCTCTGAATATAGTCAGATTGAAACGTCTAGTATGGACAAATTATGAAGAATCAGGACCTATAATAATATTCATTGGAAAGATACGTGAATTATCTTTTATTTCTTTTTGGTTTGAGTCATTTTTATGCAGATTTGTGAAAGTTACGGGCATTTGAGTGAAAACTAGTTTTTAACAATCTGCATTGGAGTTGCAGGCAATGATTTGCTCTTAGAAAATAATTTATAAATGGGAAAAATAAATGGCTTACATATTTGGAAACTAGATTCATTAATAGTTTCTGTGAAATTGGTTTGGTTTTATTTGGATTTTTTTTTAGAAAGATATGTGATTCCCTAAGCAGGGTTTGGTGTTTTAAATCTGATTTATGACAGAAAAATTACAGTCTGAAAAGGTTATTGGTTGAGGAACCAAATGGAATCATAAGACCTTGTAATTTTGGGAAATGGTAGTTTTTTATGTTTGCTAAAAACTTCATTCTTTCCATAAATTTTAATATTGTGATTTTATGGGTCAAATAAATCAATCTTTAAATACTGTCTTGAAGACAACAATGTTAAATCAAACTCCTAACAATTGATTTTCATATCTAACCATCTTAGGGTTTTTTTTTGGATGTGTGCTAAATGATGGAGTGTAGATCTTTGGACCTAAGGTGAGTTCTTAAAATCTCTATAAAACTTGGTTTGGGCATAAAATTAATCTCTTATGTGTTTGGCTTGAGTGTTACACGCTTTCATAGAACACATTTTTTATGCTCTTAATGGGAAATGAATGAACATAGATTTTTTTTTATACAATTTTGTGTTTAAGTGAATGGTTGTGTTTAAATATTAAGTAATTTTTGGTTCCAATATAGCACTCCCAAATCCTTGTGAAAAACCCCAAAATAGCACTCCCAAATCCTTGAGACTAGGGCTTCTGCAATTTCTTGATTCTCTACACTCCTGAATCGAATTGATTATGATTTCACCTTCCACTTATCTTAACAAATCATTTCACAGCATAAAATATGTGCCTTATGTGGTCGGATTCCCCACTGTTACACCTGAGCATGCATTTCACCATTTTCTTCTCACTGTTCAGACTGAGATCTCCCTTATCCCGCGCGGCTCTGCAAATACACTATTATCAACATATCATACATGTTAGTTTGATTCTTTCCATGAGTATCAGGCCTTCATCCTCATGGAAAGATCTCCATTTCTCTAAAGACCTACTGCAGAAAATAACAATGCAAAGGAACCCTACATATCCTACAACTAGCGCAACAGCAAGCTTAATACAAAGTGGAAAACATCAATTAGCAACGTAGATGGTTAATACACCCCTGTCAATGCACTGGAAAATCAAATTCAAAATATAACAATGAGTCAAGTAGCAAGTAACAGAGATTTTTATTGCTTCCTTCTCCAATTCAATACACCAGTCTGTTATACACATAACAGTTATACAATTTTTTAATAACTATCTCAACTAACTTTTCATTGAGTTGAATAGTTTTAAACCCAAAACAAACTATAACAGTCCCTTCTAATTGCTAAGTAGCCGCTATTATTCAAAAATTTGAATTTTGAAATAACAAAAGGCTTTATTTGAATATCGACTAACCTTGTCTAAATATTTCATAAGGTCCTAGACCTATCCCAAACCTATCCTAGACTCCTAAAAACATTATTAAAAGCATACTTGAAACTTGGACAACATCATAACCAACTATTAGTCCTTACAATCATAAAGTTTAGTCCTTGGACTCATTGGAACACTAATGGTTCCTGTTACAATCAATTGAAATCTTTAAAGAACATGAACAAAGCCCTACATTAAAACATTAATGGTGCCAAAATGTGGTAATTGATTTGATTACAAGTCTTATTGACCTCCTTTGCATTCTGATTCTCTTTAGGTGCCTTACATGCCTTGAATGTCTTCAAGGGTTTCTTGTAGGCTCTTGGTGCCCCTGCACCAGTCACCCTTTGATTTGAGGCACCTCTTTGACAGTGTTGGTAACGCCTTTTGCAATTTCTATCTTACCATCTCCCTTTGGACATTAGAGAACTTTGATTATCCTAGTTTGGTGTTGACATTTTGTGAGGCCATCTTATCACCAAGCGTCTTCAATTCTTAGTCTTCCTTGGTCAGTCTAGGTTAGATCCTAGGTGTTGTCATGTTGCTCAACATCCAAACAAACGTTAATGGTATCAATTACACAAGATGACTCTTGGTCTTCTTCTTTCTTCTTCCTTACCCATGTTTTTATTCTAAAGTCTTCTCTTCACATGGGATATTGCTAATTCTTTTCCTCTTACTATCTAGTCTATTTTCTTCTATTTCATCTCTTCTATCGCTTCCACGCTTGATTCTTCTTCTTCCAAAACCATGAATTACAAATATCTTGCTATGGAACCTCTTTTAAAAATGGATGATCTTGAACTCATTGCTGAATTCGAAGAGTTTTGTTCCTCTAATAGTCTTTCTAGATATGGAAAAGGTGATAAACTTAAGATAAAAATAGAAAAAAGATTGAAGGAATCGGACATCTTTGCTAGAATTATCAACATGATCCTGTCACGACCTCCTTCTTCCAAAATTCTTTCATCTTCTAAATCTTCCAAGTCATACCATGATTCTTCTAAACATTCTTCATATTCTAAGTCTTCTCATCATTCTTCATCTCCCAAATCTTATCACGACTATTCTAAACATTATTCAAATTCCTCATTATCTAAGTCTTCTTCTTCCACTAGGTCTTCACCTTCCTCTTCTTCACGATCTCATTCCTCTTCTACTTCTCCCAAGAGTCTTACTTCTCTTCACGAGACATACCATAATGAGCAATGGGATAATACTTGTGATACCTCTTCCATGAAGAGTGTCACACCCACATATGATGACTATGATGACTATTATGATGGCTATGATGATAAACCCTATAGTCATACCTATGATGCTTCTATTCATAAGAGTCCTCCTAGTCGTGTGCTTGTGCTTAATGGAAATGGGTCATCCCATTGGATAGATCGGGATGGTGATCCATATGACTCTAATTTTGAGAGAAATTGTGATATTTGTTGTGACCAATACGATACATCTACTTCAATTGAGGAAGAGAAATTTTTCCGTGCTGATTATAAACATAGATACTATGAGCATATCTCCTCTAACAATTCTCCTACTGAAAATAAAGATTTTACTCTCAAGCAAGATCATGTTAATGCTAGACCTTTGTCTTGTGATGGTTCCATTCCATCCCCTACTTCTTCTAATACCCCTACATCTCCTAAAGTCACCAAGTCTTCCAAATCTTTCACAAATCTTGCATCCAACATAAATTCTAATGCTTTCCATGCAGTTCCCTATAGTTATCCTCACGGGCCACCTCTTAAAGATACTCAAGCTTGTGTGTGTGAAAATTGTACCTGATCTGTAAACACAACACTCAGTAAAACATTAGAGGTTAGCTATAATCAAAATCGTGCAAAATTGAAATCTAATCTAACCAAGTGATTTACTGCCTTCTAGTAGGTGCGAGATTAATGTTCTCAGATTGTTATCGAGATCAGTGACCTAGACGACACCTAAACGAAGGATTTGAATGCAATTGATCTAGATATGAATTGAATGCAATTAATCTATTTTTTTGGTATTTTCTATGCAATAAGAATGAAAAAAACTTGATATGAAATCTAATCTATATGAAATTGATCTGCTAAAATGATCTAACAATGATATGAAAAAGAATCTAAATGAATGTAAAAAAAAAATTGATCTCACAATAGCCTTGATTCACAATAAGCTTTGATTCTTCCAATTGCAATTCTCCAGCATAATTGTGCAAAAATATGAGATGCTTGGATGCAAATTTGAGAGATGATTGAGAGATGAATTATGAAGAGCTGAGCTTTGTTTTTATAGAAATCCAAGGCTTTGGAGGTTGTGAAAGAAAGCCATAAATCACTCAAATAACTCAGGTTGATTTTTGAGTTATTTTTAAATAACAGATAATTAAGTCACAAAAATCATGCAAAAGCACAGTTCAACTCGAATTAGAAGTTTAGATCCACTTTAAAACTCAAAAAGATGTTGAGTTTCAAAAAGCTAACAACTTGCATTGATTTTCCAATTTTGAGTTTAACTGGTCCTTGAATGTGCACATGGATAATTATGATTTAATAAATAAATAAAGTGACTTATTCTCAACTTAACTGCTTTTTGAAATAAAATAATTAATTTATGGGTTAATTAACTATTTTACCAAACTTTTATTAAAAATTATATTATTAAATAATGACAACATGCTTTAATTAATTAAATAAGAATTTAATCAATTATTCATAGGAATTTTGATTTATTGTCAAAATTAAATAATACAATTAATAATAGATAGAATTAAATTTAATTAAACAATTAAGTGGCAAATATTAAATCTAATTAATTAAATATGCAAAATATTTAATTAATCAAATTTTAGGATAAATGTGATTTATTGCCAAATAATTATAAAATTAAAGATAATTATGATGATTAAGAATATTACTAAGAATATTCCCCGATGCAGAATTTAAGATAATCAATTATGATTCGATGATGTTTAGATGTGCCTTAGATTAGGACTTTGATGTTGATTTCGTTTGAATTGAAGATGTAGGAGATTAATGAACTTATAGCCCATTTTTGAGGTATTACATTTTGCCCCTCTTTGAATTACTGTGCAAAGCGCAGTGGTTCAAAGATAGTTTGTGTTTGATAAAGATATGAAACTGATGTTTGAAATTGATAATTGATATGAGACAGAAGCTGATTGAAAATTGATTTGAGATGAAGATAATAGGTCCTGAATGACCAAAGATAATGTTCACTATAGCAGCAATGAACCTATGATTGCGAAAAAGTGTCAAAACACCTAATTCCAAACCTTAAGATTGCAAAGAAGTGAGTGACCCGTTCTAGACTCGATTGTCTTAGCAGAACTAGCAGGTATCACATCCAAACCCTTCAGTTGCCGAAGAACCAAGGAAAGAACACTATGATCCGATGGTTGCAAAAATTGATACAGTTTACAAGATTAGGAGAATACAAGATTGATATGGATCTTGATGAATCTGATATGCCCCAAGTGATGATAGATTTGCCCCAAGCAATGAGGACTTTTTTTATGAATCAGTAACTAGACATGATTGTTTGTCTTGATTACTGATGAAAGATTGATAGAATTTGATTTACAGACTTTGAATTGATGTGCAATACCATGCCCCCTTCGGGATTAAAATTGAAATCTGACAAGAAAAGTCAGCGTTGAGAGTTTAGAAGCATGTTAATTGATTTGAGAAGTGGTTATACACGTTCAAGAGCGCATTCTGCATCGTTTAGAGGTCCTGGAGACCAAATTTGACTAGGTTAAACCATGAGGTGACCATAGTTGACCAAGTTGAAATTTTGATAGTTTGATGTAAGATAATCAATTAAGTTGAATTCTAGATTTCTATGATAATTGAAGGTTGATTATGCAAGCAGTTAATAATATGAATGATCTCAGATTTGAATTTTGATCCCGAAAAAGGATTCTACTTGCTGCTTCGTTGGAGGAACCTTCGTGTGAGATTCAGCTCTTGTTAGATTTGAAGAATTGATATGAAGAATCATTTAAGCATTGAAGTTTGTTTAGTCATTGTGAGATCATGCAAAGATGAAAAATGCAAAGAGACATGCAAAATGAAATGCAACCTAAGACCTAGGACCTAGTCACTGATCATATGTTGATTTGTTATCATCATTGAACTTTTAGGTAACCGGATAAATCAATACAATGCCCACTAGCTATGAAACCATAGACATATGAATATCGATTTGTATGCGCAAGAATCAATACAACACCCACTGATTATGACAACCATGGATATATGAATATTGATTTTATTTTTGGAATGTCGGAATTAGATATAAGCACCAAGGCACAAGCGCCACGATGACCTGAATATCATGTCCATTTTGATATAGCAATTTGTATAAGCATCAAAACATAAACGTCGTGATGACCTGAATATGCCTTGCATGGCAAACACATCAAATAGTCAAGAGATCATTCTAAATCCAATGTGAATTACCCGTAGTGACCCTTTATCGTTCACATCCTTAGGCAAGATCGTGTTTCACAGTAGGAGAAAGAACTCACTCAAAAAGACAATAGTTAGATCAAACTTCCTTGAATTTTCTGAGTATTAATGGTCGAGGTATGCATGGCCATCTAATTCGAGATAGAGGCTCTTATAGTCGGACACCATTTCAATCTGGAATTTCCAAAGTTGTTAGATTTTCACATACAAGCAGAAGACAAAGAAAAGATTATGCCCCCAGTCATCACTCTCTAAATCCTATAAAGGACATCATCGAAGAGCTCGAAGGGACACAATATGCAAAAATCTCAATGCGAATCAGTAAGCATACAAGGAGATAAAAGCATGTAAAAAGCATAGATTGTTTTCAGTTGAGTTTTGATGTTTGATTGCATTGTTGTAGATGCAAAATCCTTTTTGGAGACAAGACTGACTGACTGACTCAGATATAGCTTCAAAGGACTTTGACTAGATATGATCCGTCTAAGATACATGGGAGACCATAAGATATGACATTGATTGCCCCCAAGTGTTAAACATTGATAGGATACAGACACTTGAGCTGGTTGGTGTATCGACCGACTTATTGAAAACTGGAAATGCAGAAACAAACCGGGAGGTATGTACAAACTAAAGCAAGACTGAAAGCTAGGAAAGACCAAGATTGCACTGATAGATGGAGCATTTGGAACAAGTGGCACCCATTTGCCGAGTTTTCACCATCTTGGTAGAGATTCTATTTTTGCTACCAAGGCGCTTGTTTCCAGGTTTTCACCAAGGCACTTTTGTTTTTTGTTTTTTTTTTGTATTTTTCATTTTTCAAATTTTTTTTTTATTTTTTTATTTTTTTGTGAATCATCAAGGCACCTATTGCTAGGTTTTCACCAAGATGTTCATTTTTTAGGACTTTTTTAGATTTTTAAGATTTTTTTAAGGACATTTTACCATAGACTGAATGCCTTAGGCGTAGAATTTCTTCAGATGGAGAACGTTGATTAGTTCTCAGAGCTGTTCTCCTTCAGTCATTGAGAGTTGATAGGCACCAGAGTCAAAAGTAGCAGTGATTACAAAGGGACCCAGCCAATTGGCTTCGAACTTTCCCTTGCGTTCTCGATGTGATTGATTTTTAGGATTCTCTCTCAAAACTAGATCGCCAACCTAAAATTCTCTGTGTCTGACTTTCTTGTTGTAGCCTCTAGACATTCTCTTTTGATATACTCTGAGATGATCATATGCTGCTTGTTTGCGCTCATCTAGTAGTTCTAGTTCTTGTAACCTAGACGCTCTGTAGTCATCATCAGTTACTAGACCATGCATTCTGATTCTTAGTGATGGGATTTCAACCTCAATATGTAGTACCGCTTCAAACCCATAAACTAAAGTGAAAGGTGTAGCCCCAGTAGGTGTTCTGATACTTGTTCTGATACTGATTCTGATACTAGTTTTGATAATTGTTCTGGTACTGGTTCTGATACTAATTATGATACTGATTCTGATAATTGTTCTGATACTAGTTCTGATATTGGTTCTGATACTGGTTCTGATACTTAGTATACTTGATAGCTTCTTTTTCCATTGCAAAATCCCAAGCAAGATCATATAGTGCAGTCCCAATGTCTAGCAAGGTGGAGAACAAGAGGGATTGGCAAGTTGGTGGAAGAGATGGAAGACAAGAGAATAAAGGACAATGAAGGGAAGAAATCCTCAAGGGAAAACTTCTCAAGAATACTCAAGCTAGGGAAAAATTGTCATGTAAAATGCATTTGGACAAGCAATGAAAGGCCATCATAGGATAAGTCACAATAGCGTAATGCCAAAGAAGGAAATGATATAGTCCAAAGGAGTAGACATGTCAAGAGGCTTCATAGCATCGTGTTTTACTCTTCTTCTTTTTTTTAGATCAAGACCAAAGGGGAAAAGGATAGTGATAGGAAAAAATGAATGGAGGAAGATGGATATGAAGGTTAAACATGGAAGAAATGAAAATAAGATCATCGTAAGATAGCTCAAAAAATAGCCAAATGTTTGTGTATAGATCAACATTATCAAGATCAAAGAGAGAAGATGAAATGGATGAAATATGTAGAAGAACTACGCATGATGCCTGATTGCCAGGTTTTCATCATGGTACTTATCCAAGGCACCACAAAGGAGTGGTTTTCACCATAGGATGAATTTATTTCTCTTTACTTTTGCTACCAAAGCGCCTGTTTCCAAGTTTCCACCAAGGCACATTTTCAATTTTTATATTTTTCTTTTAGGGAAGAAGGCAAGCTTTTTAGATAATGCTCCTTGAAAGGATAAAGCATGATATACAAAGGATTCAAAATGATATGCTCAAAGATGCTGATAGAGAAAGGGAGATGGAAGAGAAAAATGGAGGATAAAGTTTTATGTAAAGCGAGTGAGGTTGGAAGATAGGAAGAATAGGCAAATGAGGAAAAAGGATAGAAGGTAGAAGGATAATGCATGGAAGGATTGTAAAAGGGTAGGTGGAAAGGAAGGCAAGATCAATGTCAACACATACCTTGAAGGGTGGTAAGAGGATGGAGGAATCATGAATGAAGGAATACGTGAAGGAATATGGCAAATGGATAGCAGAGGTTGTGGTTTAGGCACATGGAATGGAGGAATGCTTTTGGAAGAAGATGAAGTGGAAGTCTTTGGAAGCTTGAATGTCAACTTCACTTGTTGCTCAACACTAGACTCTTTCAAGAGAGACTTTGGAATCCATATAGCCGTAGGCTTTTTATTTCCTTTTGATGATCTAGAGAGAATATCTTCAATGATGGATTTTGGAACCCATACTTGTCTTGTAGTTTTTTTCTTAGATATCTCTTTTGAATTTATACCTCCATGTCGATTAAAGGAGACATGGTGATCTTCTTTTTTGACGGATTCTTGTATTGCTTATTTTTCTTGTATTGAACATTCAAGTTACTTCTGAAAGACTTGGGACTTGTGGAAGAAGGAGGATATGACTGGTTTAGATGGATGGGTGGATGAAAAGGATTCAAGGGTATGCATCTATGTTGATCTTGAGGAAAGATAGGAGATGGAGGTATGTAAGGACCCAAGATGGATGGCGAATTAAGAGAGTTAGGAGGGGAAAATGAAGGGACATAAGGACCCAAGATGGAAGGCAGATGTGAAGCTCTTAGTAGTGGTGGAAGAGGTTCAAGGATAGATGTGGAAAACACAAAAGGATAATCAACAAGTTCATCAGCATCTATATGAAAACCAAGGATATCAGCAACTTTAGAGTGAGCATTAGAATTTTCAATAGAATCATGGACATCTTGAATATGAGCAGCTTCTTTGATTGTATTGTTCAAAGCTTGCAAAGACTTAGGAAGAGTAGAAAGTGGAAGTGAACATGGAGTGGTAGAACAAGAAGATGGAAGACTTTGATCTTGACAAGGATCTTTGGATAGCATAAGTACATAATTTTTCTCTTGATTTTCAATAGGCTTAACATTAGAAGTAACAACACCATTTTTACCAACCTTAATGGAAGTATCATCTTTGGAAAGTGGAAGTGGGGTAAGGTTATTTTGATTGTCAATAAGCTCAACAGTGTAAGTAGTAAGTTGATCTTGCTTAGGAGAAGACTTAAGACATGGTTGAATGCATGAAAAAGGGTCTGTAGGATCAAAAGAACCCTGAGGCGGATAAGAGACATCGTGAAAAGGAGTGGATGACATGGAGGGTTCTTGATCTTGATCTTTCTGTATGTTATTTTCTTCATCATTTGTAGAGTCCTCTTGACATGGAGCCACTTCTAAGGACAAGGAAGCATGTTGGGATTGTATGGATGACTTTGGAAGAGATGGTGAAGGACTAGCTGAAGTAGGCATTGTAGCGTATGAAGGCTTAGGATCTTTAGGTTTATCATCATTGAAAGTATTTGCAGCCAGGTGAATAGTTAGCTTGAGTTTCTTTAAGAGGTAGCCCTGGAGGATAACTATACCAAACCGCATGAAAAGTATCAGGGCTTGTGTCAGATGAAGGTTCTGTGAAAGATTTGAAAGACTCGGAAGCTTTAGGAAATGTACGAGTATTGGAGGAAGTAGGGGATGGAAGGGAACCATCACAAGACAAAGGTCCAACATTAACATGATCTTGCTTGAGAAGATAATCTTTATTTTCAGCCTGAGAGTTCTTAAAGGAGAGATCCTTATAGTATTGATGTTTCAAGCTAGCACGATGCATTTTATAGTCCTCAGTAGTAGTAGATGGATCATAATCAAGGTATTGTCCACAAAAGCCATCAAAATCTCTTTCAAAATCAAAATCATATGGATCACCATCGTGATCTATCCAATGTGATAGCCCATTTGTAGTAAGTAGGAACGAACGACGAGGAGGATTCTTAGGAACAAAGGTGTCATAGGTATCATTACATTGTCTATCATCATAGTCATCATAGTCTCCAAAGCTAGATGTGTCACTCTCCGTGGAAGAGGTATCATAAGGGTTTTCACGTTGCTCACATTTTATCTGAGGGCATGGTGACATGTATAATTCTTTATCAAATGGAAAAGAGCATAGAGTTTCCATGGAGAACTCTTTAGGTTCCTTTTCTTTCTCAAGTTTGTCAAGTTGGACTTGCATAGCTTGCAGCTACTTCATCATAGCGGTGATTAAAGCTTCTTCCTCTTGTGTACTGATTCTTTGAGACATGTGTACTGATTCTCAATAGCTATTGCTCTGTTCTTGACACAGTGATTTGTTCGATAGATTCTAGAGTTAGGCTGAAAAAGCTAAGTATCTGGCAATTCTGACAATTTTTTGACAACTTTCAAAAATTTTCCAAATGACACTCTGCAGACTCGTACGACAGTTGGGTAGCAATAAAATGACAGTTGAAAAACTTGTACGACAGTTGGGTAGCAATGAAACTATAGTTGAAAATCTCATACGACAGTTGCAAGATTTTGACTTTGAGAATTTGTTGGCATGGAAACTCATATGACATTGGGTACTCAATCATACGATAGATGGGTTGCAATGAAATGACACTTGATAGAAACTCGTATGACTTTTTGACCTCCTGAGATGACTTTTGACTCTAGAAAAGGATTTTACTTCAATTTTTACAAAATTTTGAGTTTTCATATTCGGATTGTTTGCAAATTTCAATGTCCAAATTTGAAGATTGTAACAGATTTGATCATTTTTAATAGCCAAGTAGATAAACAAGCACATAGAATAGCAAGCAAGTGATTTCAAGCACATCTGAAAATAATGAACAAGGGCAAAGGCAACCTTGTACATGAACAATCAAATGACCAAATTGTGCTAATCCTTGAGAGTATGAATTGTGTATGTTCTTAAAAGTTTTGCAATAACACACATATACCTGAAAGTGAAAAATTGACCTCTCTAGGGTTTTTAGTAATGGTTTGACTCTAAAACTTTTATGATTCAAAGGGGTGAAATCCTATCCCGGTGCACTAGGGTTTTGACACAATCTGAGAACTTAATCTTCAGGAGCTGTTAGGGAGATCTAACAACCCAACAATGAACCATACCCATGGAGATTTCTTCCACAAGGACATTTATATAGCGGCTGTCACTACCATGGTGAAAATGGCTATTACCGCTTGAGGTTCCGTCAACGTAGTTTGCCCTGTGAAGGGATTGTCCGCTACGGTTAACCCTCTCTAAAGGTGACTCATAAATTTATACCACAAGGGGACTTGGCTCCAGATCCAAGGTTTTTGACACCTTTTCACTTTTAACCCAAACAAAGCAAGCAGATTAATCCGACACGCTAAGACAAAGTTTTGTTCCACCAAGGTCTGTGATATCAACTCTACATGATCTATCAACCTCTCCAGGGAGAGAATGTATCAATCAATAAGAGAAGATGCACTAACCAATTTTGATTCACCAAAGCTCGTGATATCAACCCCACGTGATCTATCAACCTCTCCGGAGAGAGAATGTGTCGATCAACAAGAGAAGACGCACTAACCAAGTTGAATGTGAAATGCACTAAGTATCCTCCCTACCTACAAGGATTTTGTCGTCAAGAAAGATTTCTCTAGGAATCCAATCTCTCAAGAATCACGAATAGTGTTCATAGGGCCTAATTACTATGTGAGCACAGATATATTCCCGAAAGCAAATCTACCAAAAGTACCCAAAAAGCAGAAAGAGGAACACTTAACGCTTAAAGTGAATATGAGATGAGTCCACAAGGTGGAACACTTAACACCTCACACAAGCTGAAAATGAGTCCCCAACTTAGAAAACAAGTGAGTTCCTAAAAGCACAAAAGGGTTGTCAAGTGGAACACTTAACGCTTCTATCCTGTTGACCCCTCCCCTTTATGGCACTGAGATTGCAACCACGGGGCGGAAATGAGGGGCCGGCGGATTAGTGAGTCCAATAACCCAAGATAGCAATCAAGATCAATCACAAGTATTCTAAGACTACTTGATGAATCCTTAAGGGGTCACAACCTAATATCAATTATGCAAGTGTGTAGAAATATATCAAAGCATGAAAAGATGCACACAAGCCAGTCACAACCTAATATCAATTATTAGCTTGAGAAGAATACCTTAGATCCAACGCTCTGCAATCCAAAATTTAGCACACGTCCGAAAGTACAAAACCAAGACAAATCAACAGCAAACTGTAAGCATTAGAAATCAATAATCTAAAAGTACAAATATACAAATTCTATGATCAAATGGCAAAATTTGAAAATGAAACCAACATGCTTGGATTTGGCTTGGAAAGAGCTTTCCAATGATATATCACACTTAAACTTTCAATACCATATGTGAAAATTTCACAAAAAATGGGTGCCAGTTTTCCAAAAAGGCACGGATTCTGAAAGCACCAAAATTTTCAAAAAAAACAAATCAGAAAATAGAAAGTCGGCGTGATCAAAATAGGCATAGGCGTGATTGAAATGAGCATAGGCGTGACTGAAATGTGCCCAGGCATGATTTAAATACTCATAGGCATGATTTAAATACTGATAGGCGTGACTGAAACTGGCAGATGCGTGACTGAAACTGTCACATGCGTGAGCAGAATGCTTGTAGGCGTAAGCAGAATTCTTGTAGGTGTGAACAAATTTCTCGTAGGCATGATCAGATCACTTGTAAGCATGAACAAATTGCCTGTAGGTGTGAACAGATTGCTTGTAGGTGTGATTAGATTTCTCGTAAACGGTGTCAAATTGTTCGTAAGCGGCTTCAAATTTCTCATAGGCAGCGTTTTTCCTGTTTGCGGAAAAATGATGAAAAAGTGATGCCGAAAATATATAAAATTTGATAAAAATGAAGAGAATGAGGCTCAAGGCCCCACAGTGGACGCCAAAAATGTGTGTGTGAAAATTGTACCTGATCTGTAAACACAACACTCAGTAAAATATTAGAGGTTAGCTATAATCAAAATTGTGCAAAATTGAAATCTAATCTAACCAAGTGATTTACTGCCTTCTAGTAGGTGCGAGATTAATGTTCTCAAATTGTTATCGAGATCAGTGACCTAGACAACACCTAAACAAAGGATTTGAATGCAATTGATCTAGATATGAATTGAATGCAATTAATCTATTTTTTTGGTATTTTCTATGCAATAAGAATGAAAAAAACTTGATATGAAATCTAATCTATATGAAATTGATCTGCTAAAATGATCTAACAATGATATGAAAAAGAATCTAAATGAATGTAAAAAAAAATAAAATTGATCTCACAATAGCTTTGATTCGCAATAAGCTTTGATTCTTCCAATTGCAATTCTCCAGCATAATTGTGCAAAAATATGAGATGCTTGGATGCAAATTTGAGAGATGATTGAGAGATGAATTATGAAGAGTTGAGCCTTGTTTTTATAGAAATCCAAGGCTTTGGAGGTTGTGAAAGAAAGCCATAAATCACTCAAATAACTCAGGTTGATTTTTGAGTTATTTTTAAATAACAGATAATTAAGTCACAAAAATCATGCAAAAGCACAGTTCAACTCGAATTAGAAGTTTAGATCCACTTTAAAACTCAAAAAGATGTTGAGTTTCAAAAAGCTAACAACTTGTATTGATTTTTCAATTTTGAGTTTAACTGGTCCTTGAATGTGCACATGGATAATTATGATTTAATAAATAAATAAAGTGATTTATTCTCAACTTAACTGCTTTTTGAAATAAAATAATTAATTTATGGGTTAATTAACTATTTTACCAAACTTTTATTAAAAATTATATTATTAAATAATGACAACATGCTTTAATTAATTAAATAAGAATTTAATCAATTATTCATAGGAATTTTGATTTATTGTCAAAATTAAATAATACAATTAATAATAGATAGAATTAAATTTAATTAAACAATTAAGTGGCAAATATTAAATCTAATTAATTAAATATGCAAAATATTTAATTAATCAAATTTTAGGATAAATGTGATTTATTGCCAAATAATTATAAAATTAAAGATAATTATGATGATTAAGAATATTACTAGGAATATTCTCCGATGCAGAATTTAAGATAATCAATTATGATTCGATGATGTTTAGATGTGCCTTAGATTAGGACTTTGATGTCGATTTCATTTGAATTGAAGATGTAGGAGATTAATGAACTTATAGCCCATCTTTGAGGTATTACAAAGCTAACCTTCACTTGGCTGCAAATACTTCTAATAATGCTAAATCTAAAGAGCCTAAGCCTTTATGCACTATAATGCCTACTTCAGCTATTCCTTCACCATCTCTGCCAAAGTCTTCCATACAACTCCAACCTGCTTCCTTGTCCTTAGAAGTGGCTTCATGTCAAGAGGACTCTAAAACTGATATAGAAAAGAATATAAAGAAAGATCAAGATCAAGAACCCTCCCTGTCATCCAATCCTTTTCATGATGTCTCTCATCCGCTTAAGTCTTCTCCTAAGCAAGTGTATGAAAATTAGTTGGATACTATTCTAAATGATGAATTAACTAATAAAATGGTTAATAAATTTATCTAATAAGCAAACTACAATGAAGAATGCAATAACAAATGAAACCAAATTAACAATTTACCTTCACCTAGAAATGCAGCTTGTCTCCATTGTCCTCCTAGCTTTGATTTCTTGAAGATGTTGAGCTCTTAGATTTCCAAATGAAGCTCTTTCCCAAGATGATCCCAAAGTGTGGAGATTGAATGAAATGAGTGCACAATTAAAACTTGATTATGCAAATATGGTGGATGAAATGCAAATGATGGGATGATAATATGGATGCTTGGATGCTTGATTGCTTGGATGCTTGAATGCTTGTTCTCAAAAATACCTATTAGCTTTCAAATGGAAAATAAGGCTCCTTTTATAAAGTTTTGGAGGATCTAGGCCTAGGTGGCAGAATCCTACGGTTGAGAATGAATGGTGGAAGATCCTAGGGCTAGCATTGACTTGGTTGAAGGAGTTGAGAGAAAGGGGGATGTAGTTGGAATGTGAGAGAAAGAATAGGGATGATATTCCTCTCACATTGACATGGAGGAGAAGAAGGTGGAAGGGAAAGACACATGTCAAGTGTCTCACAAAGACCAGAGAGAGAAAGAGGGAGAGACCTTTTCCTCATGAGGACTCTTTGCACAAGTGTCCTATGAGTCACCCTTGACCCTTAGAGGTGGCTTGAGAAGCCCCTTAGGAATAGGAAATGTCTCTTGACTTGGTTGTTGAGAGGACAAGTGGTCATGAGACCAAGTCCTATGAGGCCACATAGCCCTTAAGAATAGGACATGTGTGGGTGAGGATAAATATGAATAAATAATTAATAATAATTATTTATCTTAGCCAAGGTGATGTGTCAGGTGACTAGGTGGATGAAGTGGACTAGGGGATTTAGTCATATTTAGGTGATTGTGTATTTAATTAAATCACTTTAATAGACTTTTTTAGAAGACTTAGGATATAGAATTAGACTATAGTGAATTTATTAAATAAATTAAATAATTTACTTAATAAATAGAGGAAATAAATATTAATTAAATAATAAATATTTAATTAATTTATCAAGTCAATAATAATTAAATAATAAATATTTAATTAATTAATGAAGCCATTTTTAGGTGTATATAGCAAGATCAAGCTACTACTTACACTGCTGAGCTTATTGATGATAGTGATGTTACTTCCAATGTTAACCCTATTGAAAATCAAGAGAAAAATGATACGCTTGTGCTATCCAAAGCTCCTTGTCAAGATCAAAGTTTTCCATCTTCTTGTTCTACCACTCCATGTTCACTTCCACTTTCTACTCTTCCTAAGTCTTTGCAAGCTCTGAATAATCCTATCGAAGAAGTTGCTCCTATTCAAGATGTTCATGATTCTATTGCAAATCCTAATGCTCACTCTAAAGATGTTGATGTCCTTGGTTGTTATATAGATGATGATGAACTTATTGATTATCCTTTTGTATCTTTCACATCTATCCTTGGACCTCCTCCACCACTATCAAGGGCTTCACGTCTTCCTTCGATCTTGGGCCCTTATGTCCCTTCACTTTCCCCTCCTAACTCTCCTAATTTGTTATCCATTTTGGGTCCTTACGTCCCTCCATCTCCTATCTTTCCTCAAGATCAACATAGATGCATACCCTTGAATTCTTTTCAACCACCCACCCATCTAAACCAGTCATATCCTCCTTTTTCTTTCACAAGTCCCAAGTCTTTTGGAAGTAACTTGAATGTTCAATATAAGAAAAAGATGCAATACAAGAATCCATCAAAAAAAGAAGATCACCATGTCTCCTCTAATCGACATGGGGGCATAAAGACAAAAGAGATATCTAAGAAGAAAACTACAAGACAAGTATGGGTTCCAAAATCCATCATTACAGATATTCTCTCTAAATCATCAAAAAGAAAGAAAAAGCCTAAGGCTATATGGATTCCAAAGTCTCTTGAAAGATTCTCATGTTGAGCAAAAGGTGAAATTGACATTCAAGCTTCCAAAGGCTTCCACTTCATCTTCTCCTAAAAACATTCTTCAATTCCGCACACCAAAACCACAATCTTTGCTATCCATTCACCATGTTCATTCACGGATTCCTTCATTAAAGTTTCCTCCATCCTCTCACCACCCTTCAGGGTATGTGTTGATGTTGATCTTTCCTTCCTTTCCATCTACCCTTTCACAATCCTTCCATTCATTATCCTTCTACCTTCTATCATTTTTCCTCATTTTCTTATTCCTCCTATCTTCCAACCTCAATCGCTTTACATAAAACCTTATCCTCTATTTTCTCTTCCATCTCCCTTTCCCTATCAACATCTTTGAGCGTATCATTTTGAATCCTTGGCATATCATGGTTTATCCTTTCAAGGAGCATTATCTAAAGAGCTTGCCTTCTTCTAAAAGAAAAAAAAGAAAAAAAAAGAGAAAAAAAAGAAATGAAAATAAAATTGAAAATGTGCCTTGGTGAAAACCTGGAAACAGGCACCTTGGTAGTAAAAGTAAAGAGAAATAAATTTGTCCTATGATGAAAACCACTCCCTTGTGGCACCTTGGATAAGTACCATGATGAAAACCTGGCAATCAGGCATCATGCGTAGTTCTTCTACATATTTCATCCATTCCATCTTCCATCTTTGATCTTGGCAATGTTGACCTTATACATGAACATTTGGCTATCTTATGAGCTATCTTACGATGATCTTGCTTTCATTCCAGTCATGTTTAGCCTTCATATTTATTTTCCTCCATTCATTCTAGTCTTTCGCTATCCTTTTCCCCTTTGGTCTTGATCTAAAAAAAAAGAAAAAAAAAAGAGTAAAAAATGATGCTATGAAGTCTTTTGACATGTCTACTCCTTTGGACTACATCCTTTCCTTCTTTGGCACTACACTTTTGTGAGTTATCCTATGCTAGCCTTTCATTGCTTGTCCAAATATGCTTTACATGACAATTTTTCCCTGGCTTGGGTACTCTTGAGGAGTTTGTCTTTGAGGATTTCTTCCCTTCATTCTCCTTCATTCTTTTGTCTCCATCTCTTCCACCAGCTTTCTAATCCCTTTTGTCCTCCACCTTGCTAGACATTGGGACTACACAATGCAATCTTGCTTGGGAGTGTGATGCCCATTCTGTCTGGGGGCATCCTTTGTATATATTTATTGATCTTGAAAAAATACCAAAAAAATTCATATATGATGTTGAAAAATTCTAAAAATCAGAAAATGTCCTGAAAAAATGATCATCTTAGTGAAAACCTGGCAATAGGTGCTTTGATGTATCTCAAAAAAATTATATATTCCAAAAATACCAAAAAATTCAAAAATTCAAAAATTCAAAAAAATTAGAAAAAGTACCTTGGTGAAAACTTGAAAATAGGCGCCTTGGTAGCAAAAAATACAAAAAAATTACCAATTACCAGTCAAATACTATAACAGTTACCGATCAAATCTAACATGTAACATGTAAAGAATGATAACAAACAAATATCACAATCAACACATAACACAAGAGATTTAACGTGGAAACCCTGTAAAGGGAAAAACCACCTGGGACCGACAACCCAAAATTGTTCACTCTTCTGAAGTGAGGTCAGTTAAGACCCAACCCTGTTAAAGGTTTACAAACACACTGTCAGGTGTGACCTTGTTAGAAGATTTTAGACTAGAAGTTATCATCCAACTAGCATTCACTATGGGGTTGACAGGATAACAATGTTCATTCTATAAATGAAACACCATAAGACTTTCAGAGTCCACTCGGTTAAGAGATTTTGATTTTATACAATGGTTAAATATGTAACAGTAAATGACCTGCCTTAATACAACTTCAATTGCATATTATAGATCAATATTCAGTCCATACAAATCCTTCTGATCAATATTTCACTTCAAATTCAATACTATATCAACTTACTATCTGTCGGTAATTGCTCTCTGTAGCTTGGTAATTGTTCTGCAGTTCGGTTCTTACTAATCAGTATGATCAGAATGCATGAAAACCTTGTTCACGCGATATTCTTGTAGCTTCTACTTCTTCCGGCCTCCTTATGTAAAGAAATTATGTTCTCTTATATAGACAGGTAAATCATTTTCTTCTCCACCATCAGATTTTTTCGCTTAACCACATTCATAGATTTTGTCACTTCAAACTTTCTTGGCTGATGTGGCAATAACACATTTCAATCTGCTCTATTAGATCTTCTTTTAATTTTGTTAGTCGTCGATCTTTATAATAAACATTATCCGTTATCACTGAAATCAAGGTACTTTACAGCTCATCAATCTTATCGGCTAAACTAATCATTTAATTCATTATGTTCCGCTCGGTTAACAAAGAAATGTGTTAGTGAACACTGCTCGGTTAATACTGTGATCGGTATACACTACACTCCGTCAGTGTATACTAGAATTGCTTCATTTACTGACAACACTGCTTTGTATCTTTCAGCTCTATACTTCATCATAGATGAATGCAACATAATAAAGTCAATATCATCAAGTCATAGACTCATCAACAAGTTACTCAATGTGTTCCTTATCCTCATCTGTCATGTACATCTTTCCTCATGTAGATTTCTCTATTCTTCATCTCTTTCACCTTTCTTCAGATGTATCGGTATAGTAACTTACAAGATAAGTGTCGTCAAACTAGTTGACATCAATGACAATATAATACTGATTTAATCATATTACATATATAATCAGCAACTCCTTAGTGATCCTGTAATCACAGATTCTTCAATCAGATTCCAAATCAGTTGTAGTTCAACACTTCTCTCACCTTTTGCAACAACTGTTTTGAAAATTATTTTGATTTCACATTTATCTCAAAGAAAACTAACTTGAAATCCTTTATTTCATAGCTAACTTGCACTCAAAAGACTATCCCTTATGCCTTTAACATAATAAACATAACTACCTTTGTGCTTCATGTCAATAGAGATAGTCCTCTTACGAAAAATAGATGTAGAGCCTTTGTTTGCAAAAGTGCTTGATCCTCCTTCATAGCTCTCAAGGTTTGTGAACAGTCTTTTGTCTCCTATCATATAATTTGAACAATTGAAATTAATGATCCAAGATTTTGATTCTTCCAAAGCATTAAGAGCAGTCTACAGAGTTTCTTCTATAGCATTTTTTCTTCCAGATCTGTCATTGTCTTCTTTTTTAATATCCAAGAACAACATTTCATCATTTGAAAAAAATCCCTTTTTCATCTTTCTCATTGTTAGCCTTCCTATTATCTTCTCTAAAGGGAGCAACATAATGGCCTACTCTTCCATAACTGAAAACATTTGAAGGGTAATTTACTTTTATATTTTTTAGAGCCTTTCTTCAATCTTCTGACAAAATTAGCTTCAACTTCATATAACTCACCACATGACTCAAATTCATCTTCAATCTTCTTTGCAACCTTGAAAGAAATATCTTTTCTCTCAGTCCTGAATACCCCATTTATAGATATCTCAAAGGCAATAAAAATGTCATAAATATCATCTAGAGAATATTTCTCCATGTCTTGACTTTGTTATATAGCAATTAGTAGTGTGTCATAAGGCTTAGCCATGGACCTCATCAAAGATTCCACCAATACCTTTGATTGCACTAACAACTACATTTACTTTATGTAAATATCCTTCCAAGTCCTCATCTCCAGACATCTTCAACTTCTCAAACTTATGCTTCAAATTTTGCAACTTGGTCTTCTTTTCACTTTCATATATGCTACCCAAATTTTCCAAGACATCAAATGTAGTTTTGCGACCCGTAACCTTCATTAGTTCAAAATTACCTAATCCACTAATAATAACATTCCTTACCTTCTCATTTTTCTCATGATCTCATATCTCATCTGCAGTAGGAGGAGCACTAGAAGCAAGAAGAACGTATTACTTCTTGATATTATCAAGAACTCCATAGGGCATAGAGCCCAAATGGGATATCATTCTATCATTCTAGAAGGTGTAGTTAGTTACACCAAATTTAGGTACAATTCTTCCATGATCTTTTGCCATCCTAGATTTGCCTCAAGTGGTTAAGCTTCTTCTAGAGGAGCCTTGCTCTGATAGCACTTTTTGAACACCACTAGATGTTGAGAGGGGAGGTGACTTAACATAACAAAACTTAACTCAAATTATATCAATTCTTTTGTAGTTAAATGGAACTATCCAATTTAAAAAGATATTCAATGAAGGTACACATAAGAACATTAGTTTTACATGGAAAATTCAATGCAGGAAAAAGCATGATGAGAATCTTACTCATAATATGTGAATGATAATTACAACGATTTAGGCTAGATGCCAAGGAACTCATTGTTCTTGAAGTTTAGGTACATTTCCAAGGAACTTACTATCCCTAATAAATAGATCTACATAGAGATACCAAAAAGACACGTTGTCCTCTAGAAAACACAATAAAAATATGACAAAATAAAATGTATAGGGTCTCTTGATAAATCGTTGTAGATTCTTTGTCAATTTCTACAATTCATACATCTTCTCTTTCTCAACTCTTCCACATTATCATCACATTTGATCCCTTAATCTGAATTCATCACATATCATTTGACATATGATTAGCATGAAATCCTTACATCCACTCATGCCATAATCCTCCATCACATTCAAATTTATTCTTGTTTTCCCATTAGAATTACAAACAAGTCGACCTTAAAAAAATAGGCAATATTTACTCAAAGTCAACCAAAATAAGCTTCCAAAAATAATATGGTCCACCCTAGGAGATAAAGGGAACCCAAACATATCAAAACACTTCATCTAAATATGTCTTCATTAAATTACATCCATGGCAACACTCTACTAATTTGGACCCAAATGTAACATGTAGAAAATCATTAAAGAACATATTACCAGTCGACCCATAACATCCTCCAATATACACCTCATAATTGGAAACCAAACACACCTTGGAATAATCTTCATTAGCCTCTTGATTCAATATTCAACACATATATGGACCATAGGACCTAAATCCATTCAACACAAATCACTGTGATGGCTAAAGATCTTCACATACAATGACAACATACCTAAAGTTATATATCTTCACTTGCAAAGAAAATAAACCTGAGATCTTTGAACTTAAGCATTGCACAAACCATATGAACATGTCCACCAAACCCCCATCCTGAAATTCCAATGTAGAGAAATGCAAGGTATTCTCAAAGAATGTTCAACCTATTTCTAACACTACTCTTTCTATTAGAAAACCAAGAAACATCTCTTCATCTACATAATAGTTGGTGACCTAATAACATTATAGTGCAACATAATCAGAACAAACCAATTATATCCAAGACAAAAAAAACCTCCATCACCATATGCATACCATCTTCTCATAATAGCTTCAAGTACTCTTTCCTACATATTCCAACTTGTCATAGTTCTATATCTCAAATATACCCTAGATTTTCTTAGTGTAATCATTTCAAATTTTCTTCATCAACAAGCTAACAAACATATTCACAACCTCAACAACAAGTCTTCAAACCTTCTTCATCAATAATTTTCACCAATGCCACATGGGATGTTGACATCAATGGAAACTTAAATTATACTTCTATCTTGGTCTCACCTATGGGCCTAGTTATGGGGAGTTGGTGATAGATGGCATGCTTATACCTTTACTACATGTATGGCTATTTATTCCGGTCCTCCATGTCCTCCATTTCCTCCTCCTCCTTGACCATCATCCCCTTCACCTCATCCACCCTACTCATCATGAGCTACCATCCTCCTAACAGACCTCTTGGATTATGGTGACTATTCATCATTGAACCTAGGGATAGGTTCTCTTGGCCTTGTTAATTAAGGTGTTCTATGAGCTATATACCATGCCTCAAACTATGTTCTCATACTTGTATTTTCATTATCTTATCTTAAATATCATGGATGAGGCCTAAGACTCTATAAAAATAACATCAATTACCAAGTTAGGTCTCCATTTAGGTTTCTCCCTATGAGTCCTCATATACACCACCATCCCATGGGGCATCCCTTGTATTTGACCAAATTATCTCAATACCTAGTTCTCGAGATGTTACTTAATCACATAAGGTATCACATCAAGTAAATATTGCACCTGGTGTTAATTTTATAGCTATTTCGGATTCTAAAATATTTAAATTATATCATTAATTTAATTTAAATATATATCAAAAATTATATTTATAAATATAATTATGTGCCTTGCAACTTAAATTAAGGTCTCAGCCCCTTTTCCCACACCTTTCCATATTGGCGCCAAAACAATAAATTTCAAGGTGGGTCAACCTACATAAAATATCATTTGATCATCATATATAAAGGTTGTCTTGAGGAATCTAAGAATATATTCACATACACTGTTGTTGATATGTGATCTTATCAGAGATATAGGTGAACTTCTCCTTAAAGATCATTAATGCAACATATATCTAATAGAGAATCATTGGTGACTGTGATTCCTTATACACAATGAATCCTTGGTGACTAAGATTCCTTCTCACAATGAATTCATGGTGGCATGAGGCTATGACTTCTTATTAATAGTGAATTCATAGTGGTAGAAAATTATGGACTAAGATACTATTTTGTGCACACAGCAGGGATGCAATCTAGATACTAATATTATCATTTTGAATCAGGGTTGGAATCTGTGGATGAATTAGAGGTCATCTTAATTGGAAAAGTTTCATTGAATGGATATATGTTGATTTTCTTCATTGATCTATGATCCTCAGTAAATCTTCAATAGTGAATTGTGTAATATGATCTTAAAGGGCAATAACAAATAATCTATTGATGTTGGGTTTTTCCTTCTTATCAGAAGGTTTCCCAGGGTAATTGTGTTGAGTCTCTTGTGTTTTTCTATTTGATTTGTTTCAATTATTGTTCTAATTTTTTCTTTAGATATAATTACTAAAATTTTACATGGTATCAAAGCCAAGTTTGGATTAAAGTAATCACGTCTAACAATTTTATGTCAGATTTATGTGTTCTTGTTGTTGTTTCCATCATGGTGACAGGTGTTAAAGTAGAGGATAGGTTAGAGGGTGCCACTAACTTCTCCTCTTGGAAGGTTTGTATACTATTGGCATTAGAAGAAAATGATGTACTTCAATTTGTGCAAGGGACTGAACTGAAGGAACCCTCTGATGTGAATGAGTTGGTTCAACACAAGAAGTTGTTAAAGGCAAAGAAGATCCTGATTGATTCCATCAAAGATCACCTTGTTATAGTCATCTCCAAGCTATCTATAGCTCATGACATGTTCAACCAGATTGAGGGAATGTATGAGATCAACAATCTCAACAAGGATCTCACCTTAAGAAGACAACTTCTTCAAATCAAGATGGACAAGGGAGAAATGGTGATGGATTTCTTCATGAGAATTACTAAATTGAGAGACCAGATTCACACTATGGAAGGAGAAGTGCAAGACAAAGATCTAGTCATGCTTGCTCTAAATGGTTTGCCTTCATCTTGGGAACCCTTCATTCAAGGTTTGAGTGGTAGAGGTGATTTTCCTTCTTTTGATCATCTTAGAGCTGATTGTATTCAAGAAGAATCTCATTTAGATGCTAAAGGTTTTAAAAGTTATTCTTCTTCTTTAGATAACCAAGTTCTTGTAGCTAGATCCTTTAAGAAAGGTGGAAATTGGAAGACAAATCATTTTAGAAAGTATGACAATTTTAGGGATCAAGGAAATGATGATCCAAGGAAGAAGCCTAGTGATCTATCTCACATCCAATGTTTCAGATGCGACAAGTTTGGCCACTATGGAAAAGAATGAAAGGCTCATCTAAGTCACCAAGAAGCCAACTTCAATGAAGTTGATGATAAAGAAAATAAGGAAGAATTTCTTTTCATTTCCACTTTATCTAGTAATGTTCCTACTAACAGTGACACTTGGTTGATTGATAGTGGTGCTTCCAAGCATATAACATGATATAGGAGCTAGCTTATAGATTTGATTGAGAAGGAGTTTAGCCTTCATGTGGTTATAGGTGATGATGCTCAATATTCCATGAGAGGTCTCGGTAACTCTACCCTTAACTTGGATTCTGGTATTTCATTACAATTTACTAATATACTATTTGTTCCTGGTATTAAAAGGAATTTGATTTCCATTTCTGATTTAGAAGATAAGGGTTATCAAATTGCATTTTCTGAGGGTAAAGTTTTATCTTGGCCTAATAAGTCTAACATAAAATTTGCAAGAGTTATTGGTAGAAGGTTTGAAAGCCTCTACAAGCTTTCAGTTCATCCTTTCCAGACATTTATCATTTATGCAGCTGATTCTAGTGATTTGTGGCATCAAAGACTTGGTCATCTGCATTATCATGCTCTCCCTACTCTTGAAAAGATGGTAAAAGGTATGCCTAAACTTACCCATGTTCATGATTATGTATGTAAGGGTTGTGCTATAGGTAAGAGCATTAAAAGTTCTTTTTCAGAAAAGTGAATCTAGATCTAAGAAAAAACTTGCACTTTTACATTCTAATTTATGTGGTCCTATGTTTGTTGCTTCATATGGTGGTTGCTTATACTATGTTACATTTATAGATGATTTCTCTAGGAAGACTTGGATTTATTTCTTAAGGTCTAAAGAATCTAATGAAGTCTTAACTAGGTTTAAAGAGTTTAAATCCTTAGTTGAAAATCTTTATGGTAAACGTATTAAGATTCTTAGATCTAACAATGGAGGTGAGTACACCTCTGGTATTTTTTCATGACTATTGTGTAGAAGTAGGGATCAAGAGGGAGTTTGTGTTCCCTACAATCCACAACAAAATGGTATTGTTGAATGGAAGAACAAGACCATCATTGAATCATCCAAAGCCATGCTTCATGATCAAGATCTAAAGTTGTTCCTTTGGGCTGAAGCTATCAGGACTGTTGTCTACATCCAGAATAGGTGTCCTTGTAGCATTCTGAAAGACATGACTCCAGAAGAAGCATTTACTGGAGTAAAGGACATTAGTCATCTAAGGATCTTTGGAAGTCATGTCTACATTCATGTTCCTAAGAAGAAAAGAACCAAATTAGAGGTATCTAGTAAGAGAGGTATCTAGTAAGAAAGGTATACTTATTGGTTATAGTGAAAATTCTGAAGCATTTAGAAGCTATATTCCAAGACAAAAGAATGTTGAGGTAAGTAGAGATGTTACTTTTGAAGAAAACATTGCTTTAAGTAAGTCTAAAAGATCATTGATTTGATGGAAATGTTACTAATGAAAACCATGAGATGAGTATTGATAACAATGTTGAGTTTCAAAGAGAGTCTACAGATATGCCCGAACCACCTAGTCATTATGAACCTTTAGGATCTACAGAAGGTCCTAGAAATACTTCTAGGGGTAAGAAGAGGCCACTTTGGATGTAGAAAACCATTCAAGAAGATGAACAATTTTGTGCTCCTTTGGGTACTTTTCAAGAGAGTAGGAGACCTCATGCATTCTCCAACTATGTGGCTTTGATGTGTAACCTTACTGAGATTGAGCCAACCAATGCAAAGGATGTAATGGGGCAACATGAATGGAAGAATGCCATGGATGAAGAGTATGAGTCCATCATCAAGAATGATGTATGGGAGATTGTGCCCCATCCTAAAGGTAGGTCTGTTGTATCCTCCAAATGGTTATTTAAAGTTAAACATTTTGCTGATGGTAGTATAGAAAAATTTAAAGCTAGATTTGTTGCTTGTGGTTTTTCTCAAAAGGAAGGAATAGATTATGAAGAAACATTTTCTACTGTAGCTAGATATACTTCTATTAGATCTATAATAGTAATTGTTGTAGCTAAAGGTTGGAAGTTGCATCAAATGGACATCAAGACTGCTTTTCTCAATGATGTCATTGAGGAAGAAGTCTACACTAAGAAACTTGAAGGTTATGAGATACACAATAGGTAAACACATGTGTGTAGATTGAAGAAATCTTTGTATGGTTTGAAACAAGCTCCTTGTGCATGGTATGAAAGAATTGCTAAGTATTTGGTAGGATTAGGATTTTGTAAGAATCATGTTGATCCTAACATTTACTTTAAAGTTATTAATGATGAGATGTTGATTTTGGTATCATATGTTGATGATTTATTTCTAACTAGGAAAGAAGATCTTATCATTAGATGTAAAAAGGAGTTAGCTTCTGAGTTTGAAATGAAAGATCTAGGACTCATGCATTATTTTCTTGGATTAGAAGTTTGTCAAGGTACTAATGAAATTATATCAATTCAAGGAAAATATATTGTTGATTTATTGAAAAGATTTAAAATTTTGGATTGTAAATCTATGTCTACACATATGGAGACTAATCTGAAAAAGTTGAGTGCATGTGCAAAAAATTATGACTTTGCAGATGCTACAAAATATAGGGAACTGATTGGGTCCTTGATGTATCTAGTCAAAACTAGACCAGATATATGCTATGTTGTTAGTGTACTTAGCCAGTTTATGAACACTCCCAAGGTTGTTCATCTTGTTGCAGCTAAACTCATTCTAAGATATCTTCGAGGTATAGTTGACTATGGGCTGAAGTATTCTTCCACCATAATTTCCTTGGAAGAATTTTGTGATTCAGATTGGGTAGGAGATGTCATCGGAAAGAGAGGCACTTCAAGCTTATATTTTAGTTTGGAATCAATCATGATCTCTTGGGCTAGCAGGAAGTAGTCCTTAGTTGCCTTGAGTACAGCTGAAGCTGAGTATATTATAGCCAAAATTACATCTAGAGAAGCAATGTGGCTTCTGAAGCTTCTTGTTTGGATATTTGGACAACCACTAGATTCTATTGTGATCATTGTGATAATCAGAGTTGTATAAAGATGTATGTCAATCATGTGTTTCATGGTAGATCTAAACATGTGGAAACTCACTATCACTTTATTCAAGATATGGTACAGAGATGTGTCATTCAGCTAAAGTACAACACTGAAGAGCAAGTGGCAGACATCCTCACAAGGCCACTCAATAAGGTTAAGTTTGAGTACTTCTCGGAAAGGCTTGAGCTTGTAAAGATACTTGATATCGCTAAGAGGGATTCTCAGCTTTATTAATGTATCTTGTGTATGTATCTCAATTGTACCACTCTTGTGGGAAATGCAATATGGACATTGCATCTTGTTATTTTAATCTTCCTTAAGTGAAGATGTTTGTAACCACCCTTTGCGGGAAATGCAAGGTGGATGTTGTATTTTTTATTTTGGATCTTCTTTAAAAGAAGATATGTGTACCACCCTCTACGAGCAATGCAAGGTGGAATTATAATTGTTCAAATTTTTTACCATCCTCTACGGGAAATGCAAGATGGTATTGTAATAATTTCTTATAAGTCCACCATCTGCAGGCAATGTAAGGTGGAAAATTTCCTCACCACCCTCTGCCGGAAATGTAAGGTGGTGTTGTATTGAAGTCCACCCTCTACGGGAAATGTATGGTGGGAATCACCCTCTACGATCAATGCAAGGTGATCTTTGAGGCTTTCCCTCTCACACCCTCTACGGGCAATGTATGGTGGGAATCACTCTCTGCAGGCAATGTATGGTGGGAATCACCCTCTATGAGCAATGCAAGGTGATCTTTGAGGCTTGTCCTCTCCCACCCTCTGCAGGCAATGTACAGTGGGTTCATCCTCTACAAGTATGCATGATGGAAAGGTAAGGTAATAGATAGATCCCTCATAGCTAAGAGGGAGTGTTAATTTTATAGCTATTTTGAATTCTAAAATATTTAAATTATATCTTTAATTTAATTTAAATATATGTCACAAATTGTATTTATAAATATAATTATGTGCCTTGCAATTTAAATTAAGGTCTCAGCCCCTTTTGCCACACCTTTCCATATTGGTGCCAAAACAATAAATTTCAAGGTGGGTCAGCCTACATAAAATATCATTTGATCATCATATATATAAAGGTTGTCTTGAGGCATATAAGAATATATTCACATAAACTATTGTTGATATATGATCTCATCAGAGATATAGGTGAACTTCTCCTCAAAGATCATTAATGTGACATATATTTGATAGTGAATCATTGATGACTATGATTCCTTATACACAACGAATCCTCAGCGACTGAGATTCCTTATCACAATAAATTCATGGTGGCATGAGGCTTATTAATAGCGAATTCATAGTGGTAGCAAATTCTAGACTGAGATACTATTTTGTGCACACAACAAGGCTGCAATCTAGATACTGAGATTATCATTCTGAATCAGGGTTGCAATCTAAGTATGAATTAGAGGTCATCTTCATTGGAAACATTTCATTAAATGGCGATATGTTGATTTGCTTCATTTATCTATGATCCTCAGTAAATCTTCAACAATGAATTGTGTGATATGATTTTACAGGGCAATAGCAGATAATCTATTGATGTTGGGTTTTTCCTTCTTATTAGAAGGTTTCCCAAGGTAATTGTGTTGAGTCTCTTGTGTTTTTATATTTGATTTGTTTCAATTACTATTCTAATTTTTTATTTAGATTTGATTACTAAAATTCTACACCTGGAACACATAATACATCTTAGCCTCATCATCTTTCCAATCCTTGCAATTGAGGTATGGTCTCTAGATCACCCAACATCCATTGCTAGTACTCCAAGTTGGGCTAATATATTATACCTAAATATAAATGGACATGGGGATATTTTAAAGCCCTGAATATCATGCACCTTGATTGAGTGATTGCAATTTACTCCCATGCCCAAATGTGCAATAGAGTCACCCCTACTACCAAAATCACACTATTGTGGTAGAAAAAGTAATGCAAATAATTTGTATAAATGATCTAATATGCATGGATCTGATGCAAACTTAGTCTCGTCCATAATTATGCACTCAAGAATGCACCCCCAACCAATAGATAAACAAGGTGACCTCCTATTGGGACATATTGATCACTTGATCACTCCTTCAAATAATGATGGTAGCAATACATAAATAGATATCTTCAGCCTCCAGCTAACTTCCTCATCATAGACATCCAAGTCTTTATCTCTAAACACTCATCAAAAATCCTCATCACCTTGGGTTTTATCACGTGACATCTCCATAAATAGGAATTTTTTGGATCCTTTAGAAATCCTCAAGTGTTACAGACATCTCATCTATTGATAGGTGAAATGAGTTATGCTTTTTGTTCCATCTCTCTGCCATAGTAGTTAGTAATATGAGATTAGCCTTAATCTCGGGCATAAAAGCCATGTGCCATAATCCTATAGAGTCCATTGTCAAGTGATTAATATATAGAATTATGGGCATGATACTCTAGGTTAAAATGATGCCTCTCTTGCAACGTCATAGTATATAGGTCATCATGTAATCAAGATAACCAATCTATCAATGGACAAACCTATTACAACAATTGTCAAACAAACTTATCAACTTCTAAACTAGTCAATTGTCCAGCTTTATTAGTTGCACTAAATCCCTTAATTTGTGGTGTAGTTTCATCAATTACACAATTTTTTCTTTCAACTGGACTGATTTTCACCAATTGTACCAATTCACTAGTCATTTTTGCAACTTTATCAGTTGTGAAAAATCTCTGATCAACCACACAATTTCACCAATAGTGTTGAATCCTTACAATTACATAGTTGTAGAGTAGGTACATTACATAATGCTTCAATTACAAATTAGAGTAATTGCACAAATCTTCATGCATTAATTGTGCTAAAATAGGTCCTTCCAATATTAACTAAATTTTCCTCCTAGATATTCAGAATGCATTAATGACCTCCTTAGGACCTAAGGGGTAGCCACAAACCAACTCACCATACTTCTTAGACCACTAGAATCAATGAACCCTCTTTAATCAATGATTTAATACTCGGATCTTGGACATATTTTCTACTAAATCTCTTTTCTCTATGGCAAGGTGCTCTTGAAAGTGGAGGGTATAAATGAGCCTAAATCTCCCCAAACCTCTTCTATACAAGCTTTGTAGCCCTATTTCCTTTATGTCTCACCATTGTGGTCTCCCATAACCTTGACTCACCTATCCTAGTCCCCTTTTTCTTCCCATTTTTCCTATTTTCTACTACCTAGCCTACAAATCCTTCTCTTTCTTCTTGTCAAGAGATTGCCCATGATTTTCTAGTTTTTCATCCAATATCTTGAGGGTGCATATTCCCTCCCTACTTGGGGCTTACTGGGGCAAGTACCATTGATTTTTTCTTCTTTGAAACAATGTGATAAATTACATTACACCTAAGAATTTCTTCACTTAATTCAATAAATATTTATTATTTATTTAAATATTTTACCATTAATCCTCAACTAAGTAAATATTTTTATTTAATTTAATTAAATTACTTACCCTCTTCTTCTATTAATTAAATCATTTTATTTATTTAATTCATTAGTCTTTTCTTTCCCATAATTAAATAAATATTGATTCTTTATCTAATTATCCTAATTCCATCTTTTTTACTATTAATTAAACAAATGCTTCTATTTATTCAATTTATTTATTTTCCTCTTCTCTCTAATCCTAGCCCTCCAACTTGTTGACATGGATCATAATCTAAATTCATAGTTAGGCAATTGTCTTATTCCTCTTCATTCCCCCTTTTTCTCTCTCCTCCCCACATGACTAGATTCAATGAACTTAAATGCCTATCAAAAGGTCAATGCACCTCTTAATCTAATCCCTCCATTCATTTCACCTCTTAGTCCTATTCATTCTCCTATCACCTCTTAATCTTGGCCATTCATCTTTTAACCTTTTACTCTAAGCTCTTCAATCTCTTCGACACTTCTACAAAATAGATTTTTCCTCTCATTTTGATATCTATATCTACAACCTGCAAGAAGAACTACATGCTATCATTGCTTACTTTCTAGCATTGGTATCATATTGTCATCTTGCTTGCATCATTAATCAACCATATTTCACTCTATTATGTCATCTTGTTCTTGTGCTTAATGCTAAGACCAATACTATTATGTACAATATCTTGAAGGGTTGGAGAATAATAAGTCAATCTTATCAATGTGTGTGAAGGTATATTTGGGTTATTTCCTTTTCATAGACTTGATTTAGAGCTCTATTGGTGTTGTCAATTTGTTTGTGGATTTCTAGTCTTTTGGTTGGGCTATTAAGGAGTTTAGAATAGGATTACATTTCAATAAACATTATATATTCTATAATGTGAGCATTAAATTCCCTAGCCAAATTCATGGCTCTATTTACCATCTTATCAAATATCACTTTTGCAACATCATCATTCAATTTACTAATACAAATAAGGTGTCTTGATTATTAAAAAAGGGATTTTTTCCTTCGATACCTGGGTAGAGGTATGACTCTTCCATGACCTATGATTTCGAGAGATAAGTTATCTCTCAAATACACCCTCCCACCATCAAATTTATTATTATAAAAAGAAATTGCTCCTAGAGAGTCGTAGAGAAGAAGTCTCTAGAATTGATCAACCGAGAATCCTCATTTATATGCATAAAAAATATTACAATAAACTATAAGATTTGGCTATGGAGATAGCCACCCAAGATCTAGAAGCAATGTAAAGGACAATAATAAGAGAGAATGAATATGATAATAGTAAGTTGTATTGCTATCAATAATGTAATACAAATCAACAACTAGGTGATTTAATTGGAATCAACTTGAATTCGATGGATGATCATTACATAGGAGATCCCTTGCTTATACAACCAAGGTGTGTATAAATGAGTGAATGAGACAATGAAAAGTGTTGTTGTCTCATTACATGATAACCAAGAAACAACTTATCACCCACATGAGGTGGAATCACATGTCCACCAAAGGTGGATCATCCTCTAATGTGTAATAAAATGTTAATTCAAGGAAAACTTATTATTCAAACTGCAATTAATCTTATATGTAATGATTCTGACAGTGCTGATGTTTAATTGCAGGAATCTAAAACTGAATGTAAGTAAATGTAATAACTTGTATTTTACTATGATTATCTTGCAATGAAGATTTATATCCAACATTGTATTGTTGTTCATAGTACTTCGCGCTAATTGATTTCGATGCTAATACTGAACAGACCAATCAATATTCATATGTGTGGCAATGAATGGCCATGTCTATGATAGACATGACTCCTTGAGGAGTCGCATCTATCATAGGCGTGACTCATAGTCACAACCTTTGATATTGCAACGTGTCTGAAACATAACACTGCTTCAATACTTGGGTGGTACCGATTCATTACAAATAGTTATCGAGCTTTAATACTGATCCATTAGTAATGGTTATCAGATTTAATACCGATCCATTACTAATGGTTATCGGGATTAATACCGATCCAATATCAATTATGATTTAATACTTATCTTTATCAAATTGATTCAATCACAAGGAAAATCATATATATATATATATATATATATATATATATATATATATATATATATATATATATATATATATATATATATATATTCTTATTTAATGTGAACAAAAATATGTATGAATAATTTCTCAAATTGACATATATACATTATATTGTGAATTTATCTGATCATGGCTATATGCAACAACACTCCCTCTTAGCTAGGGAAGATAAATCATATATATCACATTTCTTGTTATAAGAAGTCTCACATATCTCGTGAAGACAAACATCACATAACACATGATGATAAGTATCACATAATGCATGAGAAGAAATCTCACATATCTTGTGAAGACAAACATCACATAACAAATGATGATAAGTATCACATAACTCATGATAAGAAGTATCACATATCTCGTGAAGACAAACATCACATAACATGTGATGATAAGTATCACATAACTCGTGACACTTAAAGTATGATATACTTGAGAATATTATATTCACCTTATACATCCTAGCTATGGTGTGTGTACTGACATTACGTCGCATAATGTCCACCATAATAGATCATGGCACATCCATGAATGATATCAAGTCAACATGATATCAATATTACAAGATAGTCATCTTATAATATTTGATTGCAAGTGCTCATTTCCAAATGATCATCACCTTTTAGAGATGAACACGTGGGGTAGAGCCCAAAAATTCATATATCAACACATATGACAAAAGAAGTTTACACATTAAACATCTTATATATATATATATATATATATATATATATATATATATATATATATATATATATATATATATATATATATATATATATATATATATATATATATATATATATATATATATATATATATATATATATATATATATCGGTAAATATTACAATGCAAATTACATTTCAATCATACCAAGACCTTTCATGAAATGTTCAAATTTTATTCTAGCAAGTGGCTTGGTGAGTATATCTATTGTCTGATCTCTTGTACTGATATATTCCAACTGAATTACATTCCTATCCACCATGTCTCTCACATAATGATAAGGAATATCTATATGCTTGGATCTATCATGAAATATTGGATTCATAAAAAATTTTATGCAACTTTGATTATCACAATGGATAACTATAGGTTTTAGGGGCTTACCGAATAATCCCACAAGCAGTTTCCTAAGCCATATTGCTTCTCTTGCTACCATAGAGGCTACAATGTATTCAACCTCTGTATAACTCTGAGCCACTGAAAATTGTTTCCTGCACATCCAAGATATCACGACAGATCCCAAAATGAAGCAACAACCTGAGGTTCTTTCTCTATCAGTTACACTTCCAGTCAGAATCTGTGAATCCATGTAGATTCAAGTTGACTTTCTCATATTTGGGTCCATAATTTAGAGTACCTTGAAGGTATCTCATAATATGCTTCACATCCATAAGATGCATCTCCTTAGGCTCACACATAAACTAACTCAAAGCATTTACTACATAACAGATATCCAGTCTGGTATTAACCAGGTACATCAAAGATCCAATTATCTACCTATAAAGGGTAGGATTCACAAATGGAGAATCTATTGCTACCTCCTTTAGTTTATGAAGGTTTGTTTCCATGGGGCAAGTCACGGGTCTGCAATTCATCATACCAAATCTCTTCAATATGTCCAAGGTGTACTTTCCTTGATTTAGCACAATGTTGTCAGAGTTCTACCAGACTTCCAATCCAAGGAAGTAATTTAGAAGGCCCAAATCCTTCATTTCAAACTCTTTAGCAAGGTCCTTTTTACATTGATCAATAAGATGATCTTCTCTTGTAATTAACAGATCATCAACATTCAAGATTAATATTAACATATCACCTTTACTTTGCTTGAAGTATAGATTTGGATCTGCATCAATTTTAGAAAAACCCAATTCCTATCGATTATCTCATACCATGCCCTGGGGGCCTGTTTAAGTCCATAGAGGGCTTTCTTTAATCTGCACACATGATATTCTACAGTGTGAATCTCAAATCCTTCTGGTTGCTCTAGATAGACTTCTTCCTCTATTTTTCCATTTAGGAATGCAGTCTTTACATCCATCCAATGAACTTTCCATCCTTTGGTTGTTGTTATGGCTAGAACTTCTCTAACTGAGGTATATCTAAAAACACATGTAAATGTTTCCTCATAATCAATTCCTTCTTTCTATGAGAAACCTCTAGCAACAAATCTAGCTTTATTTTTCTCTATACTGCCATTAACAGCATACTTGATTTTGAATAGCCACTTGGATGAAACAATAGATTTTTCCTTTGGCCTTGGAACTATTTCCCAAACATCATTTTTTAAGATGGACTAGTATTCTTCTATCATGGTATCCTTCTATACTTGGTGTTTGAGGGCTTCTAATGCAGTAGAAGGTTCAGACTTGGACAGATAATTCATTAAGGCCACATAGCTGGAAAATGTTTAGGGTATATTACTTTCTTTAAAGGTCCCTGAAGGAGCTACAAAGTTCTTTGATTCTTCCATTGTTTTGGTGGCCCAAAGTGGTATTTTCTTATTATTCTCTTGAGGTAAGTTTTGTACTTCATCTTCATCCTCTTCAGGATACTCCCTCTAAAACTTAGGAGCAGGATCCTCTTCTAGGTTTGAAGGTGGAGTGATACTTTCAGACTCAAAGGAATTTATAGCCCTTTGAAAATCCAAGTCATCCTCAAATATTACATCTCTACTGAGTTCAATATTTCTATGTCCAGGTATAAATACCCTATAGGCTTTAGAAGTTTCACTATATCCAACAAAGATTCATTTTCTTCTAGAAGGTTCTAGTTTTGTTCTTTTCTCTTTAGGTACATGAAAATAGACAGGGCATCCAAATATCTTTAAGTGAGTGATATCTAGTTTTACACCTATGAAAAATTCTTCAAGAATTTTGTCTTCAATATGAGAGTGATGACATCTATTTTGTATGTATACAACAGTGTTGGAGGCTTCTGCCCAAAGATAGGTTTCTAAATTTTGATCAAGGAGCATGGCTTTAGTTGCTTCTACAATAGTTCTATTTTTCCTTTCAACAACCCCATTTTGTTGAAGATTGTAAGGAACAGTGAAATCTCTCTTAATCCTTGCTTCTTTGCAAAATTATCTAAAAATGTCAGAGGTATATTCCCTCCCATTATCAGTTCTTAGGGTTTTTATTTTCTTTCTAGAGGAGTTTTCAAAAAGGGATTTGAATTCCTTAAATCTCCTAAGGATCTCTTCTAATTCTTTACATTTGAGGAAGTAGATCCAGGTTTTTCTAGAGAAGTCATCAACAAATATTACATAATATACAAACCCTCCCACAGAAGGTAGAAACATGGGCCCACACAGGTCAGAGTGAACTAGTTCTAAAATCTTACTCATTTTACTAGAACTACTTTGAAAAGAACCCTTAGTATTTTTGCCTAGGGAACATCCCTTACATGTACCTAAATAATATTGTTTTAACTTGGGTAAGCCAGTGACTAATTTTTCCATGGAAGATAAGACATGAAAGTTTAAATGTCCTAATCTTCTATGCCATATCTCATTAGAGTCTGCAATTTCATGAATTAGGGCAATATTAGGTTCAGTACATACCTCATACAAGTAGCCATTTTTGTGCCCTAGGGTTACAAATTTCTTGATAGAAGAATTATTTTTCCATGCCAACACCTTGCTATCCATGAAGGTTACTCTATACCCATTATCCTCAAGTGCAGATATGGAGACTAGGTTCCTCTTGATGCCTGGAAAAAAGAGAACTCTAGTGATTTGGATAGACATTCTTGGCTTCAACTTAATGGTGCATATCCTAACACCTTTTACTGGTTGTGCAGAGTCATCTCCAATGTTTACCTCTTCATCAATTTCTTCTATCATAGAGTCTAATAGTTCTCTGTATCTGGTGATGTGTCTTGATGATCCATTGTTTATAATCCAGGTATTAGATTTGTTGCATACTTGATTGGAGAGGGCATAGTAGAATGCATGTTTCTTTGAATCATGTTCTCTTTTATTTCTTTTCAATTTGGAAAATGTAGCTTGTTTTTTAATTCTATCTGGGCATCTAGCTGCATAATGCCCATATTGATCACATCTAAAACATTGAACGCGAGAAACATCTTTCTTAGATGAACCTTTTTCATGATGGTCCTTCCCCTTCTTAAAGTGTTTCTTCTTTCCTCTCTTGTGTGAGTTTAAATTTAACACATGTAGATCCTCATCTATTTTCTTTTGTTTGATCCCTTTCTTGTTTTGTCTTGACTCTTCTTGAAGACAATTAGCCCTTAGTCGATCGAAGTTGGGATATTTAGACCTTGCACCAATGCCTTGAACAAAAGTTTCCCAAGTGTTTGGTAAGCCATCTAGCGCAACGAGAGTCAGTTCTTTTCTCTGAGTTACATATCCAATTGTTGTCAATTCATCCCTTAGAGTGGATATTCTCATAAAGTATGCATTAATGGAATCTCCTTTATTCATACTTACATGGTTATTTTCCCTTTTCAGGGCTAGAGTTTTGCTAGCATTGTTTATTTCATACGTTCTTTTGAGTGATTTAAACTAATGGTAGGTAGTCTCATATTTTATCAAGATTGGCACTATATGGTCTCTAACACCATCAACTATGATCTTCATAGCCTTTTCATTTCCTTCAATCCAAATGTATTTTTTGGGATCATTCTCTAGCTCTTCTTTCTCCTCCTTTATGAAAGACTCGACTTTATTTTCTTTTAGAATCATTCTAATTCAAAATTTCAATGATGAGAAATTATTTCCTCCTTCAAGTCTATCCTCGAATCTGACAGCGCTTGCCATAGAAATGTCATATATAATAATTGATATTGAATATCTCAAGTTTGAGAGCTTCTTGGATCTTCCTTTACCAGAGCTCTGATACCATGTTAATTCAAGGCAAACTTATTATTCAAACTTCAATTAATCTTATATGAAATGTTGATTATATATATATATATATATATATATATATATATATATATATATATATATATATATATATATATATATATATATATATAATGATTCTGATAGTCCTGATGTTTAACTGCAGGAATCTAAAACTAGATGTAAGTAAATGTAATAACTTGTATTTTACTATGCTTATCTTGCAATGAAGAATTATATCCAAAACTATATTGTTGCTCACAGTACTTTGCACTAATTGATTTCGGTGCTAATACTGAACAGACCGATCAATATTCATATATGTGGCAGTGAATTGCCATGTCTATGATAGACGTGACTCATAGTCACAACCTTTGATAATGTAATGTGTCTGAAACATAGCACTACTTCAATACTTGGGCTGTACCGATTCATTACAAATATTAATCGGTTGATACCGATTCATTACAAATAGTTATCAGGTTTTAATAATGATCCATTAGTAATGGTTATCGGATTTAATATCGATCCATTACTAATGGTTATCGGGATTAATATCGATCTAATATCAATTATGATTCAATACTTATCTTTATTGAATTGATTTGATCACAAGAATAATCTGATAAAAAATATCTAATATATATATATATATATATATATATATATTCTTATTTAATTTGATAAAAAATATTTATGAATTTCTTAAATTGATATATATACATTATAATATGAATTTATCTGATCGTGGATATATGCAACAAGGATGGAGGGTGATAAAGTGATAAGTGCACAAAATGTGGAGTCGACACATAAAGTGGAATGTGATAACTAATAACATCACCTAAAGTGTAAATGCTCTTATGTGGTCCCTAAGTAAGCTTAAGTAAAGTGTAATTAGTACCTAGGTGCAAATTAACAAGGTAAAATGCCTTGATCACACCAACACCACCCCTAAGTACAATATATGAAGAAAGTACAAAAGCTAACAATGAAAAATGTGTTATGACTAGAAGGCCATATTAGGTACTCATGTACAATGCAAATGCAATCTCTCACAAATAGAGAAAGGGAAAAAACCTAATGGGACAAAACTCCTCCCTAAAAGAGAGATGAAAACACAAAATGCTCTCAATGATGTATGAGAAAAATAAAACCTCATGTGAAGAAAAAGGCCCCCCATTAGAGAGAAGAAGAGAGACCATAAAGCCTCACCTCAATGTCAAATCTCCTACAAAGTGTAGATACCTAAATTTGTCCATTCTAACACTTAACAATAATTTAATTTAATTTAATTTAAGACTATAATAACATTATAGTTAATTTTAATTAATTATATTAATCAATCTATTTAATTAAATTTGTTTAATTAAATAGATTCATTGCCTATAGTATTTAAATTAAATTTAAATACTACCCCTAATGTATTAAATTTAATTTATTACATGTTTCTCCATATTCCCCTTTTAAATAAATTTTTAATTTATTTATTCATCCACATGCTTTATTTCTACTAAACCATGATTAAGTTAAAATTTATTTAATTTAATCTTAAACCTAATCTAGATGCTACCCTATACACATCACTTTCTATCCAATGAGCCTATTTACTAATTAACTAATATTAATTAGGTTAATTTTCATCTTCCTACAAAAAATAGTCCTAGTCATTTGCTCACATATGTGTGAGAAAATAATTTAAAATACACTTTTTCAAAAATGGCTAAAAGGCCTAAACAAGGCTTCTTACATTTTTTTATGACAGCTCTTACACTTTCCAAAAGTGTGAAAATTGACTTTCTCTTCCACATTTCTTACACACACACTTACACACATGTACTTGGAGTACACATTGATCCTTCACATCCTAAATTTCTCACATGTGTGAGAAAGCCTTGGGCTTTGCATGACTTGTGTGTCTCCTTGGTGGAACCTATGTGGATGCCACATAAATGCCACCTCACTCCAACCCTCCAAAATGCTATAAATAAGACCCTTGTCTCAAGCAAATGGACACCTTTTGTTTTGCATTCATTCTTGCATTCTAGAGATATTATGTTATTGCATCCATTGTAGTTTTTATTACTAACTCTTTGGTAGATTGTTTGCATTTATGGTAGATTGTTTGCATTCATGGTAGATTTAGAGTTTGAATCTTAGATAGTTTTCATTGATTGCTAATCATAGTTTCATTAAATTGCTTCATATACTCTTTAATCTCTTGTATTGAATGCTTGAGGATTGCTTCCATAGCTCCTCCTTGAGTACTTCAATCTTTCATCATGATCTAGTTTTCCTTCATTAGTGGGATCAATACTTGTGTTGGTAAAGCACACCCACACCCTCTCTAAGAGCTTAAATCAAGCAAGTCTTGGGTGCACTTGCTTCATGCTCATCTGCGGTTATGTGGAAAGTAGTGTAGAAATGAGAATGATCATGTACACCTAATGTTTGAATGTTTGTGTGTTCTACACAGATTAATTTTCCTCATATACATAAAGACGGTCCAAGATGATGACCAATACTGCTCCATAGGTAGAAAATAGAGCCAATGTTGCACCAAGTATGTCAAAATGTGATAAAACTAGGTACTAATGTCATTGAAGAAATGGTGATGAATTAACCACTGCAATATGATAGAGATTAGGCATGGAGACACTTGCTTGAGTATCAACTGAATACTCACTAAAGGCAAAGTGGTACTTTCTAAGTCTCCTCTAGAGCCATACACCGCTAATGAAAAATAGGTACATTATAATTCTCCTTTGGAGCCATGTACCACCAATGGCAGATCAATACATTTTAAGTCTCCTCTAGATCTATGCACCAAGTCTCACAAGATAATTACTAGTCTTCTAAAAACAAAAGGATTACATCAAATATGTCATCAATTACAAAGTAAAAAAATGGATGGCACTTTATATTAATGCATGCATAAAATAGCTCATGCAAGAGAATACAACATGACACAACAATGTGAATCTAGAAATTGATAATGTTGCCACCAAGGAATGTGTTGCAAATGATCGTTGATGATACCTTCCAATTGGGTTGATGTGCCAAGAAATCATAGGAGTAACTAACCCCCTCAACTACCAGTTGGAAGACATATCATTGCAACATGTATGGTAGGTAGACAACAAATTTTGTTCCCAATTTGCATATTTATTGAAAATTTATTTTTGAAACTTATAAAAAAGTTTTTAAAAATATTTTATTACTAATAAAATTTACTATATAATAGAGAAAAATTATTATTGTTTTCCTTTTTTCTGTCATGACTTTCTATTTCAATGATTACAATTACCATAATCAAGCTATAATAGACACATAATGAATAGAGATGGCACTAAAAAGCTGTTTGAAATCTTCGAGCATTGGAGCTAGGGTTTTGGTTCTTGTTTCTAGTGTTAGGGTAAATTTTGACCCCTTTCCTCACCATGGTCGTACTAGAATGAATCAAGAGAATCAATGTAATGATGGGGAAAACGACATTTTGAGTGTTCAAATGTGGTGGCAGGACTTTGAAGGATTTTTAGCTAATGATTCCTCCCTTAGTGTGGGTAGATCCCAATATGGGCATGAGAAAAAAGGCCAACATTTGAATAAAATAGTTGGGTCAGTGTTTACAATGCCATTGAATGGGGAGAAGGTGGACTTGAATAGTGGGATGGTGTGAAGTTTTGGAGGCCACTGAAATGTTAATGTCATCCAAAAGTATAAGACATTGACATGAGTAAAGGAAAAATTGACTCAAGATCATGGGTTTGGCCTTTCAAAGTTGCAACAAATCAAGAAGTCTCAACAATAGGTGGGTGATTTTGGGTTTTCTTTAACCTCATTGTTGAAGATTGTAGTTGTTGATTTGAATGTGAAGTCTGAGGAGGAAATATAACACAATGTTGTAGTTTTCTCTTATTTGTGTGTGATATGATGCTTCAAAGGTATATGGCCAAGATTGATTGAACTTCATAAGTGGACCTCTAGAAACTGAGAGCCCATTATTGATGGGTGTGTGCAAATATACCCTATGGAAAAAGTTTTTTTTTGTTGTCCTTGAAACCAATCACGATAGTGTACACTCAAAATGTGCACTTCTCTAAGTCATTACTTCCAAGAGAATCCATGGATTGGAAACCTTGAGAAAGTGACCTAGAGCTCCCTAGGCATGGAGTCACAAGGGTGTTTAGAATGCTCTCAGCTAGAGCTATTAAGCCAATAACCTTGCTAGTAAACCACACAATGGGAGATTCAAAGAGACAAGGGTAAGAATGCCAATATCTTCAAGAATCTAAATGGAAATGAAATTCAATGCTATGCTAGAAATGAAGAATGCAGCTAAGCTATGAAAATGAGAGTATTACAAGCCTTACTAATTATGCTAGGTGAGTTAAGCTAGAAACATGAAAGGAAAGTAAACTAAAATGCAAGAATGAAAGCTAGAATGCAAGAAGATCTCCAAAGCTCCAAAGTCACCAAGAAATCCTGCAGCATAAGATTAGTATGAAAGAATGGATCCTTTGAATGAGAAAAGAGCTCTCCTTTTAAAGATAAGTGGACCATGGAGATTAAGAGGAAAATGATTTGATCAAGGGTGGAATTTGAAAGAGAGATCAATCTATGTGCACAAGTCTCCTCCAATGAGAAATAAGTGTTGACTTGTGAGCCTCATGTGAAACAAAAAGGCCTTTTCTCATTTTTATAAAATAAGAATAATGCTTTATTTATGCAACTTAGGATAAGAGGAAAGTGGGGGCTTTTTATTTAATAAAAGGGGAGGAAATTCTTTTTATTTAAATAAAGACTTAGAATAAAATGGTTAGCTCATAGAATATAATTGAATAAATGATAGAATTAGGATTTGATCAAGGAAATTGATTTAATTTGAAAATATTGATTTAAAAATATTGATTCAAGAAATTGATAAATTGAAGAATGGGGCCCAAAGTCTAGGTGACCATTTTAGGGTGCATACATTTGCCCCTCTTTGACTAATGTGAGATTGATTTGGGATCACATGTAGTCAAAGAATGGAATTGAAGTGTGAGATCAATTTGGGATCACAAAACAACCCAAACGTGTGTTTGACGGATGGGAACACATCAGGACAAAGATAAGTTGATTGAAAAAGATAAGGCCAACACCCCTGTAAATAGGTGATTGTCAAGTCTCAAACAAGGTTTGATTGATAGGTTTGATAAAGCTGAATCAAGGATTGAAGTTTGATAGGTACTGCCCCCTCGTGATCGAAATTGAAATGAGATAAAGGAGAAATAGTAAATTGATAAATTTGATCAAATCAAACTAAAAATAAGGTTCTTGATGTAAGATGAAAGATATAAGGATCACAGAACCAAGGTAGATCATTAAGCATGAAAGGTTATGCCCCAAGGTTGAATTAGAAGAAAAGAAGTGGGGTGAAATCGAATGGGAGATAGAAGTTTGGAAGAGGTGGAAATAAATGGAGAGAAGAAAGAGAATTTGCCTCAAGAAAGAGGATGCCTCAAAATCAATCAACTGTTTAAGATAAGAAATTTCAATTGAGATCACAAAAGAAGATAAGGAAATGAAGATCAAAACGTGACCATAGTTGATTAAAAGTCCAAAAGATGGAAGGAGAGCTCTCGCCATATGCAAGATGCAAGACTAAACTATCATGAACTTAAGAATGCAAGCTACTATGAAAAGTGGTTTACTTGCAAGGTCACAAAGCCATTAGACTCTAATAATAATCATCGCGCATTATTGGTAGCGTCGCAAGATCATACAATACACACTAGTATGACTATGGGTATATGAATATGATCTGTATCAGATAGATATGTGGGAATCCCACCTAAGCATCAAAGACATGTAGGTCAAGATGGCTAGTGCAGTGAGGGTCCCTAAGTTTGGTATAGCAAGATTATGCTCACATTGAGACACAAGAAAATCAAGATGACTACAAGCATGCACTTGCGAAAAATAATCAAGGATAATACATTGTAGATCCTAGTGTCAAGTGGAACAAGCATAGATGCTCATGACAGTTAAGATCAACAAAATATACCCACAAGTAGAAAACAAATAAAACATGTCCTCGTGCCCGCAGTCTTCTAGCTCGGCATCATCAAAAACTATTAGGGAGAGAACACTCAGCAAAGAAATCAAAATAGACAACACACAAAGAAATAAAGTCAAACAAGTCTCAGCGAGTCAAGTGTTTAAGTGCGTGTGTGTAAGTCATAGAGTCAAACTTTGAGTATCGCATCTGCTAGTGGAAAATATTGTATCATTGTAGACTGCGGGTAGGATATCTGATAAGTGTTGAGAAACACTTGACGCTAGGGAAGTGTTGAAAAACACAGTTGGGGTGGTGTTGAAAAACACCATTTACAAGGTGTCCTAAAGACTAACGCATCCAAAAGACCAAAGCTAACATAGTTATGTCCCCTAGACAAAGACAAAGACCAATTCCAAACCAAGGCAACAAGGACAAGGCATGATGGAGAAAGGATAAGTGTCGAGGACGTGTGCTAAGAAACAAGGGTGCCAAGGCCTCAAGTAGTGCCTATTTCCAGGTTTTCACCACTTGGAAGATTTTTTTATTTTTTCAATTTTTTTTATATTTTTGCTACCAAGGCGCCTGTTTCCAAATTTTCACCAAGGCACTTTTTCTATTTTTTTGAATTTTTTGCAATTTTTTTTTTTTTTTAAGGACTTTATATGCTTTTTAGGATTTTTTTAGCATCATATATGAATTTTTTTTTGGAATTTTTTTCAGGATCAATAAATATGTACAAAGGATGCCCCCAGACAGAATGGGCATCAAACTCCCAAGCAAGATCACATCATGTAGTCCTAATGTCTAGCAAGGTGGAGAACAAGAGGGATTAGTAAGTTGGTGGAAGAGATGGAAGACACGAGAATGAAGGAGGATGAAGGGAAGAAATCCTCAAGGGCCAACTCCTCAAGAGTACCCAAGCTAGGGAAAAATTATCATGTAAAGTACATTTGGACAAGCAATGAAAGACCAGCATAGGATAAGTCACAAAAGGGTAATGCCAAAGAAGGAAAGGATGTAGTCCAAAGGAGTAGACATGTCAATAGGCTTCATAGCATCGTGTTTTACTCTTTTTTATTAGATCAAGACCAAAGGGGAAAAGGATAGCAAAAGGCTAGAATGAATGGAGGAAAATAAATGTGAAGGTTAAACATGAATGAAATGAAAGCAAGATCATCGTAAGATAGCTCACAAGATAGCCAAATGTTCGTGTATATTGTCAAGATCAAAGAGAGAAGACGAAATGGATGAAATATGTAGAAGAACTATGCATGATGCCTGATTGCCAGATTTTCATCATGATACTTATCCAAGGTACCACAAGGGAGTGGTTTTAACCATAGGACGAATTTATTTCTCTTTAATTTTGCTACCAAGGCACCTGTTTCCAAGTTTCCACCAAGGCACATTTTCAATTTTTTTATTTATTTTTATTTTTTATTTTTTGAATCTTTCTATTTTTTGAATTTTTTATTTTTTTTGGAAGAAGGCAAGCTTTTTAGATAATGCTCCTTGAAAGGATAAACCATGATATGCCAAGGATTCAAAATGATATGCTCAAAGATGTTGATAGGGAAAGGAAGATGGAAGAGAAAAATGGAAGATAAGGTTTCATGTAAAGTGAGTGAGGTTGGAAGATAGGAGGCATAGGCAAATGAGGAAAAATGATAGAAGGTAGAAGGATAATGAATGGAAGTATTGTGAAAGGGTAGATGGAAAGGAAGGCAAGATCAACATCAACACACACCTTGAAGGGTGGTGTGAATGCAAAAATACATGAAGGAATATGGTGAATGGATAGCAGAGGTTGTGGTTTGGGCACATCGAATGGAAAAATGTTTTTGGAAGAAGATGAAGTGGAAGCCTTTGGAATCTTGAATGTCAACTTCACTTTTTCCTCATCATCAGACTCTTTCAAGAGAGATTTTGGAATCCATATAGTCGTAGGCTTTTCATTTCCTTTTGATGATTTAGAGAGAATATCTTCAATGATGGATTTTGGAACCCATACTTGTCTTATAGTTTTCTTCTTAGCTATCTCTTTTGACTTTATGCCTCCATGTCGATTAGAGGAGACATGGTGATCTTCTTTTTTTGATGGATTCTTGTATTACTTCTTTTTCTTGTATTGAACATTCAAGTTACTTCCAAAAGACTTGGGACTTGTGGAGGAAGAAGGAGGATATGACTGGTTTAGATGGGTGGGTGGATGAAAAGGATTCAAGGGTATGCATCTATGTTGATCTTGACGAAAGATAGGAGATGGAGGGACATAATGACCCAAGATGGATGATGAATTAGGAGAGTCAAGAGGGGAAAGTGAAAGGACATAAGGGCCCAAGATGGAAGGAAGACGTGAAGCCCTTAGTATTGGTTGAGGAGGTCCAAGGATGGACGTGGAAGATACAAAAGGATAATCAATAAGTTCATCAACATCTATATGACAACCAAGGATATCAGCATCTTTAGAGTGAGTATTAGGATTTACAATAGGATTATGAACATCTTGAATAGGAGAAACTTCTTTGATAGGATTGTTCGGAGCTTGAAAAGACTTAGGAAGAGTAGAAAGTGGAAGCGAACATGGAGTGGTAGAACAAGAAGATGGATGACTTTGATCTTGACAAGGAGCCTTGGATAGCATAAGCGTATAATTTTTCTCTTGATTTTCAATAGGCTTAACATCATAAGTAACAACACTATTTTTAATAACCTTAATGGAAGTATCATCTTTGGAAAGCGCAAGTGTAGTAAGGTCATTTTGATTGTCAATAAGCTCAACGGTGTAAGTAGTATCTTGATCTTGCTTAGGAGAAGACTTAAGACATGGTGGAATGAATGAGAAAGGGCGTGCAGGATCAAAAGAACCATGAAACGGATAAGAGACATCATGAAAAGGATTGGAGGACATGGAGGGTTCTTGATCTTGATCTTTCTTTATGTTCTTTTCTTTATCATTTTTAGAGTCCTCTTGACATGGAGCCACTTCTAAGGACAAGGAAGCATGTTGGAATTGTATGGAAGATGTTGGAAGAGATAGTGAAGGACTAGCTGAAGTAGGCATTATAGCATATAAAGGCTTAGGCTCTTTAGGTTTAGCATTATTGAAAGTATTTGCAGCCAAGTGAAGGTTAGCTTGATTTTCTTTAAGAGGTAGCCCTTGAGGATAGCTATGGGGAACCACATGAAAAGTATTAGAAATTTTGTTGGATGAAGGATTTGTAAAAGATCTGAAAGACTTGGAAGCTTTATGAAATGTATGGGTATTGGAGGAAGTAGGGGATGGAAGGGAACCATCACAAGACAAAGGTCCATCATTAGCATAATCTTGCTCGAGAGTGTAATCTTTATTTTCAACATGAGAGTTCTTAGAGGAGAGATTATTATAGTATTTACATTTATAATCAACGCGGTGAGCTTTCTCTTCCTCAATAGAAGTAGATGTATCATCTAGGTATTGTTTACAAAAATCATCAAAGTCTCTTTCAAAATCAGAATCATATGGATCACCATCACGATCTATCCAATGTGATGACCCATTTCCAGTAAGCACGAGCACATGACTAGGAGGACCCTTAGGAATAGAGGTGTCATAGGTATCACTACATTGTCCATTATCATAATCATCATAGTCATTATAGTCATTAAAGATGGGCGTGTCACTCTTTGGGGAAGAGGTAACACAAGGATTTTCATGTTGCTCATTATGGTATGTCTTGAGAAGAGAAGTAAGACTCTTGGGAGAAGTAGAAGAGGAACGAGATTGTGAAGAAGAGGAAAGTGAAGACCTAGTGGAGGAAGAAGACTTGGACAATGAGGAATGCGAATAATGTCTAGAAGAGTCATGGTAAGACTTGGAAGATGAGGAAGGATGAGAAGAATTATAAGATGAGACATGTTTGGAAGGAGGAGGTCATGACGTGATCATGTCTATGATCCTAGCAAAGGCATCTGATTCATTCATCTTTTCTTTTATTTTTGTCTTAAGTTCATCACCCGTGCCATATCTAGAAGGACTATTGGAGGAATAAAATTCTTCGAATTGAGCAATGAGTTTGAGATCATCTATTTTCAAGAGAGGTTCCATAACAAGATAATTGAAATTCATGGTTCTGGAAGAGGAGGACTCAAGCATGAAAGTGACAGAAGAGATGAATAGAAGAAGGTAGACTAGAAGAATGAAGAAGAGGAAGAAGCATGAAGTAAGAAGAGAAAGGATGGAAATGAGAGACTAGGAAGACATGGGAGATGTGGAAGAAAGAAGACCAAGAGTCATTTGGTGCAACTTGATACCATTTAAGTTCATTTGAATGTTGAGCAACATGTCATAGAACCTAAGATCTGACCTGGACCGACCAAGGAAGACTAGAAATGACACGAATCAGCTTCAGATTGCAGACAACAGTAAGACATCAAGATGACTTTGTGTGATAGTTCACAGGATAGCGGGACAATATAACTTTACCAGATGATATTTCACAAGAAGTAGTGTGATATTTTCCAGGCAGTGCATGCGATATTATCCAGGTAGGTGGTGCGATAGTTGTGCAATATCATACGATATTTAACCAATGAATGTGAAAATCTCATTTTTGAAGGTAATTTGTCAAAGTTGTAGGTTGATGATTTCAATTTCTCGATTCCAAACACAGTGATAATAGAAAACATATAGGTTTGCAAATGTGATCAAACGTGTCATCAAACACTTGAACAAGGGCAAAAGCAACCTTGTCAAGACATGCAATTGGGATATCAAAGCGAAAAGTCGTATGAGCACTACCATGATGTTTAATGTTCAAGAACATTTACACAGGTAGATCACATCGAAAACAATTCAAGCACTTACTAGCCTAGAAAGACAAAGGCTCAATACTTAACAACTTGGCCCACACTTGATGTCCCATCACCTCACACAAAGTGGTTGCCCACAATAGATGTTGGCTTTGTCGTGGAAGTGCCAATGACACAACCAAAGGAACACAGATGGTGAGTAGTCTTGGGGTGATCCGGGTTAGTCCACTAGGATTAATCCTTGCACCAAGATGCTAAGCAGAAAAATTGGGTAGCTTCTATCTATGGTTCGTAATAAGGGCTTCTATTCATAATACCCCTCTTGCTCCCCGAAGGGACTCCTTACCTTGCGGTAAGTAACAAACCTCGTGGCCACAAGAGTACCTTAAGCATTCTTGCTTAGCATTTTCCTCATGGTCACAATCCCACAAGTACTCACACCAAGCGAAGAAAAGTACCACGTCTACCAAGGTTTTGTGTCCTTGATAGCCTTGATTTTATAGTGGGTCAGAATAGCTCGGTATTAGCTTGTCCCCACTTGGGTCATTCCTCTTGATTGCTCAAGAGTAGTCTCGCTAAAGGATTCTAAACTAAACAAGAAGTGGATTAATCTTTGAGGGTCAAGATTTCTGGTTCACCTCAAGGGTGAAGAGAATACTCTCCTATCTCAAAAATCTCTCCCAAACACACAAAGCAAAGTTCAATTAGCCTCTTGCTTTCAAAATCTAGAAGTGGGTCAAGATTTCTGGTTCACCACAAGGGTGAAGAGCATACTCTCCTACCACCAAAAGACTCCTACAACAAGATATTAAGTGCCTAAGAAAATGAAGAACTTGATGGAATATGGATGAAGTGACTGAGAGGGGGGGGTTGAATCAGTCAACCATAAAACATTTCACAATTATTTCTTTCCAAATCCCTTAGGATATCTTAATGAATATTATTTGTTTAACACTCGGTAAATAGATTGCAGTAACTTGGTAGATGCAGAAAGTATTAGTAAATTATCTTTAGATATTCATCACCACTTGTATATGATTAAGATAACTATTAAGAACACAAGAGACACAAGATTTAACGTGGAAACCCAATATGGGAAAAACCACCAATGTATCTAGATACTGAATTTTCACTTTTCTGAAGTGATGCCCGGTTAGAAGCCAACCCGGTAAAAGGTTACAAAACACACTGTTAGGTGTGACCTTGTTAGAGGATTTAATCACCCTACTAGGAGTGGCCTGGTAAGAGGTCTTGAGAACAATTCAATGGAATTGTCACCTTGTTAGAGGATTTACAATATGGTTGTTAAACCAACTCAGTTAAGAGATTTAGAATTCACTGTTACAATGATAAAAAGGTAACAATGAAAATGACCTATATAATAATGCAACTGCCTTGCTGATTACATATCTTTGTTCTGTATAAGTGCGATCCTTCCTAATCGAATATATCTCTGCTGCTCCTCAAGGATATCTGATCATCCTTCACATTTTCGCACACACCTTTCCTGTCTTTCTTCTATATATCTTCTTCTGTATCTCTTGTTTATTTTTCACATTTGACCTTTTATTTATATGATTTTAGATTTGTCAAATCGACATTACTTAGTATAACAGTCAGCTGAATTAAGAAAACTTTATTTGCAAAGATCCTTCAAGGGTCGACAGTGCTCGGTGACCATAATGAAATCTTCTACAATCTTTCAGAGACCGAGGGAACTTGGTAAACACTGATAATCCTTTTTCTTCGATAACCGAGTGAGCTCGGTAAATGCTAACTTTTCTTTTGACAACCGAGTGAACTCGGTAAACGCTGATTTTCTTTGATAACCGAGTGAACTCCGTAAGTGCTGATTTTCTTTGATAACCGAGTGAACTCGGTAAGCACTAATTTTAATGCCAGGCAGACCGACTGAGCTCGGTAGGTACTGATTGTTGCGGACTATGACATTGTGTGACATCAAAGACAATACATAATTTGAGTAGCAATTTTCTTCAGACAATTGTTTCCAACAATCTCCCTCTTTGGCATTGATGGCAACACAATATGTCATAGCATAAGAAATTTTGAAAGAATTAGCTCGGTTCAGATTCAAATCTCCCTCTGTCAGCAAACTTTCTTTTTCTTGAAAACTCTTCCTCTGACTATTGAAAATTTCTTGAAGTAATAGCAAAGACATAACAAAGACTCTCCCTCTTTGACAACACATGCCAAAGACAATTCACATATTACCGGTGTAAACTAATGTACCTCAAGTACTGATTCATATGCAATGATTCCTTGAATATGCTGCATCAACTTGTTGATTTTCAATCATATTCTGGTTGATGCATCACTAAAACTGTATTTAGTGAGCCTCGGACAGGGGAATGACCCCTAACTTACCTCTTAGATACACAAATGCATCCTTGGGTAATGGTTTGGTGAAAATGTCTGCAATCTACTCTTTTGTATGAATATATTCTAATCTAATTTCCTTGTCCTGCACCAATTCTCTGACAAAGTGATATTTAATAGCAATGTGCTTGGTTTTGGAATGCATTACTGGATTCTTTGAAATGTTTATTGCACTTGTATTGTCACAAAATATAACAACTGGTTCTTTTATTTCAACTTTCATACCTTGTAATAACTGTTTAAACCAAACAATATTTGAACAATTTACTGCAGCAGCAACATATTCTGCTTCAACTGTGGATTGAGATGTGCAATTTTGCTTTTTTACTGGTCCAGGATACCAGTTTTTTTCCAAGAAAAAATGCTCCACCACTTGTACTTTTTCTGTCATCAATGTTCCTTGCCTAATCAGCATCAGTAAACACTTTTAAGTCTAGATTGCCTCCAAATTTATACCACAAACCATATTCTTCAGTTCCTCTTAAGTATCTTAAGATTCTTTTGATTGCCATCATATGATTTTCCTTAGGTTTTGCTGAGAATCTTGCTACTATACCGACTGCTAAGGCAATATCAGGTCTTGTATGTACTACATACTGTAATTTTCCAATCATAGATCGGTATAAGGTCTGATCTACTTCTTTTGAATCATCATTTTTGGTAAGTTTCAGTCCAGTACACATGGGTGTACCAACTGGTTTTGAATCTTCCATACCAAACTTCTTAAGTATTTCATTAATGTATTTAGATTGAGTAATGTATATACCATTCTTGCTTTGCTGAATTTGAAGACCAACAAAGAATTTTATTAAACCAAACATAGACATTTCAAATTCTTTGTTCATTTGCTCTGAAAATTCTTTGCACTGATCATCATTCCCTGTAAATATAGTATCATATACAAATATTTCTGCCAATACAATTTTGTCATCCGGTCCTTCTTTAATATACAGATTGTTGTTATCATTGGCTCTTTTAAAATTAATCTGAATCAGATAGTTATGGAGTCTTTCATACCATGCTCTAGGAGCTTGTTTCAAACCATACAATGCTTTGTGTAACTTGCAGACCATGTCCTTTTTATTTGGATCAAAAAAACCTTCAGGTTGTTCAATGTAGACTTCTTCATCAAGAATTCCATTGAGAAATGCAGATTTTATATCCATTTGATATACCTTAAATCCTTTATGTGTTGCATAAGCAAGTAGAGTTCTTACACCTTCTAATCTTGCAACAGGAGCAAAAGTTTCACCATAATCTATACCTTCTTCTTGAGAATAACCTTTACATACCAATCTAGCTTTGTTTCTAGATACTTGACCATCTTCATTCAGCTTATTCCTGAATACCCATTTTGTTCCAATTACATTCTTATCTTTAGGTCTAGGTACAAGAGTCCATGTTTTGTTCTTTTGTATTTGTTCTAATTCTTCATTCATTGCTTCAATCCAACTTTCATTTTTCAATGCATCTTTGATATTTCTAGGTTCAAAATCAGTAAGCAGACATGTACCTTTTAGTTTACTTCTTGTCATAGTACCATCTGATTTGTTTCCAATGATTTGATCTGGTGTATGATGCCTTCTGACATATTTGGCTAGTATAGGTTCCTTGCTTTTTGAATGAGTCATGTTGTTGTCTTCTAGGATCTCTTCTTCAAGTTGCTCTGGCTCGATAGATATTTTCTCGGTAACTTCAGGCTGAGACTCGGTTTGAATTTCTTCCTGTGACTCAGTTTGAACTTCTTCCTGTGACTTGGTTACTATGCTAGGCTCAGTAGATATAGTTTCCTCATTGATAGTTGTGTCTGGCAATGTTTCAGGTTCAATGTAAATGAATCTCCTGTAGTTTTCAGGTTCCCTTTTGCTTTCTTCTTCAGTCTTTTTTGCAAACTCATCAAATTTTACATGTATACTTTCTATGACTTCGTGAGTAGACAAGTTCAGACATTTGTATGCCTTGCTTTTGCTAGAATATCCTAAGAATATTCTTTCATCACTTTTCAGATCAAATTTATTTCTTCTGGATTCTTTTAAGATATAACACTTGCTACCAAATACTTTCATGTAACTTACATTGGGTTTATAGCCATACCATAACTCATAAGGAGTTTTGAATGTGTCTTTCTTCAATTGTACTCGGTTCAAAGTATGAACTGCAGTGCTGATAGCTTCCTTCCAGTACTTTATGGCGATGTTCTTTTCTATCATTAGAGTCCTTGCACAATCCATAATAGATCTATTTCTTCTTTCTGCTATTCCATTCTGCTCAGGAGTTCTAGGAGCTGATACCTGTCTTTTGATTCCTCTTTCAATGCAAAAGTTGTTAATTCATGGGAGATGAATTCACCACCTCTGTCTGATCTTAAGCATTTCAATCTTTTCCCTGTTTCCTTTTCCACTCTTGCCAAGTACCATTTGAACTTTTCAAATGCTTCTGACTTTTCTCTTAAATACATAACAGTCATCATTCTAGAATAATCATCAACGAAAAGAATAAAGAATCTATCTCCAGTATAGCTTTCTATTCCAATAGGTCCACATAAATCAGTATGCACAATTTCCAAAATCTCTTTAGACTGATAGTTTTTACTCTTAAAACTAGTCTTACTCATTTTGCCAATCTAACAATTCTTACATAGACCAGTATCAGGTTTCTTCAAAGTAGGAATTCCTCTTACCTTCTTGAATTTGCTTATTTTCATCATGTTATCAAAATTTACATGACATAACCTTTTGTGCCATAGCCAACTTTCTTCAATTTGAGCAATAAAACATGAGTATTCACTGAGATCAAGATAAAATAAGTTACCTTTTGTTTGTTTGCCTGATCCAATGAGTTTTCCTTTTTCATCCAGCAGTCTTGCTTGACTATTCATGAATTCAACCTTGAAACCAGTGTTGATTAGCTGTGCTACACTTAGAAGATTATGTTTTAGTCCTTCAACCCAATAAGCATTATCACATATGAGTTCTTTGGTTAATGAGATTCTTCCTTTTCCTTTTATACAACAAGGTTCATTGTTTCCAAATCTTACATTGCCACTATCACAGTCTTCTAGGTATTCAAATTTTGTCTTGTCACCAGTCATGTGATGTGAACATCCACTGTCTATTATCCATATATCTGTATACACCTAAAAATGGTCATCTAGACTATTAGCCTCTTTTGCTAAATCATAAATTGCTTGTTCTTGATCAAATCCTAGTTCTATCATTTATTTGATTATTTTCTATGAGCTAACCATTTTATCCTAAGTCTTTATTTATTTAAAAAGAATATTTCTTCCCCTTTTAATAAATAAAAAGCCCCCACTTTTCCTCTTATCCTAAGTTGCACAAATAAAGCATTATTTTTATTTATAAAAAGAGAAAAAGTACTTTTTGTCTCATATGGACACAAAAGTCAACTCTTATTTTCCCATTGGAGGATATGTGTGCACATGGATTGCTCCTCTTTCAAGCTCCACCGTTGATTAAATCTTTTGCCTCTTAATCTCCATGGTCCATTTCTCCTCATTTCCTATAAAAGAAGAGCTCTCTTCTTCATTCTAGATCCCCAACTTTTTATGCTAACTTTATGCTGCAGGTTTTCTAGGTACATTTGGAGCTTTTTGAAGATTTGGAGCATTCTTGCATTCTTAGCTTAGCTTCATATTTATGCTTTCTTAGATTAGCTTCATTTCTATACTCTAGATTAGCTCACATAGATTAATTAGCTTGGGTTGTAACACTTGCATATTTTCTTTCATAACTTAGCTTGCATTTCCATTTCTAGCATAGCATTGCATTGCATTTTCATTCTTGATTCTTGAGGATATTGGCATTCTTGCCCTTGTCTTCATTGAATCTCCCATTGCATGGTTTACTAGCAAGGTTATAGGCTTAATAGCTCTAGCTGAGAGCAAACTTAAAATACCCTTGCACTCCATGCCTAGGGAGCTATGGATCGATTTGTGAGGGCTCATTCTTGAGTTTTCTTGCATGTAATGATCCATAGAAGTGTGACACATTTATAGCACACATTTTTGGCGCCCACCGTGGGGCAGAGTAGATAGACTTTGTCCTTTAAATTCTACATTTTCGTCAATTTCTATCAATTTTTTGGCAAGTTTTTAGCGTAATTTTTATTCTCTGGTTTTTTGTCGCAAAATATTGCGCGATACTTCTCAGGTATATCGCGCGATATACCTTACTATACGCATGCGATACTTCGCGTCAGAGAAGAATCGCACAGTAGTATTGAGGTATATCGTCTAGTCTCAGGTGAAGTATCGCCTGGTGTCGGGTGAAATATCGCGCGGACTGATAAGTATCGCCTGGTGTCAGGCGAAGTATCGCGTGATACTATGTCTGTACTTGGCAGTGAGCTATTTTTGAGCTATTTTATCTATCTTGCAAGTTTCGGGTTGTTAGCTATCTTTTTGAAATTTTTTAAAATTTTCAGCATTTTCAAATCCGTGCCACTCTGGAAAATGGGTGCCCATTTTTTTTGAAATTTTGCAAATGGTATCAAAAGTTTAAGTGTGATATATTGTTGGAAAGGTCTTTCTGAGCCTAATCCAACCATAAAGACAATTTCTTCTTCACTATCATCAGAATCTTTAGCCATAAAATATGTTTTCTTACCTTTATCCTTGAATGATTTGAAATTCTTTTTGTCATAGTACTTGTGACCTCTCTTCTCTTCCTTGGCTTGCTTGTTTGGGCACCTAGCTGCAATATGTCCAATTTCTTCACATGAAAAATAGATTAAAGGAGTTTTACCTTTATATTTACCTTTCCCTTTAGAGTACTTCTTTGCAAGTAATGCTTCTACAATTTCAAGATCACTATCAGAACTTTCTTCTGATACTTCTTCACTTTCTGACTGAACTTCTTTTATTTTCTTGTTCTTCCTTAGTGAAACCTTGGCCTCAAATGCTGACTCAATATTTTTGGAATTTGGAACATAGTTGTCATAGTTGTCTAATTCAAAGGCTGTCAATCTTCCAACTAAAGCATCCAAAGTTATATTGTGGTTTGTTTCACATCTTCTTTCTTGAATAGCTGATACTCTTATTGCATAGATAGGGAGTAATGTTCCGAGTACCTTGCTTATAACAGTTTCATCAGAGATTGTTCCTCCAGAAGCTCTAATTGCACTAACACTTGCTTTGATCCTTTCAACATCTTTTGCAATGTTTTTATCTTCTTTCATATTCATCTTGTCAAACTGTCCTCTTAGGCTTTCTGCTTTGGCTCGTTTCACATTTGCATCACCACCATATATTTTCTTCAGTGTGATCCACATTTCATATGCAGTAGTGCATTCTTTAATATCATCAAATTCTTCATAGCTGAGAGCTGATGCAATGTCTATCATCATGGTGTTATGACTCTTTTTCTCTGCAATGTCTTCAACAGTTAATGCGCCAGTAGGAACTGTGTATTCTTCATCAATGTATTTGCATCCTGAATCACCAATGGAAGCCAGATGAAGTCTCATGAGACCTTGCCATGCTGAAAAGTTATCTCTGTTGAGCTTTGGAATTTCTCTCTTGTAAGACATCCTGATCTTTAGCTTAGGTCCTTGGAACCCTTCCTGCAAGCACCAAAAGCTCTGAAACCAATTGATGGAATATGGATGAAGTGACTGAGAGGGGGGGGGGGGGGTGAATCAGTCAACCATAAAACACTTCACAATTATTTCTTCCCAAATCCCTTAGGATATCTTAATGAATATTATTTGTTTAACACTCGGTAAATAGATTGCAGTAACTTGGTAGATGCAGAAAGTATTAGTAAATTATCTTTAGATATTCATCACCACTTGTATATGATTAAGCTAACTATTAAGAACACAAGAGACACAAGATTTAACGTGGAAACCCAATATGGAAAAAACCACCAATGTATCTAGATACTGAATTTTCACTTTTCTGAAGTGATGCCCGGTTAGAAGCCAACCCGGTAAAAGGTTACAAAACACACTGTTAGGTGTGACCTTGTTAGAGGATTTAATCACCCTGCTAGGAGTGGCCTGGTAAGAGGTCTTGAGAATAATTCAATGGAATTGTCACCTTGTTAGAGGATTTACAATATGGTTGTTAAACCAACTCGGTTAAGAGATTTAGAATTCACTGTTACAATGATAAAAAGGTAACAATGAAAATGACCTGTATAATAATGCAACTGCCTTGTTGATTACAGATCTCTGTTCTGTATAAGTGTGATCCTTCCTGATCGAATATATCTCTGTTGCTCCTCAAGGATATCTGATCATCCTTCACATTTTCGCACACACCTTTCCTGTCTTTCTTCTATATATCTTCTTCTGTATCTCTTGTTTATTTTTCACATTTGACCTTTTATTTATATGATTTTAGATTTGTCAAATCGGCATTACTTAGTATAACAGTCGGCTAAATTAAGCAAACTTTATTTGCAAAGATCCTTCAAGGGCCGACAGTGCTCGGTGACCATAATGAAATCTTCTACAATCTTTCAGAGACCGAGGGAACTCGGTAAACACTGATAATCCTTTTTCTTCGATAACCGAGTGAGCTCGATAAATGCTAACTTTTCTTTTGACAACCGAGTGAACTCGGTAAACGCTGATTTTCTTTGATAATCGAGTGAACTCGGTAAGTGCTGATTTTCTTTGATAACTGAGTGAACTCGGTAAGCACTAATTTTAATGCCAGGCAGACCGACTGAGCTCGGTAGGTACTGATTGTTGCGGACTATGACATTGTGTGACATCAAAGACAATACATAATTTGAGTAGCAATTTTCTTCAGACAATTGTTTCCAACAGAACTAGTATATGCCACACTTAAAATGAAAGCAATGAACAAGCACTTGATTTGTTTTTATGCTTTGGGCAACCCTGCAAGAAAGAATTAGTAGCCCTTATGCATTTGAAGCTTTGACATGCGTTCTTTTAGAAAATATTCAAGTAATGAGGGCACACCTACAAGCACAACTCATTAGCCCCACAAAGGTTAGCACAATAAAATCAAGTATAATTTGTAAATTGAACTCTGTCTTAACATAGCAAATCAAGACCAGCAAGCAAACACCCCAAATCTTGCAAAGAAATAACCAAAATCACTCACTGCCAGGCCTGTGCGACAGTTCTGTTAGAAAATAAATTGCACGATACTTCACAGTGTACTAGTGTGATACTTTATCTCTGAATGATACTTTGTACTACCTGCATGCGACAGAGTGTAAAACACCAATGCAATAGAATCCTGTATAAGCATACAATACTTTTATTGGAAAAGTATCGCATGGGTATATAATAAACTGTTGTATGATATTGGAAGACTATCGTACGATACTCTATCAGAAAAATGCAGAAAACAACTGAGAACAAAAAGCAAAATATGATGAAAAATTAGTGGAAATGCATGAAAAGAAAGGACAAAATAGAGTGTTTTGCCCCACGGTGGGCGCAAAAAATGTACACTCAAAATGTGCACTTCTCTAAGTCATTACTTCCAAGAGAATCCATGGATTGGAAACCTTGAGAAAGTGACCTAGAGCTCCCTAGGCATGGAGTCACAAGGGTGTTTAGAATGCTCTCAGCTAGAGCTATTAAGCCAATAACCTTGCTAGTAAACCATGCAATGAGAGATTCAAAGAGACAAGGGCAAGAATGCCAATATCTTCAAGAATCTAAATGGAAATGCAATGCAATGCTATTCTAGAAATGAAGAATGCAACTAAGCTATGAAAATGAGAGTATTACAAGCCTTACTAATTATGCTAGGTGAGTTAAGCTAGAAACATGAAAGGAAAGTAAACTAAAATGCAAGAATGAAAGCTAGAATGCAAGAAGATCTCCAAAGCTCCAAAGTCACCAAGAAATCCTGTAGCATAAGATTAGTATGAAAGAATGGATCCTTTGAATGAGAAAAGAGCTCTCCTTTTAAAGATAAGTGGACCATGGAGATTAAGAGGCAAAAGATTTGATCAAGGGTGCAGTTTGAAAGAGAGATCAATCTATGTGCACAAGTCTCCTCCAATGAGAAAAAAGTGTTGACTTTTAAGCCTCATGTGAGACAAAAAGGCCTTTCTCCTTTTTATAAAATAAGAATAATGCTTTATTTGTGAAAATTAGGATAAGAGGAAAGTGGGGGCTTTTTATTTAATAAAAGGGGAGGAAATTCTTTTTATTTAAATAAAGACTTAGAATAAAATGGTTAGCCCATAGAATATAATCAAATAAATGATAAAATTAGGATTTGATCAAGGAAATTGATTTAATTTGAAAATATTGATTTAGGAAATTGATAAATTGAAGAATGGGGCCTAAAGTCTAGGCGACCATTTTAGGGTGCATACAGATAGGAATAAGGTTTTGTGTGAGCATTTATGGAGTTCACAAGAGAGGTTTCCCCTCATGTCGAAACCTTGGCATCTTGATTTCTGCCCTTCTGCTAAATTTTTTGACAAGTTTCCTCTTTGGATTAGGCTCCCCAACCTAACTTTACATCTATTGTTTGATTCCCTTTTAGAGGTTGTTGGAAATTTTTTGGTAGATTTTTTTTATGGTGGATGAAGGTTCTTCAAATCTCTTCCACTCTACCTATGCTCGCATTCTGGTAGAAAATGGATGTTTCTAAGGAAATTCCTACTGAAATCTCAATAAAAACTTCGAAAGGATGTTGGACTCAACCTATAGACTATGAAGGGGTTCCCTTCAGATGTAGAAGGTGCTACCAAACTGGTCATGTGGTTGCACAATGTTACAAAGATGAAATGGTTAAGAAGGCTTCTTGGAGGAAAGATGTCTCTGAATAGCACTATATAGTTGAGAAGAAGGGAGAAAATGAAATAAGTTTCTCTCATGTAGTTTCTAAGGATGTGATGCAAAAGCCTTAAGAGTCTTCTACCCAGGAAGGATAGCCAAGGAAGCTCAGTAGCAACAATGGATAGATTAGAGAGGCTAGGGAGCTAACACAAGAAAAGAGTATTGGTATCCCAGAGGGGAGGGAGGAATGTAGACTAGTGGGGACCGATAGGGTGGAGGTGGCTTTGGTTCCAGAGGATGAACAAGCCCAAGCAATGGATTCATGCACAAAGGGTGCTCTAAGAGTTTCAAAAGTGTAAGGAAACTCAAGTGCAGAAACAGCTTCCTACGCTAATCTCTATAGGAGAGTATTGTGCAAATTCTTATAAATCCTTACAATTTTAGATTCGTTAACTACTTTAACAAAGATATTGCAACCACATACCATTCATATAGAAAAATAGAGAATGACACAATGATATACCCTGGGGAAACCTTTCGATAAAAACCCCAGCACTCCAAAACCTGCACAATGTATTGATCAAAACTATTACAGCTTATAATACACTTGCAATGCAAGTTCTTTCAGAAGATTTCTAAACCCTTGAAGATAAATCACGACAGCATAAAATGTTCCAACAATACACTTGCATCATATCTCTTCGCAACCCTAAAAAAACCTTATATCATGCACTTCACTTTTTAGGGCTACTCCCAAAGATAATTGTATTAGAGTTTTACCATTCTCCGAGAAAATAGGAACCCCAAAATTTTCAATTGGGGAAGAGTGTACAATACTCAAATTTATCAGTTGCCACATGTCTTCACCTATCACTGAATCTTCCTGACATAGCTCTTACGTGTCATAGGAATCCGTCATAACCATTTTAGCCATGATCTCCTTACACACAATTCAAGATGCTGACACATCAACATTATTTGCAAGAAGTACATTTTACAAAACAAATAATAAGAATAGGAATTATCCAAGGTTGAGACACCTTATTCCTAACAAAAAGATATAGATTGGTAGATGAAGGGAACCAAATTAGAAGATGGTTGACACATAGTGAAGGGGAAGAAATAAAGGAAACTAAGGAAAGATTCTTTTGATATGGCCCTCCAATCCCATTCGAAGGGTAATGCCAAATAAATATTTAATTATGTTATGTCTTAGGGGCTTTCTTTTATTTTTGGTTTGTTTATGGATCTTTCATGTTTGTTGTGTGGGATGGTGGTACTCCTGGCTGTTACCAATGTGGTTCGAGACATATTTTTTTCTGGCTATCAATAAAATAGACTATTATTACCGAGCGAAAAAAAATCAAGCTATAATAGACTTAGTTCACTATGAAAAAGATCAAACAAAGGTCTATGCATTATAATTACAAAACTAAGCCAAATTATGAAATGATAATTTTTATCACATCCACTATAAACTAATAGTAGCACTATAAAATACAAAAGAAATCATACACTTTAAAAAAAAATGCACATGAAAAGGAGTCCATATGAACGTGACTAAGGCTTTGGAAGTTGCAAAAATGAGATTATGCAATTTTTTGAAAATTTTAGACACTAAAATAAGAAACCACTTGCACTAATGTGTAGAACATGAAATTTTACCCTAAATAAAAAATACTTGAAAAAGGAGTCCAGATGATTGAGATATCGTTGTTTAAAAATCACCTACATAATTATGATGCTTGAATCATCGCAACACCTCCAAACTTAAAATGGATATAGATTTTGCCTTCAATGTCTGATTTGGATGAAACCAAAAGTCAATCTTGGGGTTTTTAGACCTTCTTAATGTGATCCCAACCTCTAATTTGCACCAACAAGCTCCAATTTTTCCCTGCAATAGAAATCCACAAAGAGAAATCCCCAAAATCCATGAATATATGCACTACAATCTCTCAAATGGAAAACCCATGGCACTCCATGGGCTCTGATACCATGTAAGATTTGGCTATGGAGATAGCCACCCAAGATTTAGAGGCAATGGTAAGGACAATAACAAGAGAGAGCAAATATGATAAGAATAAACTGTATTTCTATTAAAAATGTAATACAAATCATTAATTGGATGATTCAAATAGAATCAACTTGAATTGGACAGATGATCATTACATAGGATATCCCTTGGTTATATAGCTAAGGTGAGTACAAATTAGTTAATGAGACAATGACAAGTGTTGTCTCATTACATGATAATCAAGAAATGGCTTATCACCCACATAAGGTGGAATCACATCTCCACCAAAGGTGGATTATCCTCCAATGTGTAATAAAGTATCTACAACACGTGTAACAAAGGTGGAGGGTGATATAAAGTGATAAGTGCACTAATGGTTGAGTCAACACATGAATTGGAATGTGATAACTAATAAGACCACCTAAAGCAGAAAAGTTCCTAAAATCTGCTATGTGGTCCCTTAGTAAGCTTAAGTAAAGTGTAATTAGTACCTAGGTGTGAATTAACTAAGGTAAAATGCCTTAATTACACCAACGTAAACACATATGTAGGATCATCACTATATAATTTCAATTCATGGTTACCATTGCACTCTTTTGCTTTCTTCTCCTCACAATCCTTCTTGATGTGTCTACTCTTGCCATTGTTCCAACACTTGACCTTTGATTTTCCAAGATAGATAGATCTCTATTGGACTTGAAACAAATTTATTTCTTATTGTTGCCTTTTTAGTTTAAACGACCTCCGATAGTCAAAGCATATTTGACATATTATGTAGTTTACTACATCACCTCCTTAGACAATATAAAACCACTACCTCATCAATAACAAGTTTTGAGATGGTGCTATAGATCATTGTCACTTTGTCCCATGAATAAAGTAAATAACACCAAATAATTTTAAATTGGTCCTCCTTACTCTTCATCACATAGATATAGACAAAAGTTAGATCACCACAATGTTGAATGTGTTCAAGTGCTCCTTCCCAATCTCCATCACCAATATTTAAAGAATACATAATATTTTGCAAAAACCTTATTCATAAGGGACTTTATCTACTACAAATTTCCCAATGTTTCCCAAATTTTCTTCTAAAAATTAGGATCACTAAAGCCAATGATAAAAAAGGAACCAAACTTCTTCCGTTTTGATCAAGCACTAACCAATATTCATGTACATGGTTTTTAATTAGTAAACAATATGAGTCATTCTTTTTAAGAAATGAGATCCTCCATCTTGAGATTCCATAGATCAAAGTTTGTTTTATTAAACTTCTCTACCTATATTCCAATGTATCCATCATGTTTGTTCCTTGAAAGATAAAATTATGTTGTAAGGCTCTAACTTAAGCAAGGATTAATATAAATTAACCATATTCCTCCATATATTTAACAAACTGGCTAGCCTTTGATACCAAATAAAAGTAAATACCGCACCAATATGTAATAATTTTCTATTTAATTTAATTAGAAAAAATAACTAACAATGTCTAAAACTATTTTAGCCAAGTTTTAACTTTTAACAATACATTTAGAATAGAAGAGTACACAACATATATCTTAGGAAAAACCACAAATAGGAAAAAACCAACAAGAAGAGAGTCTTACTATATTATTAGTAATCTACTCTTCTTGAATGTCTTCAATATTAAACACACACGAGACAATTAAGTAACATAAACCTACATAAAGCAATATGTTGAACACCTAAATAATTAAATAACTTGTATTCACACTTTAAACTTATAATTCTAAAAAATGTATCAATATGTCTAAACCAACTTTCCATAGCCTATTTATATAGGTAAGAGGCTAACAAGGGAACCACTAGTGGTTTCCAAAACCATGGGCTATCATGACATCTCACCCAAATTGTTTCATGAGATGGTACAAATTTTAGTGCTTGTTTTAGCTCTTTGAAGACATGATAATGGTTGTTGTTTGTACATGTTATCAATCCTCAACAATTGGTTAAGATATAGAAGATTATATTCTAACAAGTTACCCATTATAATTATGGTCTTACATATAACTTTGTATCTTTATAATGCCTAATTTTCCCTACTATAGGTGTATTTATAGAACATTCATCATAAACCATACATTATTTAATAAATAGTCAACGTCCTCATTATTAGAAGATAAAGAAGCATCATTATTCTTGAGACTAAACATATCAATAGACAATGAGCCACATGATAGAGAAGAAGGATCATCACAAACAACATGGGGGTGCTAACCTTATGTGAAGATTAACAAGTCATATCACTAGTAATAAAAGAAGTGTAACCATCATCACTTGTAGGTGAAGGTACTTGACACGTGTCATACATGTCCATATGTTGGACTAACCGCCAATGTCTCCCTTCGGGATTTGTGACATGGTTTAACAACCTCCTGTGTTCTATAAGTCTAGTGGTTGTATCGGGCATTAACAGGTCAATCTTTTGGTGCAATGACAACTACTACTTGTAACAAGTGGTATCAGAGCTTGGTCATAGGTTCGAATCCCCTCGGGTGACGCTGAGGGGGGGATTGTTGGACTAACCGCCAACGTCTCCCTTCGGGATTTGTGACATGGTTTAACAACCTCCTGTGTTCTATAAGTCTAGTGGTTGTATCGGGCATTAACAGGTCGATCTTTTGGTGCAACGACAACTACTACTTGTAACACATAATTACACCATGAGATACTGAACAATGATAATCATTATATTTATCACATGTATAATATAAGGTAAGGCATTCAAAGACCACACAACTATAGATGCAAATCAAATATGACATGTAAGATATCTCATCAAGAGGTAACAAAATATCATGAATAAGTGAGAGAAGTGTGAAATCATCAATAACCACCATAAAATGTGTATAGCTAATACATGCTAGTTATTATTGGCTAGTTGGTCATCACTATTAGAAGTCATATGAGCATCATGAAGCTTGAGGATAAGTGACATATGTCTACTAGGCATAGATGTACATTAATCAAATTCATGAAGAAAGATAAATATGAGACATATAATAAAATATCCATAGAAAATACATCTTCATCTTATGAAAATATATCATGAGAACATTGAGGATTGCATGGTGTTTTATAATAACAAATAAAAAACTATCAAAATTTAAAATATATGCATGAATATCAACCAAGGAATAAGACTTAAGAGGTCCCACAAGGAAGAATATCCCAAGATAGAAAGGTAAAAAAAAAGACGTGTCATACATATGATGAAACCTTAATCAAGGTATAATAAACATGAATAGATCCAAACCTCAAGAAATTAAAAAATAATGGTAAAATCACAATATTATTAGATATAAAACACCCAAAAATAATGAAGGTATAAACCCTAAATAAAAACTTCAAGGTAGAGTAAAGATTAAATGGATTTATCAAAATGTTAAAAAGGAAAAAAAACTTTCTTAAGTGTTGTTTAGGCTAATACAATAACATGCATACACATAAGCACAATTAGCTTAGACTAATTTATGTGATATTTTAAGAACAAATGAAATTAAAATTCATTTATAAAATTAATAATTAAATATGACAAGTAAATAGAAAATAAATGTACTTAGCTTTTTACTTGAAAGAATGAATGTAACTTGGATTAACAACGAAATTTGAATATTTTGGGACCGAAAAAGGATCTTGCCAATTTATAAAGTACTTATGAGTAGAGTATTCAATCTGCTCTATGCTAGGTTGAGCTTAAAGATCAAGGTTGAGTTCATGATTGTGGAAATACCTTACACATGTGAACTTGACTTAGCATTTTGTACAACCTTACTCTTTAAGAATATTGAGGGAGTATTGTCATTATTGTCACGAGGAGGAATAAGATTAAAGACAATGGTTAAGGGCTTCAAATAATGTGTACTTATTTTTTACTCCTTTTATTGTACTAAATCCAAATGTATTGCTATTGATTAATCTTTTAAGCTCTTGAATGAGATAGGACTCTAGAACTTTAGACATGTAAAATGGATGTGTATAAAAACCAACACATATAATTGAATTTCAGAGAAGACATACTTAATTGGCTCAAGGAAAAAAAAGGAGCTAGTTAGCAAAAAATTGAATTTGAAATTTAGAAAGGTAAGAGTTAAGTTGGTGGCTACATAAATGATTTGAGGTGGACAAACAATCATATCTAAGTGTACACCAACTATATCTAATAATATGTGATTAGGTGTAATAAATACATAAATAAGATATAAAAATATATCCAAGTGTCGATTAAGTGTAATAAACTCAAATAATATATAAAAATATATCCATGTATACACTAGGTTTAGTGAGGGGTTTGTTGTCATTAGATATATTGACAAAGTCACTGTCATCTAATATATCCATGTATACAATAGGTTTAGTGAGGGTTTCATTGTCATCATGATGAATGAATGAAAGAAAGATTTTAGTAACATCCATGAGGCCAAAGCAACCTATGGGACCCCCTAAGTAGTACACACCCTAGAATAGGGTGCCAAGACCTTAAGCACTTTGTAACTTCTTCTATTTGTTCTTAGACAATGAATTTTGATCACAAGGTTTGTTGTTTTGTCTAGTAGCGCTTCTTCAAATAGAGTACTTAAATTGTTTACTTCTAAAATATCCACATAGCTGGAATAGATGCCATTGTATGCTAGGCACTCTGTGATAAAATATCGCTCTGTCTCTACCACACCCATGTTGCAAAATAAACATATCCTTTTTTTCCTTCGGTATCATCCATCTACCTGTTTCACACCTCAAATGGTGAAAACTAGTCCTAAGTTAAGCTTTAAGAATTGTTGCTGTCCATTTGATATTTGCTCCTATGTATGCTTTTTCCTCATGGTCTCCTGTGGGGTTCTATGATATAGTAGGTTTTTTTGCACCCATTTTGCTTTGACCATAAGATAATGTTGGAATTTCCCCCCACAATCTTTTTAATTTCTTCATTGTTATCTAAACATTTTTGTATGTTAACATCCCATTTTTTCATCAATTTGTCATTTTGTTTCATCCACATGTTCCTTCTTATATCTAGTTTTCCCCAGAGTCAACCTAGGCTAGTGGTGTTTTTCCATACTTTGAGTTTTCTTTAAGTAGCTTAACAACTAGACCATTGTGGAAGCCTCTAATAGGAAAATATCTGTTTCTGCCAATAATATATCATAAGATTGGCTGCTAAAGATTAGATGTTTTTGGATTCTTTCTACTTGCCTCCATTTCTGATCCGACATGCTCTTGCCCCAAATCTCACATTTGTAAAGGATCACTGGGGTGATAAATGAACCAAAAAATATTTTCTTGATTTTCCAATCCTACAACTGTACATTCCTATATATATATTGAAATGAATATAGTACTTTTCAACCTCCCTGAATTCTTTACGCAAAATGAGAATTTCAATTAAATATAATAAACACATAAATAAGATATAAAAATATATCTATATACACAATTAGTTTAATGAAGGCCTCATTGTCATTAGATATATTAACAAAATCATCTTCATCTCTAACAAAGATGAAAATATATAGAAAAAGTCAAAATTGCACTATTTTTTTTTCCAAATATGTGCAATAAAAACATTTCTTTTAAAGAACACAAAACTAAATGGAAAATAGAAAGCATGCAGAATTACCATTGAAATTAAGATATACACTAAAAGAGGTAAGGTATCAAATGTGAGGACATTTCTTTCAAAGGGATAGAACTAAATAGAAAATAGAGGACATACAATTTACCGTTGAAATTAAGATATACACTCAAAGAGGTAAGATATCATTAGATAGATTTCATTTTTGGATGTATGTACATTTACAAAAAGAAATTCCTCCGCATAAAAAGGAGGACAGAGCAGAACCGTTGACAAGGGCTGGCCCCTAAAAGCCAAACAAATGGGATCCAATCACTATAATTAAAACCCCCGGGGATTCTGAACTACACCATTCGCCTAAAAACGTTTACTGTGTTTGAGACACAGGCTCCCCCTTCGAAACCCTCAATCCAAATTGCAAGAACTCCACTCAAAAAATAACGACAATCCCAGTCCAAAATAGTCAGAACCATCAACCAAGTAATCCCTCGAGAAACACCCAAAAATTCTGAAAGAATAAGATTGGAAAGGAAAATCCTGGCCGAACACGCGCTTGTATTGGTTTGGTTATGAATTGCGTAGGGTCAAGAAAGAGATCAAGTGTTCCATGTATGGATGTGGAGGTTCTTGAATCTCTTTCAATTGCAGATGATGAAGATGATGAAGAAATGCAGCGGCCTCTTGTTAAAAATCCCAGTAGCAACAAAAACAGTAACAGCAATATTGTTAACAGTGGCAATCATCACACCAGTGCTCTTAGCGCTGTTGTCTCTCCCGCTGCCAGCAGCGTCCACGAGCTCCTTGAGTGCCCCGTCTGCACGAATTCTATGTACCCGCCTATTCACCAGGTATTTAAAGTTTCGCCCATTCTATTGATTTGTTTGTTTAGGGTTTTTGGGATCCTGTTTAGTAAATTTGGGTGTTTGAAATTAGTATTGGGTGGAAAATGCCACGGAATTTTTAGTATTGGGGTCGAATTATGTTATGGTGAATACTGAATGCGGAATTTTTAGTGTTGTTTTTTGTCTATACTTTTTTCGTTCCCCTTTGGTGTTAGTTACAAGAAATACGATACAGTTTGAATCTGTTCTTTCATTTCAATGTGTTAAATTTTTATGGGATAAAGCTAAAAATTGTCTGTATTAGAGTTGAATTCATTTTTTTACTTTGGGCGCAAAAGAATTCAACGTTTTGTCTCAGTTCTTTATAATGACGTGGAAATGCAATATTATTTGAATCTTTTGTTCTTTTATTTTTATTGATAATTAATTTTATTGCTTTCTTTAGATTTATTGTTAAATTCTGTGTTAACTTTTGGGTTCTTGAATCTACTAGCAGGTCAGAAAAACTATATAATTTGTTTCAATTTTGTTGTATTGTGTGCACAATTTTCATTATTTTTGCTGCGAGATGGTTTGACATGGAAATGTAATGGAATTTGAATCTGTGCTCTTTACTGTGGTAAATTCTGATGCTTGAATCTCGTAGTAGGTCAATTATGCGTTAGAAAATTTGGTACTGAAATAAAATTATAGGAATGCTAGAGGATTGAAAGCTCTGCTGTCAATAAGTCGCTATAAATTAAAGACAAAAATTGTTAGGGTTAACTCATTTCAAGTTTGTTACATTGTGTGGAGAATTACCACTTATTTGCCTGAAGTAGTAACGGTAAGGAAGTGCAACAGAATTGGAATCTAGCTGGTTATTTTATTTTCATCGTTTCACTACTGTGCATGTGAAATCAATATGCAGAGTATGAGTGGTTACATTAACATTGCTTTAGTATTTTCTTAAACAAGTGGCTGAATTTTTGTTGCTAAATGGGTAAGTTTTATGGGCAGTGGCAGCAGGTTTCATTTGGTATGTATCACCACTGTATGGAAATGGAAAGTACACAATGTAGATTTCTAATAACATTTTAGCAGACCCTTACACTTCAATGTTGAAACCACATCCACTTGTAGTATGATAGATTTCAATCGATAGTCAATCCACCAACATGGATGTACATTTCTTTATGAGCTGAATCAGTGTCTTCTGCTGCTGTGGTAAGTATTATGAGCAGTGGCAGCAGGTTTCATTTGGGATATATCAACACTGTATGGAAATGGAAAGTACACAATGTAGATTTCTAATAACATTATAGAAGACCCTTTCTTCAATGTTCAAACTAACATCCACTTGTGGAGTGATATGATAGATTTCAATCTATGGTCAATCCACCAACATGGATGTGCATTTCTTTGTGAGCTGACCCAGTGTTTGCCATAGCTATATGACTTACATCCACATTGTACATTCATTGTGCAATCGCGTGCATGCACACGCATACTTGCCATCTTCCAATCAGCAAGACAATGTTGTAATAATGTATGCTGGTTCTTCACCTTAATTGTTGACTGAAACGTACATATGTTGGCTGTGATGAACAAGTACACTTGTAATCAGCTATCTCTGATTTCTTAAGTGTATTCACACATGAAAAAAGAGATATTACTACAAGCACCCACAATGGAGAAAACTAAAGTGGAAAAACTCCAGAAGAGTAAGATTTTGTCCCCTCATCTCCACTTAGCACTGTCATCTTGCTATTTTGGCAAGTCAGTTTATACAAACTGAGACCTTAAATGCATTTTAGGCTTTGTTAACATCTCTACAATACTCATCTACTTTTCTGTGCTTTAGATCAGTGGCTTATTCAACATGCTTGATTGTTGCTCTTATTTGTAGAGTGATATACTTCAGGAATTCATTTGAAGATTTATGGAACACTTCTAATATTTTATGACTTAGGGGTGAATAGTTATGTTTATGAATGAGCAAATGAGTAGTACAAAGGATTTAAAATGCCCTCACATGAATGTATGAAAAAGAAGTCTATCTTTCCCTTTTTCCTTTTTTCTGTAGCTGAACTTATTCGAATGTCTCTATATTATACTGCATAGGTTTGTGCCAATCTGAACTTTTCATGTACATTTATTTTTTGTTGAACTGTTATCTCTGACATATCCATCAAATGTGTGGGCTTAGGAGAATCTGAATCATCCACGAGCTTCTTTACACATGTTGCTCTATTCGTATCTCTGCACTCTACGGTGCTGAATTTTGTCTAAGAGGTTAAAAGCATGCTATATGCTATTCATTGTGAGATTGCTGACATCTATTATCCTACAAGGCTACAAATAATAAGCTCCATTTTGGAAAAAAAGACAACAATGATTTGTGGCAGTGTCAAGACATGCCCAAAGAAATATAAGAAATGGAATTACAAAAGTAGAATGTGATCAAATGAGCTATTAATTAGTAGGTAGGAGGAATTGTTGTGTTTTTTGTCATCTGATGTTGTGTTTGTCACGCTGCTGGCTCATTCTCCTTACTGCACACCGAGTGTTTTGGATTGCAAAATACACCCCATCCAATGATCGGATGTTACCTCTGTTGCTCTGTGTCTTATCATACAGTCTGGGAACATTTGACATGTGTCACGATGTGTGTTGCATGACCTTCTGTGTTTTCGTTTAAGGAAGACAGTTCAGTCGATGACAAATGCTGGAATCGTCTTCAGAAGTGCAGGGATACACAGGCAGTGCAAGCGTTTTTTGCTTAAAACGGCATATCATAATGTCTTATGACTTTTACACTTGTAAAAGTCTAGCAGAAGTGTAACAGTCCGTTGGAAGTTTTTTGGACTAACTTGTTACGCATTCAATTAAAAAAACGGTCTCTGTATATTAAGTGAAATGCGTGGAGTGTGTGGGTGGATGAATCATGAGAAGCTAAATGCAGTTAAAAAACGTAAGTAGGCGGCTTCTTTCAGGCCTGTGAGATATGTATTGACAAGATACAAAGGAAAACGTATTCATTTCTTCCCGCAAATGTATTCATTTCTTCCCGTAAATGTATTAAACAAAATAGTGAATGCATGCCGAGCTGAGTAGACTAGTAATCAAGTGTAAAAACTTGCGGGTGCGCACACAGGAGAAAGATAATTCTCTACAAATGGGAATCCGGGTGATTCTGTAGCAGACAGGTAAAGCCTTTTGATAAAAGGCCAAAAAGAAAAAGAACGACTGCTGTCTTTGTGGGAAATATATACGTTTTGGCAGTATGTATGAGATTTTTTGAAGATAAGTAAAATGCCATCGAAAGATACAGAGGTGTAGTGGTGCTGTGCTTTTTGGTGAGGACAGGGATGTGGTGTAGTGGCGGGTTAAAAACGGCTCTGCAGAGAGTCAAGGATTTCAATTTTTGCCAGGAATCTGAAGTTAATAATTGCGGTTTCCTGTGTCTGAAAAAGAACACCCACAAGTGGACAATGCAACCGAGACTTTAAAAAACTTATCGGGCTTCCTGTTAAGGTGTGAAAAACAAAAACAGTGGAAGCATCCAAAAGGAGAATAAATTGCATTATAGCCGCAGAGTAAAAGAAAATACGCAGGTCTTTGGATTAAGAGAACCGACCTGTGTGACAGGCTGGGCACTTGAAGAAAAGGCAAGCTCGTCTTTGATTTGGAAGACTACTACAGGCATAAAAGAAAGGTGATATGCTTCGTCAAAAAGGCAGGACTGTGAACAGTGAGAGTGTCATATTGGTAGCAGACTTTGATGAATATCAACCAGTAGCATAACAGGAGGCACAGTTTTCGTTGATAATGGATCTTGAGTTTCTTTAGAAACTGATTCATCTTTCTATTTGTCATTATTTTATGGGTGTTGAGACTATCTGCAGCTTAAGGGTCTTCATGCTGCTGTGAAGGCAAGTGTATATTTTTGTTCTGTTTAAACAAATCTCAATAGAGAAGGTTGCAGCCTTCAGGGTCAGGTTGAAGCCTGATTAGCTAAGTTAAAGAGGAGAGTTGTAGCTCTCAGATGTAATGGGTAGTTGCCCTTTCGATTAGTGATGCCGTGGTTTTTACCCGTCTTGGGTTTCCACGTGAGAAAATTTCTGTGTCATGTCTTCCTATATGTGTGTGCTTTCAAGTTTTCATTAAAAGTTTTTAAATACTGATTCACCCCCTCCCCCTCTCAATATTGTTCGTTTTTTAGGAATAGCTTCTTGCTTATACATCTACCGTCATGATACATAAAGCTTAGGCCAACCCATGAAGGCCCAAATCTCATACATGTCATTTCAACATATACTAAAATATTGGTAACTTTAAGGGCTTGACAACATCAGTTTTAAATCTTAACATCCCTACCTCAAACTCTATCTTGGCAATCAGAGCTTAGTATCCCAATAATTAATTATTTCATTATGGGAATATCTGTTTACCATTCCTGTGCATTGAACCTCTTAATAGATCTATTTGAATTAATTTTATGCTCTTCAATGTTCTGTCTCTTAGGATAGGGTACCGATTTGGAAATTTTGTTCATCTTGGAAATTGTATACAAGTAGTACTTGAAAAACTAGTTATAAAAAAGATGTATAAGAATTGCATTTCAAATGAAACTTTAGCAAAATACTAAAATAGCAAAACTGCAAATATAATAATATTAAACACTGAAATTTTAAATACTTTAACAATGAATACTAAATAAAATTTGATAAATGAAAATGTCAAATTGGAGATTTCTATTATATTTAAAATATGAATATCGTAAAGATGATTACAATGAGTAGCATGATATCAAAACAAGTACAAAATGTCAAAATGTAGTGAAGGGAGTTCTCTAATCATCTTCTAAGGCAAACTCCTCATTATTGGAACTACTGGACTCCTCATGGTCAAGCTCTGCCAAACTAACACCAACCAGCTCTGCATTTGGAGTCATAGCATCTTCATCAATTTGTGTTAGCTTCCTTGGCTCTACATCCCAATGTGCTACTGGACTCTCTTTGTACACGTGTCTTGTAGTCAATGAGATGCAAAGCGCTATGTGCAACCACAAGCTTCTATGCTCTCGTAGAGGTAAGTTTGTCCTCTTAAGAGTGTGGATGAAGCTGTAAGTAGATTAGTTCCTCTCTGTAGTTGAAGAACTAGAAACCTTAGATAGTAATCAAATGGCTAGAGTGGCAGTCTTGCATTCCGGTCCATGGTAGTTCCACCACAAAAGCAGGTCCTCCTGTGCTGTAGTTGCCATATCCATCTTGGCCACATCTAAATAGCCCCTAAGTGGCAAGTTTGGTCCACTTAGTGCAAATCTGGCTGGCATCAAAAGAATCATACATCTTCTCAATGAACCTAAAGAACCTTGCCTTCACCTTAGTATCCTGTATTGGTATAACACTACTAGGCCTAGCATTGTACCACTTAGGACTCAATGCATAGGAAACATGTGTAAGTGAGTGTTGAGCTTATGCATCTCCATTGAATGATCGGCTGAATAAGTTAACATGGGGTCCTTTTCTCTCATGGCAACCCTTATCTGGTCAAGCATAGAATCAATGCACTCATGCACCTCTCTAAGTGTAGGTGCATCACCATCCCCATTTTTGATGACTTGGAAAACTGCAATGATGGAGACTATATATTTGGCATCACTCCGAAACACGTCACTCTTCACTATATCCTTCATCCTCCTACCTTGCTGTATCCTAGAATCAGCCCATGTATTCCAATTTGCTGTCATAGCCACGAGTTGTAGTGACTCTTGCAACTCAAGCATTCTCCCCAAGAGAATGAAATAGGATGCATATCTGGTCTCAACGTGTTTCAAGAACTCCTCCTTAGAGAAGCTCTTGAATATTGAATGTTAAGTATGTTAGTTGTAGATAAACATATGCACATCTCTAGCATCATTAAACACTATTTTGGTCCACTCAATCTTCCCCATGTCCTTGAGTCCATTGTTATGTTGTTATGGCATGAACACAACACGAAGTCCACCAAATGTCTGTAGGCTGCCTTAATAAGCTTCCTTGCAGCTTTGCATGCTTGTGCTACATCTGTCACTTCTTGGACCACATTTTGTGGCCCAATCTCCTCAATATCCTCTTTGAGGATGTGGAATTAAAAATCAGCATCTTTGCGATGCCTTGAACAATCAATTGCCTTAAGAAAATATGAGCCCTCTATATACATGTAACCATGATATTGATGAGTGGATGATGGCTAATGTTCGTCCTCCCATCCATGACTATGCTGCATCCAATCTTCTCCCAACATTCCTTTTTCTTCTCCATCAACACATTGACCTTGGAATAGTTCTTATCCAAGATTGTTGTCCTTAATTTGGTCTCACTTGGTGGCACATATGATGCTCCTCCTCTTGCCACCATCGACATCATCTCATTATAATAAGGAGATCGATATCTACATGAAATGGGATGCCATTGGCAAAGAAGAACTTGCCAATGGCATCATCTATCTTCTCCTTCAACTGCACATTAAACGACTCAGCTATTGGGTTACTTTGCAACTTTCGTTTCCCCCTACCCTTTCTTGCATGGTCAACAACATTGGAAGAAGAACCTGGCTGTGGCATCACTCCTACTCTTGTCCCCAAAGTATGACCAATACTCTGTGCTTGTGCGCGCCTGTGCTGAACATTTGCCCTCGTAGACAAATTAGTAGGCACATGTGTCGCTGAAGTGTCATTTGGAATACCCCAAAGCTTGTTTATCTCCATTTTATATTTGAGGTTCCTCCCTTCATTCAAAAAAACATGTCTTCCCACACCTTTTCCTAAAATAAAAATGTGTGTATTAACCCTAGTAATGCTGCATACCATTCTACACCACAAAAGTTGCATTTCCACTATCTTGTGCCACCACTTGACCCCAACTTGCCTAGTACTAGTGCTTTTGTTGCAATTTGCTTGAGAGGAGAGTTACAATCAAATGGACCTTTCACATACTCTGTTAGCAATGTGGAGGGGCACTCTATACTACCTATTGCACTTGCCATGGAACTAGTCTGGGTTACAAGATCAACCTTATGGTCAGCCCCCTCAGCCTTAGGTCCATATTCATATTTAGTTTCACTATGAGATTGAACCTCCACCTCATCCTCACTCATGTCATGAGAGCTCATTGTGACACAACAATAAATAAAATGACTTCTACAAGTGCCTACTTTCAGCCATAGTTCAAAATACTGTTATCGACAACTTATCGCCGAGGGCAAAAAAAAAATATCGGGTAATATCGGAGATTAGTTAGGAACTTCTTGGCAAACTTCTCAGGAACTTAAAAAATGGCTTAAATTTAATTAGAAATGCATTTTTTTGCAAAATTCAATAAGGAGATGCATCTAATGAGTTAGTAAATGAGTAAACAAACCAAACAAGCTGATCTAGATATATATAAATGCAAATATGTAACAAAATTGCATCCTCATGTGGAATGTTGATGGCTGGTAGCCATAGTCTGATAGTTTGAACTTTGAAGAAAACTAAAAATAGCAAATTGTCTTTGTAAAATTATAAGCAAATACATATGTCAAGTACAATATCAAACTAGTCTACATCTTCCTCTTCCCCTTCCCAGTAGCTCTAGTCAAAATTACGAGAGTGGGAGGGGGTCTAGCCCTAGTAGTTTGCTGTGGCTGTGCCACCTCCCTCTGCACAATTGGCTGCAACTGGACCTCCACCTTGGATGTAGATGGTGCTGACATTGGCAATGACTCCTCATCATTTGTATCCTCTTCACTTTCATTGCTCTCATGATCATCCTCCTGAATGTCATCCAATCCTGCTGTGAATCCATCCTCCTCCATAGCATGCCTCTCCAAATCATAGATGTCATCATCTGTGAACAATGGAGGCTGCTCCTGTGATGTCTAATCATAGTATGGATCTATGTCATCCAAATCAAGTGGACCAGCCGGTGGTAACTCTACCTTTCTTATGCGCAACTTAAGGTTATATTGCACATAAACAAGGTCATTGAGGCGTTTCTGTGCTAACTTGTTCCTCTTCTTCGTGTGAATGGCCTCAAATAAGCTCCAATTACGCTCACAACTAGATGAGCTAAATAGCTGACATAAGATGCGCAAGGCAAGTTTTTGCAAATTTGGGACATTCCTACCCCAATTTCGCCACCAAGCATCTGCAAGATAAATATTAAAGAGTTAGAAAGCAAGGTGAAAACATATTTTAGTAACTTAGTTTTTATCTACTTATCATGCATGTGAAAGACATCAAAAATCCAAATATTGTACCTGGGGTTTGAGTGTTTCTTCCTCTTCTTGCCAAGTTTGAGGAAAATAGCTTGCTCGTTGCATTCTGATACACTTCCATCTCAGCCACAATGAGGTCTCTCACCTCAACCTCAGGTACCATCCTCTGCATGCATTTAGTGAAGCCTTCCATGACCTCTCCATTGGGATCTCCGTAGGATGGAGAGAAGTGAAAAGAAGGGTTGAGGAAGCACCCCGCTGCATGAATGGGTTGGTGGAGCTGATTGTTCCACCTATCAATAATTGTCCATATGGGGTCAAATTTTAGGCTGTCCCCCTTGTAGTAATTTTTAGAAGCCTCTTTGGTCCTATCCATGGCCTCATAAAGATACCCCATTGGGGTTTGATCCCCATCTACCAAGCGGAGAACTCCAACCAAGGGCTTCGTCACCTACAATTGAAAAGTAGAAAAAGATTATCATTAATTATAGACTAGAGTTACAAATTAATAATGAAAGACTTGATTCTTGATTACAGAAAAACTAAATATTCAACTTTTGAAACTTCCAAGATACCTTCACAATTTCTGTAGCATCATAAAAAAGTGGTTGTCAAAGATGATGTATGCAACACTTTGTCCATCAACCTTCTTTGAATAACTTGAGTCTAACCATGGTTGACTCACAAATATTTGCTTCAAAGAAGTCAAAGAACTAATAACACTTTGCAACGTTAACAAAATTGTTGCAAACCTTGTGGCCGCAAGTCTAACTTGTTAAAATACACAGGTACACAAGACACCAGCTACCCTGGGAAAAACCCTCTTGATACAGAGGGAAACAACCTAGCAAAAAGAACTTATACCAAGATAAAAATACAACACTGATATGACTATGAGCTCAGCTGAGAGAAGCTCTCTACACAGGTCAATCAACTGAGACTCAAATGCTCTCTCTGCCAAAAACCAGAATGAATACCGAGAATTCCCAAGTTCATAAGAGGAAGAAAAACATAACACTTAGAACACGCGACAATTCCTTTCTGTCTTGTAATAACAAAACAGGAGCCCAAAAACGTGAAAGAAGAAAGAGCAGTGCGATATGGGAAACCGACGCGTAACCCAGCGTGAATATCCGTTCTTTTCAAAACGCTTTTGGACGACAGCAAAGCTATTCCTCTATGGAATAGTAACGTCACCTCCGAATCGTGGAGAGTAATCGTAGAGGCGTTGAAAGCTAGCGGGAGAGCACGGGTGAGGAAGGCACAATGAAAATTGATGACAGTTGTGCAGGCCCGTCAATACGAGGGAGTGCTTTCACCGTGAATGAGATGAGCTCCCGAGAACGCCATCTGTCATTCTGTAAAACAATAGACCATGCAAAATAAAATACTACATTCCACGAAACATAAGAATGAGACATTTCGTAAGTAATAAATCTTAATTAATATATTTGATATATTCCATTCATATACAGCTATAGATTTAACATAACCAACTCCTTCCCATGGGTGAATTCTCTTATCAAGCAGAGAACCCAAGGGTGATTATAGATATATTTTGTTATCTTTCTTGCATCCTCTACAATCAGTTTCACCCAATCCAATTTTCCTATGTCCTCCAAAAGAAGGTCAAGAACGTGTGCTGCACAAGGAGACCAAAAAAGTGTGCTATACTTATCTTGGAGGATCCTGCCCGTTGCCACATATGCCGTTGCATTGTCGGTTATTATTTGCACCACATTAGCAACCCCCACTTCCATCACAACTTGCTCTAACATTAGAGCCAAAGTTTTAGTTGTCTTTATCTTGTTTGAGGCATCCAAGGATTTCAGAAAGACCACTTGATCCTTGCAAGAAACCAAAAAATTGATGATGGTATAGTTTCTTCCATCCGTCCATCCATCTGAAAGTATAGAGCAGCCAAATTGTTTCCATTGCAATTTTTGGTCTTCTACCACATCATTGGCCCTAGTAACATCTGTGAGCAAACTACAAGCACAGAAATAAAAATAACATTAAATTGTAAAACCGTAAAAGTGAACTAACCTCCCACTCAAGTCTGCAGGAGTAGGTGCCTTGTAGCCCTCTCTCGCTACAGTGATTCCTGTCACAAAATTCAGCCAATAGGGACTTGCTGCAACATTGAAAGGGATATTGTTAAAATACCAAAAATCAGCACATTGAATGTCAACTTGCCGATGCACATCGTTGTTCCACCCACTACTCTCTAGTGATGGTTGTGCTCCAGGTGTGTTTCTGTGCACAAAAAAATTATCTATAGATGATGTGTGTGGTGGTGGTTTACTAGAACCAGCAGAAGTGGAAGGCGAGGAGATGGTAGATTTGTGGATCCGTGGGCTACGATGAGAGCCCACTATGCCCTCAAGTGCTGCTTCATCTTCTTCAAGGGTGGATGGGATGCCTGGTCACAAATCACAACCCACATTATTTCATTACTATCATAGTTATAAACTTATAGGCTTTAGCAAAATCTAAACTGTTGAGGTGATTATAAAATAATAAATGATTCTTAAAAAGGAGATAGTGTGAGATACCTTGCGATTCAGAAATGGCTGCCCTCATGGCCAATTTTGCCCTTTCCCTTCGCAACTTTTTCTCTTCTCCAGCAACAAGCAAGGCATTCATCTCTCTCATTATTTCTGGGGTGGTGTTGTCACAAACCCTTGTGTCACGCTTTGTGATCCCTCCAAGGTGGTATTTCAAACGAGATATGCCTCTACTAACTAGTTTTTCACATTTTATGCATATCACAATATTATATTTGGGTCCTTCAAAAGCATATGCCCATGCCTTGTCTCTAGCCCTTTTAGGGCGTGTTCCTATATATCCCGATGGACATGTGTCTACTAGGGCACTGATAGACCTTGCAACTGACCCAGTTGTAGAGGTATCCCTATTTGCCATTTTGATGAAGAATCAAACTGCACGTCACATACAAAATGAGTGCACAAATTTAAAAATTCAATAAAGAAATTTAGAAACGAACTAAGTTAGTTTAAAACTTTAAATAAGTTTAAACATAGCTGAAACTTGAAGGAAAAAAACAAAGAAATTGTAAGGTTATGAAATTTTTGAGAAAACTATGAAAAATTTGCAAAAATTGCTAAAAAATGGTGTTAGATCTTATTCATTACGTTCTAAAACAAGTTAGAGTAGATTGGAAATGATATTATATAGTTTGTATAATCTTGAATGCAACTAATACAAGACAAAATGATTTTAAAACAAAAGGGAAAGAATTTTTAAAACTTGTGAATTTGAATTTGCTTGAAAAATCCCCTTTGAATCCACTTCAAATCGATCTAAAATGCCTCAAATGTCGACCTTTCTCCTCCAAAACCCTTTTAAGTTTCTAACCTCTCCAAAAAAATGACTAGAATGCAAAAAAACCAAAGTGGCCCTTTGTTGGGCTGTCACCATTTTAACTGTGCGTGTGGGCGAGATAAGTTTTCAACTTGTCGCCGATAAGTGCCGATATATCGGCGATAAGTTGGAACTTTTCGGCGTTTATCGCTGGCTGAAACTTATCGTGATAAGTCAGCTTATTGCTGATATATTGGCGATATTTTGATCTATGCTTTCACCCTAGTTTAATGAAAAATGAATCATTTGATGTTGAATGTTGATGAGAAAATGAAAAATGAAGAGTAAACATTGAAATGAATCCATGAATATGCATTTGCACCAATCGGAATGTGTATTCATGGATTCATTTCAATGTTTATTCTTCATACTAAAGCTAGAGAGCTCGGAGGAATTAGTTTAAAAAACTTGTTTAACCAAAGTAGTCACTATTGTTATCAAATGGATTCTGAAGGCTGTTACAGAAGATGAGCCTTGGATGCAGCTACTTATGCACAATCTTGTTGACAGTGGACAATGTCTTCAATGGTCAGGGCTGCACCTGTGTAATATTTTGTTTGGCAAATTCAGAGTACAACCTTTTGGTTCTATATGGAAGGCATGTGCTTATGCTGGGGTCTTTACTAGAGGTCACGAGGTGATTTTAGGTAACAAAGAGCAATTTTGGCTTTTAAATATATTTGGTGTCTTGACAATACCAGTGTGCCTTTGGTATACACTAGAGTTTGTTCTGCTAAGTAATGGAATGCAAACGTCATAAATGTTATTGATTACATTCTTGGGAAGAAGTGGCTGATCTTGGGAGACCCAACAAGAAAGGTTTCACATTCTTCAAGGGTAGAAGGGAACTTCCATCCTATCGAGAAAACTGGATTTGAAGGGTGTAAGAATGGTTTGGTAATGATCTTTGGTCCACTGTGAGTTTGGTTGGAGGAAGTGAATTGGTGAGAGCCTCTAATAAATATCTTTATGCATTGCTGCTGTTTTTTAATCAATGGTTTCTCAAGATCAATTCTCTTGGGGTTTATTGGATCCGGGTAATCTGTGGACTAAAAGATTTATAAGAGTTTGGTCTGGTGTGTTGGAACCTGAGAGTTCCTGTTTTAGGTGGCTACCATTGCATCAAAAGCACAAGGTTTCAAAAAGAATTGTCTCATAATCGTGAAGATTACAAGGGAACTTAGAACCTATTGAGATGAATTGGAGTTGAAAAGGTTTTATATTTGTGAAGAGCACAAGGGAACTTACACCCTGTTGAGATGAGTTGGATTTGAAGGGTTCAAGAAGAGGGTTCTGTGGTTTGGTAGTCATCTTGCGGTCACTGTGAGTTTATGTTGGAGGAAGTAAATTGTTGAAAGCCTCTGATAAATATTTGTATGCATTGCTGCCCTTTTCTAATCGATGGTTTCACAAGGTCAATTCTTTTGGGGTTACTGGATCCAGTTAATGTGTGGACTATAAGGTTTATAAGTCTGTTTTTAAGGTGGCTACTGTTGCAGCAAAAGCTAGCTGTAGGTGCTAATTGTCATTTTGCTGATTCCAAGGTTTGTCTTGTTTGTGGACAATTGGGAACTACTTAGCACTTGTTCTATGATTGCCCCTTTTTCCAGATTGGTTTGGAGTTGTTTTCTTCCTACTTGGGTTGCTTGTTCTTGTAAAAACAATATTTAATGGTTAGACATTGAATTTGGTACTTTCAACAACAATGTTCCATTGTCCAGATTTTTGTTGTGTTATGGTTAGCTTACCCTGACCATATGAAATTTTGTGGTTTCTATAGATTGAAAGGAACAAAGAGGTTTTCCAAGGTCATAGAAGGCTGTCTTCTCAACGGAAGCCATAATCTTTGTTGTTTCTTGGAATGTTTGTTTGTAGGTTCTTAGGAAGTAGGACATCAGGAAGTTCATCCAAGAGAGCTCTCTTTTTTCCATTTGTCAGTCTGAAGATAAAGCCGAATTCTAGATTGATGAAGTTGAAGAGGATGAGTTTGGAGTGGATGTGTGACCAGTGTAGCCTACTGCTCTGAAAATTCCAGCTGCCCTCCTAGCTTCAACCCTTGTGATGCGTTAGAGGCTCCAAATATATTGGTGAAGAAATTCCAATGGATGATGATGTGGTTTGACAATTGGGCAAGATTGACAGTGTTTAGTTCTACATACAGTGATGAGATGGATGAATTGCCTACTCTGTACTCTGCTGTTCCATTTAGTACATACCTGGACTGGTGGCTGAGGGAATATGTTGATTTCAGAGTTAACACCTTTGGAAAGCAAATTGAGAATTTCATGAAGGATCTAGATAAGAAAAAGATTATGAGTAAGAAATAAATTGTTTTTTACTTCCTGATGGCTGATGACTCATGGTAAATTTGGTGAGCAGACCTCCCTTTTGGTGTATTTTTGCTTGCTTGATACTCTATGCTGGTTCGCTCAATGCACCTTCATGCTAGTGTTGTGTTTTTATACAGATTTGTTTCCATTATGATGTACTTTGATATGTGCCTTCTTGGAGTTTTCTTTTGTTGCATTGGTTCTCAGCTGTCCATGTGAGCCATATTCATACACTTCGTCCAATAGGTGAGCCGATTACTCTTTACAAAGTGGGTAAAGTTATATGTAGACCAATTTATCTTAATAGTAGAGGAATGAGAAATTTGTAAGACAAGACAAATGGAAATTGCTAATACTTGATAATAATTCTGGAGGCCCATACACTTGCTACATGATTTTCCTATAGCATAGTTTATCTTAGTTGAACTCTCTTAGCCATCTAGTTCAGCAAATTTGATACATTGAGCCTTGATTAATTGCAACATCATTAATGCTACAACACTTTTTCTTGAGGGCCTTCATGAACCCCTTCTTCAACAACCCCTTGTCATCAATAGAAGAAACTCTATGGCCTTTCCACAAACCATTTAGGATGCACTGCATATGTGATGATGTAAAAAGGGTATTTTAGCTTCTCTCACCTCCAATCTGATACGATGGTGTTAATAACAAGGGATACAATGGATGTGATGTATCTCTGTTTTGACAAAGAAGAACATGACATCCTTCACTCGCTTCCCCTGTTCTGTCTTTTATCATATCTATTATCAGCTAGTCCCCTCCTATGTCATGGTCATAACTTCCAAGAGAATCAGGTAAATAAGCATCTCTCTCCAATAAAATGAAACAGGATGCAGATCTGATATCAAGTAGTGTGTGCAGTGCATTCTTCAAAATGATCAAAATGATGCCAATGGCGTGTGAAGATTGCATTTGAATTTTTCCGCCACCTTTGCCTCCATCATGGCTTGTTTGTGCCTCAATTTTCTAGTGTTATTTAGTGCATTGTTTACATTCAAATATAGATTCCATTATATGTGCCTATAGGTAGACTACACTAACTTCCATGCCGCCTTGCCATAAATGCTGAATTTATGACCACCTAAGTTATCCTTGTGTTTTCCAGAATATTACCTTCTTTACATGTGAATATAACAATAAATGAGTAGGTACTTGTGTGACCTTCATCTTGTCTATTAACAATAGAATATCATTTGCAAAGAAGAATTTGCTAAGTTACCGGATTCGGACCCTGGACCCTCGAACTGGGTCCGGATTCGTGGACCAGTTCGTGCGGGATCCGCACACGGTCTGCGTTTGGACCTGTGGGTCTGTTTGGATTCACAGCAGCTGGATCCGCACAAGGTCTACGTTCGGACCTGTGGGTCTGTCTGGATCCGCAGCACTGTGAATCTAGACGGACCCACAGGTCCGAATGCGGACCTTGTGTGGTTCCAGCATGGGTCCAGGGGGATCCAGCGCAGACCCGGGAGAATCCCGCGTGGATCTGCGCGGACCATCAGGGACCCACAACCCAAACTAAGTTAAAGTGAGCCAAAAACCACTTGAAAATGATTTTTTTATTATTTTTTTTCTCTTTTTGTAATTTATAATTCAATGTGATGATTTTCTTTAGAATCGTGAACATAGATCAATGATCAAGTATTTAAATTTTTAATGTTTATCTTTGACTTTTGGCATTAATCAATGATCAAGCATCATAGATTCATACTATGAAATGATTTAGTTTTACAATTATTTATATTTCTCGTATTTTTTTGTATATATAATGCACACACACACACACACACACACACACACACACACGAATCCATACGAATCATAATGGAATTTTTTTTTCACGAATCCACAAACCAGATTCTCGTACCTGAACCCGTCCCCGAACCCAAACCGGTAACTTAGAGAATTTGTGAATGGCATCATTTGCCTCCTTTTGAGTGTTCATGTTAAAATAAAATGTAATCAACTTTTGATTCTAAACCTATGGCCTTTCTTTATAAGCTTGGGTTTGCAAAAATTGTAGAAACACACCCTTTGAAGTCCTAGAGGAAGGGCCACTGGCCTGGAGTTCAGTGATCTCTCTATTAACAACCTAATTATTCCTGGTCTATCCTCAAGGTGAGCCTATAGCAAGGCTGGCCTGGAGTGGTGATCTCTCTACTACACAACCTAGCTATTCCTGGTCTTTAATCAAGGTGAGCCTATTGAATGGCTTGCCTGGAGTGTGGTGATCTCTCTATCAAGGTGAGCCTATAGGAAGGTTCAACTCCTTTACTAGTAAGTGCAAAAGTTTGCACCGACTCTGGTAATGTTGCCACTCCATTTAAGGATGCAAATTTTACACATCAGTAACAACTCCCTGTTGAATTATATGCTTTGTTTGTGTCAGCAGTTATTGTACACCATCACAAAATAGTTCTCTTGCTCAATGACCCCGTGGCATATTCAGCCAACTTCTTTACCATCCCAAGCAAAACTTACAATTGGGAACAAGGGTGTTGTGTAATGGCCTGACCTTGTTAACAAAGCCTCCTCATATGTGAGAAAATAAATATAAAATAAAAACCTTTGCCAGCCACAAATAAATTTTTTAATAATGAATAATGGCTTTTTCAAAAGTAAAATAAGAAGTTACATATAATAAAATATTTACTACCATTTTCAAAGCAAAAAATACAAAATATATAATCTAAAACTATTCTATATATTCTCATTATACACATTTTTGGGACCACATGTGAATTATTACTACCATTTGTATCTATAGACTGTTATTCTATTTGCTTCTTTGATACTCATTCCAATAGAGTTAGTGAGTAAACAAGCACCAACATGAAAGTAAACCTGTACTTGAGTAAATAAAGTAGTAAATTAAAATAGTAAGTTAAACTATTGAATTAGCTTTTTTCTAGTCTACAAGAATCGAGTATAGCACCCCCTGAAACTACAGTGTGCTGGTAAACTTTTTAACGTGACCGGTGAATTTGGTGCGACGTCCTCTAGTACCACGTGGGTTGGGGGGAGACTAGAACTTGTGACAGGAAGCTCTTGCCAATCGAGCTAGGCCCCCAGCCCAAACTATTTGATTACCTTCTTTTCATTTAACATCTTGATTTTTTTTGAAATAGCTATATACTTGACATATATACTTATGCAGATAAATAAATTAGTTCTTCAATAAATTTAAAATTTATATGTCTAACTCCAAACGTGTATGTGTAAGTTTAAATAGATGTTAAAATTTAATAGTTATATACTGTTGGGAATGAAACAATATTTACATGCTGCAATTGCAAATGCTACTAGCATTGATACCTCAAATACATCTATTCAAAATATGGTAAGAGATGTCAGTCTCAAGGTCACTATGTATTTTAAATAGAAATTCAATATAGGCATCTTTAGACTGATATTCTAAGTTACCGGATTCAGACCCTGGACCCTAGAACCGGGTTCAGATTCATGGATCAGTTCGTGCTCGGTCCGCATAGGGTCCGTGTTCGGACCTGTGGGCCAGTTTGGGTCCTCAACTCTGCGGATCTGGACAGACCCATAGGTCTGAACACGGACCCTGTGCGGACCAAGCACAGACTCGTGGGAATTCAGCAAGGATCTGGGAGGACCGCCCGCGGACCCGCCAGGGACCCATGGTGTCCAAATGGGTAAAGTGGGCCCAAACTCACTTAAAAAACATTTTTTATTGTTTTTTTTCTCCAAACCCTAAAACAACCCTAATATGGAGCCTCCAAACACATTTCATTTCATATTTTCTCTACCCAATGATGATGTTGATCTACCACTTGCAGCTGCTGAAGACCCCATTGATCCAGATTTTTTTGATAATCCATATGATGATTGATGAACACTTTCATGATTCATGAACATTGAATCATGTTTCAAACTTTAATGAACTATATTTTGAATTTTCATTTTGTAATTCAGTAATTCAATGTGATGATTTTCTTTAGAATCATGAACATAGATAAATGATCAAGTATTTAAATTTTTAATGTTTATCTTTGACATTTGGCATTGATCAGTGATCAAGCATCATAGATTCATACTATAAAATGATTTAGTTTTACACTTATGTATATTTCTCTTATTTTTTTGCATAAATATTGCACACACACACACACACACACGAACCCATACAAACCATAATGGATTTTTTTTTCACGAACCCACAAACCAGATTCTCGTACCCGAACCCAAACCGGAACCGGTAACTTAGCTCATATCTATTGACATCTTTAAACACACATTTAAGATATCTATGCCAGTTTTTGTGCATTTACAAGTACAAAAAATAAAGAATATTTTTTAAGTCCATTTCAAATGTAAATAATAGAACCAATTTCTTAGTTTATTTCAAGTGGAAACAATTATTAAAAAACAAAACTAATAATAAACTGGATTTGATTAAGTGTGTTGAACAAACAATAAACATGCATGGCTTTGCAGAGTAATTTAATATAAAAACCAATAGAGTGGGAGTTTCAGGACTCAACATACATAACAGCTCTAGTTTTTTTTGTATTGTAGATCTATTGCTAGTTTTAATGCATTGGCAAGTCAAAAAAATAAAAATAAAAATAAAGAACATTTTAAAAGTCCAATTCAATTGTAAATAAATATATTTTATAAGTCCACTTTGCTATATTGATAGGTTTCCAAATATCAACCCATGACATGGTACTGCTCCTCTCACTTGCCACACAAACATGGTATCTGGGCCAAGTGACCAAAAATCAGATTCAACAGTCTCATGTCTGAGAGACCCCAAAATCAGCTTATAAATGGTGTCATGGAATAGAGACAACAAAGTCTTCTGCTTGAATATACCTGATATCATCTCCACTGTGAATATAAGAAAAATTAAATAATAGGAAATAGAATGGGTTAATACCACTAAATTTCGATAGTAAATATTTGAGTCAGCACTTGCAAGTTAGAGATTCTCGTGGCATTTGTAGGTTCTCTCCTTTGTGCCCTTTATGATTTTTTCAATTTGTCTGCAGAGCCTGGGCGCCGAGTGCGAGTCTGGTAACTATGAAGTAAACAATCAAGAATTCAGTATTTTCAATGAACATTTGTTTATTGGGTATTATATAATATTTGTGACGCCACTTATTATTCCCATTCTTGAAAAAATGAATTAAGAATTAGGCTTGGTTGTGTTTCATTTTGCACCACTGTGGAGCCACATCAGAGATTTCTTTAAGGGCTTCAGAGTGATTTCTGGACAGTCCTGACAGCAAGAAACATCTCCTCAATTTGGTTTGGTCTTTCCTACCGTGATTCCAGATATTCATTGTCTTAGGATTGTGGTAGACATCCCATGCTGTGTTTCTTTGTAAGGGATGCAGTGAACACAAACTGTCGCCTTGCAGATGTTTTTATGTTCCAATAAGAACAAGTTTGTGCTTCATCACTATAGTTGATCCCACACTATTAGAAGATTTCAAAGCAAGAATTGCAAATATTGATGAAACTTGCAGGTCTCTCAATCCTGTTAATCATTTCTGGTAGGCTGGAATCTTTTTCCTGGGCTGTTAAAAACATTTTACTGGCCCAGACTTTTTTAGAAACTCCAGAGAGGGAAAGGAATTGGGATAGGAAATTGTAGCCATTTTTCAAATGTTTCTCTAGGAATTCTCAAAATTTTCCCAACTGTCTTTGACCGTTTTCAATTTCCTTCTCTGATGATTTCTTTCTTTTCATCATTCCTTTAAATATCTACAACATCAGTATTGCAGTCCCATTTTTGAGCCAGTCATTCTGCTGTTGTGGCATGCATTTCTAAAGCTTTGAGTTACCTCCCGTGTTCTAATTGAATTTATTATTTTTTAAAAGTTATGGTTTCAGAAAGCAAATCACAAGGTAGGTACATGAAGGTCCATCAGACATCCCAGTTTTTTCAAGGAAATAGTGATGTCAGACATTTTAATTTTGGAGGGATGAGTAGAGATTGCTCAAGAGTCAATGGGTTGCTGGATGCTATATTTTTCAGCAATAAAAGAAGGAAAGTGAAGCCTGTCTGTGCCTGTTGAAACTGTTGATTCTTTTGACAATGTTATTGGTGAAGAAACGGAATACTTGGTTTTTAGTTAAAAAAAAATAGAGCTTCTAGGTTTTGTAACACAGTACAAATTGATATTTAACTGTAGGTGCTTGTTCATTGCAAGTGTAATGCTCGCTATATGAGAAATGAATTTGTAATTGCAATCTATGTCACAAGGTTTGGCAAATTTGATCCATGAAATTTCAAATCCATTGAATTTTTTAAAAATTCGAAAAATTCATTTCTGTTTGCCCTAAAATTTGGACAGTAAAATGGGCATAAGTTTTTAATTAAAAAGGTATTGTAAAAAGCATTTTCAACTTGATTATCTGGAGTGAAAAATGCGAGCTTCATTTCTGCAAATCTTTCCTGCCTCTCTTATATTCATATATAAATGTTTTAGTCATCAGTGCCTCTTTTTAAATTCATTTATACAAATGGAATATTTAACTGTAGCTGCTTGTTTGTTGCAAGTGTAATGCTCACTATATGAGAAATGAATTTGTAATTGCCATTTATGTCACAGGGTTTGGCAAATTTGATCCATGAAATTCAAAATCCGTTGAATTTTTAAGAAATCCAAAAACTTTGTTTCAGTTTGCCCTAAATTTGCACAGTAAAATGGGTTAGAAGTTTTCAATAAAAAACACATCTTAAAACACATTTTCAGCCTTATTATATGGAGTGAAATATGCGAGCTTCATTTCTGGGAATCTTTCCTGCAGAATGACATTAAACAACACTCTTTTGTGGTCATTATTGATGAGTTTTTCTATTTCTTGAAATTTGCAAGTTGCAGGGTGCACAGGAGGGGATGCATGGGATTGGATGCGCTAGAGGGTTTCATTTTATTTTTTTATTCGCGTGCAGGAGGGATTCATATTGTATTTTTCATTTGTTTTCGTGGTTTATCACTTTGTTGTTATTTTCTTTATTTTTGTTTTTAGTTTTTTGATAAAATTTAGTATATTAAAATAATCAACATTGTGATATTGTTATCAGGTTTCAACTGTGTAGTTTTTGAGTCAAACTCATTGACCCATGTTTCATGAGTAGTGGTTCACAAGAACCCATCTCTCATGAGAATGAATGGAACATTGTTTTAATTTTTAGTATATTAAAATTTTGTGTTTTAAAATAATCTATTTAAATTATGAGTTATCACTATATTAGATTGAATGTATTACAAATTTCTCTAATTACTTGAAATTAATAATATTTCTTATTTTTTTATAGACTGCAGGATCGGGTAGTTCCCTGTAAACTGCAGTGCACTTAGTAAACTTTTTAATGTGAGTTATTTATATTTAAATGTTTTTAAATTTATACAAGGCAGATCAAATCTCGATTTTTTTGCAGATTTTTTTTCTCTTGCCAAACTTCATCCATATTGTTTCCGAACACAAGTCGAACTCGAACGCTATGGCATAGATTGCCATGACCATATATATTCAAATGATGAAATTCTATTTGCTCTCTTCTATTGCAAATTGAACTTCAAGTATCATGCTGATATGTGACATGCTATTCTCCTACACGAATATCTTGATTGTTCTAGGACCTTCTTCATTTTACTGATTGCTTGAATGTTCTATTTTGAGCATGTGCAAATGTTATTTTGTTTTGTTTGCTTTACTAGGTTTCAGAAGCAGTCTCTATTTATCATTGCCTGTAAAAACTCTATTTGCATTGTTTGTAATTTGTAAAACTAAAACTCTAATCTCGTTGGCTAAAACATGGATTTCTGTTCATCTGTTATGATTGATTTTCTTCTCAGTAGAGATCTTTCTTGTGTTTCTGCATCTTATCAGGTTTTTGAAAATTGTATAATCCACTTCTTTGTTTCTGTTGTTAATGTGCATTGATTCTGATGGGTGTCATTTTAATGTTTCAGTGTCATAATGGGCATACACTTTGTTCCAACTGCAAGTCTAGAGTTCTCAACAAGTGCCCTACATGCAGACAAGAGCTTGGGGACATTAGGTGCTTAGCTTTGGAAAAGGTTGCAGAGTCTCTGGAGTTACCATGCAAGTATTACAATGTTGGATGCCCAGAAATTTTTCCATACTACAGTAAACTTAAACATGAGACCCAATGTACTTTCAGGCCATATAATTGTCCCTATGCAGGATCAGAGTGTTCTGTTACAGGCGATGTTAAATCCCTAGTTGCACATTTAAGGGATGATCATAAAGTGGACATGCACACTGGTTGTACTTTCAACCATCGATATGTAAAATCGAACCCACGTGAAGTTGAGAATGCGACATGGATGCTGACAGTGAGTGCAGTTGGGAAGATTTTGCTAATCTGATTAGTTTTTATTTAGTGCTTGTTAGGATGGTTTAACTTACTGCTGATTGTTCATGATTTTGTTGCTTGCTTAAAAGTTAAATGTGACAGAATCATATTTGATAATTTTATTCAATGCTTCACAGGTCTTCAATTGTTTTGGACAGTATTTCTGTCTTCATTTTGAAGCCTTTCTATTGGGAAATGCACCAGTGTACATGGCTTTTCTGCGTTTTATGGGAGACGATAATGAAGCTAAGAATTTCAGCTATAGCCTTGAAGTTGGGGCCAATGGCAGAAAGCTGATCTGGCAAGGAGTGCCCAGGAGTATTAGAGATAGTCATCGAAAAGTTCGTGACAGCCATGATGGTTTAATCATTCAGAGAAACATGGCATTATTCTTTTCAGGAGGAGAGAGGAAAGAACTAAAGCTGAGGGTCACTGGGCGAATCTGGAAAGAACAGTGAGGAGATTTTTCATTGAAGACCATGTTAATTCTAGCTACGCGTGCCTCTAGGAATCTTCTTGAATAATTTTGGAGAACATCAGCTAAATATGGATTGATTTAGTCCAGATATATATGTAGACAGTCTGCAATTCGGAGGTTGATTTTGTTCAGCCAATGGAAACCAGACAATTTTAGGCTGTATTTTGGAGGTTTTGAGTAGGATTTAATTCTATTACAATTTGATGGCTTGTTAACACTCTTATATGTTCTGGGTACTATGCATCACTGTATATTTGTGAAAATTGCAGTGAATTATGTAATTTTTAGCTCTCACTCAATGGCTAGTGACCTTGCAAGCCTTTACATTCAGGGGCCATAAGCATGTAACTTCTTCACTAGTTCAACAGGAACTGTGAAGCTGCACATCATGATTTGGATACCATTGACCTTTCCTGATATAGTTGGCTACACATAGCTTGTATCTATTGATAATTGAGTTACCTTGGTAGCTAACTCTGAGCTATGCCAGAAATGAAAAGGGGTGATTGATGTAAACATGTTAGCAAAAGTGCATTGTTAATTATGTTACACGTGCAATCTAGAATCTCTAAAATTACAGGGTAGTGTTTTATATTAAAAATTTCGGAGAATGTGTAAACATGTTAGCTAAAGTGCATTGTCAATAATGTTACACGTGCAATCTAGAATCTCTAAAATTACATAGAGTAGTGTTTTATATTGGAAATTTCAGAGAATCATTAGAGGATTATAAACTGCTACAAGTTATTGTTTTATCCATATATATGGATATGATTTTTCTGTTTTGCTTTATATAGCTTTATAATTTGTGTCTCTATGCTTTCCATTGCCATTTTAGGGATGTTATTTTGACCTCAAGGTAATCTTCAAGATCTGCAGGCAAGGCTTAAAGAATACAGAAGTTGTCGAATTTAATGCATCTCCAAGGCATCAAAACCAGTAAAAGGATGAATCTTTAGACGAAGGAGCATTAAAAACTTGTGCTGTATGAAGATTCTTGTATGATCAAGTTATATGCTTCAGTAGACATTGGCTTTGGGGCCGATCATCGTATGTGGTTCTTGTATGCGATGCCTTTTTCTTGCTAATTGTCTTTCTGAGGGCAAGATAAAATTTTGTGAAACAGTGATACAAACAAAGCATATTTCTATTATTTTCCCAATTTCTTTTGTAACTAAAAATATGTCATATTGCATGCCAATTGTTCATAAGACCTTTTAACCGGAGGGGAATTTTTTTTGGCTTGAGGCAAATAAAATTAAAAAAATTACTGACGCTCTAATATAATTTACTATTTGTTTCAAATTAGCACCTGCACTGTGTGGAGGTATAATAGGCAAGTCGGCAGGAGAATTATAGACATAATTTTTAAGATATTTAAATTTTTTTCTGGAATTTTTGTTTCTTTGGAGTCTTTCTTATGCTCAGGCTACAATAGTGTAAGTTTTTGAAAGTTAATTGCCCTCAGCCTTTTATACACGGAATCTTGTACCATCGGAGGAAATATCTGAAGTGTGGTAAATGTGTTTTTCTTTTTGTACCTTCTTGGAAAACTCTTTGGGAGCATGTTAGAGCGTAGAATCAGCGATTGGGCAGGAAAAGAAAAGAGGAGCAAAGGGACAGTTGGGCTTAAGACCAAAACATTCTACTGTTGATCATTGCATCACTTTTAAGACATTTCATTGAAAAAGTGTGGGAGAAACAAAGAGAAGTTTTTTGCTGTTTCGTGGACTTTAAGAAAGCTTTTGACACTATTCCTAGGGATAAGTTATAACATAGAATGGAAGAGTTGGAGGTTCCAAAAGAGTACAGTGCTGTTGTTTATGAGCTGTAAGAACAAGTTAGAGCCAAAATCAGAACTAAGGAGGGCATGTTTGAATGCTTTGGGAGTGATATTGGTGGCAAACAAGGGTGCCCTTTATCCCCTACTTTGTTTGGTCTTTACGTTGATATGGAAGAGTGGTTAAACAAGGCCAATGGAGAAGGCATACATTCGATAGGTTATGTGGTGAGACTACTTTTATATGCTGATGATCTTATTCTTATTGCTAAATCTACTTAAGGCTTGAGACAACATTTGAAAAATTTAGAGCTCTTGTGCCAAGAGTAGGGATGCAAGTAAATACCTCTAACATTGAAGTCATGATCTTTTTTTTGAAAAAGAAAAAGCAGCAGCATACTTTTATGTTTGAGGGCAGCTCATTAGAGATTGTGGATGAGTACAAGTATCTAGGAATTGATTTCCATTATAGAATAAGTTGGGAGACATGTAGATAAAAAAAAATACAGGGGGGATGGAAAGCCTCTTACCTTCTCCAAAATAGATACAAGAAAGTTGAGTTGTGGGATTGGAAGACTAAGAAGACTCTTTGGTCTTTTGGTGGTTCCGGTTATTCTTTACAGGTGCGAGGTTTGGGGGAGTAATGTGTCAAATCACAAATGGCGGCAAATAGTAAGAGTACAAAAACATCTTATCACTAGTAACCTCAAGGTCAAGTCTACGGTTCCTTATGAGATCCTTTTGGTTGAGGTTGGTATGTTTCCAATTGAAAGCCTTAGCGATTATTTGTTTGCTAAGCTACTTAAAAATGTGAGAAATATGGATAAGCATCACTAGCCTAAGATGGTGGTTGAAGAGGAGTTAGAACGTAGAAAAAAATGTGGAAGAAACAATGTAAAAGGTGGTTGGACAAATGAAACATAAATCTCCATGAGTGCCCAAACACAAATATAGAAATAAAAAAGTGGGTGTTAGAGAAATTCAAGACTGCTATGTGGACAAAACAGAAGGTAGAAAAAAAGCTTACTATGTCAAAGAATTTAACCCCACGTGGGAACATGGTGATAAAGAATATTTAGGATCCACAATTAAAGGTCAAAATTCTAATTGCTCAACTGTGGACCAACTCTCAACATTTGAGCTGCAAAGAGGCGTGGCAGGAAAGACCTTGTAATTTTTGCAGCAAAGGGGTGGTGGAAACGGAGTGACATTTTATCAAAAAATATGCAGCTTATGAAGATATTCGGAGTCAATACAAAGACAACTTGCAGGTGAACAGTCTGAATGAACTTTTTGAAGAGGCAAGATTACACAAATGACAACTTTCTTAATGTGGATCCACAACAAAAGGGTCAACTTGGTGAAATTTCAGCAGGCAGATTAATTGACTCTCTTGGTCCCTTGGACCGCTAGTCTCGTGGACGTCATTAAAATTCCTTCATTCATTCATTTTCTAGAATTAGCAGACACCCATAATATAATGGGAGGCACACGAGCATTTGGTTGCTTAAGTTTTCTGTTGCACACTCCAAGCCTTATTGTTGAATTTTGGACCTTTGATCTCAGTTGTATTGAATGGTTTTGAGATGAATGTGAACGTGGAGAGAACTTTATTCTTGCATTAGGTCAAAATACTTTGCTGCAAGCTAGATTGTTGGACCAAGATCTGATAAGATGGTGATGTTGATCCATATTAAGGGTTTCATTGAGGATGACATTATATTACTCACAATTCAGTAGATTTCTCAAAGGTGCTTTGAAACATAGTCAGTCCTTGCAAGCATTGAGACATTAGGGTCCCAGGTGACCAAATCCAAATTAAACACGCGCTGCTAGAATGAATCAATGAGTTACAAGGTTCACAATGGAAATAGATCAGAAACTTAAATGTTTTTATCATTTGAAGTTTTCAAATTTTAAAAATATGCATAAATGTTAGTATTTCAAATGTGAGAATGACATAAAATTTAATAAGAGTAAAGCACAAACAATTCAACCTCGAATTTGATATGTTCAAACACCAGCCACCATAGGAGATTTTTCCCATTTTTAGTGTAGTCATACAACTAATTGTCGACTCCTTTTCTTTTCACTAATATTGTCTTGTAAGGGTCTCTTAAAGTGTTTGATAGTCATATATTGTGTTGGGGTTTAATTTAAACCTTTAAAAAGTATAATTGTTATTCCTGAAATTTTGAATATTATGTTATTTAATGAGTTTTAAATTTTAAATAACCTTTGTCCAAAGGACTGCGTATGCTTCAAGGAGCACATCCTATTTTGAAATAAGTCGAGGGCTTATGGAAGTTTTAGGGTTAGGTTGCTTTTGTGCTAGTTGAACAAGTTGATCTTATTTGCTTTCTCCAAATATAACACATTTGAGATCAAGGTTTCCAATGCACAACACATTTCAGGAAGTGTTTGAAGATGTCCAAGGGAGGATACTATGGCTGTCCAAGGCTATGTATTGGATGAAGGACCCGTTGAAGTAAGGATTACAAGAGTGGAAGTAGGAATTATCGAGTAAAAAGCCCTTACATGGGATAAGGGATAAATAATTTCTAAATTAGATTGTTTGAGGATAGAATATCAAGTGAAGTTGAAGAAGAAATTCCTAAAATGGATGGAACTATAGCGAGGGTTCTTGCCATTTTCCCACAACTTTCTCTTGACAAACTGTTGTTTTAACTTTGAAAATATAGGGAAAAAAGCCAACTCATTGCCAATGCACCATCAATGGTGTCATGGTGGTGTTAGCTATACACAAAAGCCCCTTTGATTCCCTCTTATCCCTCAAAGAACATTTTTTTCTATAGCATATAAATTTCATCACAATATTAGAATTTTAATTTCTTGGTTTGGAGATATTGGTTTTTCTTTATTCTCTAGAGCTACTAGTATTGTAGTTGAGTATGTGTGGACCACAAGTGACCTTCATTTAGTATTGTAGTTGAGTATGTATGGACCACAAGTGATCTTCATTTAGGAAATGGTTATCATGATGCCATGGATAGCTTGATGTAATGGTTCAATGCGAGCTTTGGCAGTGAAGGGCAATCTTCTACAATGGTCGTGAGTGTTATAGAAAATTATTGTATATAGTTACAATACTCTATATTGAGTTTTATTGTTAGGAGATGATGATCTTCACGTGATTGGAGATGTTGACATCTTGATTAGCCATGGATGATTCTTGGAGTCTTTGGTTGAGGCATTGTATAAGACTTGTCAATTTTGATAGGGGAGCTTTGGTTGAGAGGATGGTTTGGTATTGTGATAAGAGACTCTTGATTATACATTAGAGTATTGGCATGGTATAAGTGCTCTTGGTAGTATGATATTTTTATTGAAGCATGGGATATCCTAGGAGGAGAGGTTAGATCATGATGTTTTTATTTTTCTAGTTGGAGGTTTGAAAATGATCTAGATATTTCTCTTGGTATTGAGTGCATTGGTTATGTGCTTGGGAACTTAATGATAGTACGATGTTGCATTAAAATCTTAGCTTGGATTGATTGGTTATACGTGATCATGGATACTTGGGCGAGTCAAAAGTTCTCTTGAGTTTATACACATTTATTGAGATGACTACTTTTTGGAGATTTTAATGGGAATTCTGAGAAGCCTTACTTAGATATGGATGCGAGTTGATTATGGATTTATAGAGGAGATTATTCTTAGAGAGAGTACTAATGGCTTGGTGTGTCTTGGATGAGCAGTCTCATTCTCCACTCTTGGTCCACTTGATATATAATCATCAAATATGTATTTCCCACATTATTTCCAAATGCATTACTTTTTATGATTTGTCTACTCATGGATATGAATCTCGAGCTATGGTTTTTAAGTATTTGGCATGGTTATCTCCTTATGTATATTGGTTTTATTTATGATGTTGTTTATGAGGATTTTTATGGAGGTGTTATTGGATTCTTGGTTTTTGGAATGGATTTAAGTTTGATCTTTCTTGTTTAGAGAGGCTTACATTCATGTGATTATAAGGGAGACATGTTTTATTTGATTATAAGATTGAATGGTTGGGAGTTGGTAAGGATTGTTAATAGGGGCTATGAATAAGACCTTATACATCATAAATTAGTACTTTGAGGAGTTGACAGGACATGTTCTGTGATATTATTTACATGTTTTCTCTATTTTGTTTTATAAATACTTACTAGAGGTTCATTTTAACATGGTTTGGTGTGGTGGACTTTGGGGAGAGCTACGATGACTTATTGTGGCATAACATTTAATTTATGGATTGATCATTAGCCACACTTTGGTTGATTGTTGATTAGACTTCATGTGCATTTATCTATTTTTTTAGATGAAACCATATAGTGGGAGTTTTTGGACATGTATGCTCTTTATGACATGTTTCACACAAGGAGCTTGTGAATGTGGTTTATGGGTTGGATATGTTGGCATGAATTGTATTGATGTTTTTATAACTTTGTAGGCATGGATGATTAGATGCATTAGCATATGTTGTGGTAACTATTTCCATTCGTGTGAGGGTTTTTTCATTTGGTAACATCTTAGAGTCTTTGTTATCATTTGGATTTGATGTTTGTGTTGTTTAGACTAGTGCATCTTCATATTTTATCATGTTCCTTTTCTTCCATAAGTGACATGTTGGAGGATGATGTTGATCACATTGAATGTTATTATATGTATATTGATGGTGAAAGGAAGAAAGATGGCTTGAAACAACTTCCCGCACCAATCTACTAAGGAAACAATGTGCAATTTTATAACCTTTAAACCATTACTCTAAAGAAGATATACAAAAAAAGAAAAACAAAATAACATCACCATAGACTAATGGACACAAAACAAGATGTACATGGATAGAACCATTTCTCGAGAAAAACTCCACACTCCAAAAGCTTAATTTATTATAGTAAACAATTTGGTTACATAGACTTGTAGAGCAATTTTCTTCCAAGAGTACACAAGTGTTAAATTTTAGAATAATTTTGGAAACATGATGCAAACAACATCATAATACAAATCGAATCCCACCATCTCTATCTATAAAACCTCCTTGCATGCTACATACACCTACAAAACTCAACATGTAAAACACACACACATGAAAAACACATACACATGAAAAACTCAACATGCAAAGAACATTCACATACAAAGTTCAACGTGAAAGACTCGCACATCAAAGCTCAAAAAGAAAAGCACATGCACAACCCACATGTTATATAAACATTTTGTTTTTGACTCTCTCATTGACTTCAGTGAAACTCAACAAATAGGGCCCACAAAATGATATTATTGGATGCACATAAATAAATACATAGGAAGATAAATAACTAATCATGCTAGGAATTATCAAAGGTTGAGACATATTATTCCTAACATTATCCCACTTGTTGATCACCTATGTAGAACCAATAAAAACCAAGATTTCAACTAGTAGGCGCTGTGAGCTCTATAGAATCTGAACACCATTTGAACTTATTTGGGCTCATAATCTTTGCCAAGACATTTGCAATATTTTATAGTGTCAACTTTATCTAGCTTTACCTACCTCCCCATCCTCTACCATGTCATAAATAAAATGGTATTTGATATTAATGTGTTTTTCCTCACATGATAGGTTAGATTCTTCCCTAAGATACAACACTCTAAATGTCACAAAAAATAATGATTAAACCTATATCAAGACCAACATTTGAACATGACCTCCTAAGCATGAGTTATTGATATATACTCTTCTTCTTTTTTGGATAAAGTGATTACAACTTGCCACATATTATCCAACTAATGACGCCACTAAACACTACAAACACATATCCAATGGTTGATCTTTTTTTGTTATCCCTAGTGTTCCCTAGTCTCTTATATAGACAAGTAAACCATTTTATTTTCATCCATCAGATTTTGCTGCTTAAACCTTCCTTGGCAGATGTGTCAATGACTCATTTCAATTCCATCCTTTAGATCTTCAAATTTTATTAGCTATTGATCTCATAACAAACTTTATCTTTCCACCTCGTAATCATACACTTTACAACTCATCAATTTCTATCAGCTAAACTAATCACTTAGTTCCTTCATCCATACTCGGTTAACGAAGAAATGTGTCGGTGAACACAAGCTCGGTTGATACTATCGCTCGGTATACACTACACTAGCTCGTTGTATACTGGAATGCTTCATTAACTGACCACACTACTTTGTAACATTTTGCTTCTAGCCTCATAACAGATTACTGTAACATAATCAAGTCAACAATATGAAGTCATAGACTCATCAATAAGTTACCAAGAGTATTCCTTATCCCCATCTGTCATATCCATCTTCCTCCATGTAGATATCTTAGTTCTTCATCTTTTCTCCTCTTTTACAGATGTTTAGATATTTGCAACTACCATGATAAGTATTGTCAAAACTAGTTGACATCAATGACAACATAATGACTGATTCAATTATCTTACATATCAATTAGTGCTCGGTGATCTCTAATCACTTGTAGTTCATCAATTAAGTTCTCAATCAGTTGTAGTTCATCAATATATAGATGCATTGTCATTGCAATATATATATATATATATATATATATATATATATATATATATATATATTATATATATATATATATATATATATATATATATATATATATATATATATATATATAGGTGCATTGTAATTGCAATATATATAGATGCATTGTCATTGCAATATAGGAACTAATGACATCTCAAGCCAAGGAAACTAAGTATAGATTTCAATAAGTTCTCCCAAAGTCTAGAATCACCTTAGGATATGGAAATATAGTAGATTTAGGTCATATTATCATAATTGAGTTTAACTAGAGGATGATCAATGCTAATGCAACCAATAGGGATAGGAAGTTTGTAAATAATAGAATAGATAAGGTTGTTGATTTCCCATCCTCATTACAATGTCTAAAATTAATAATTCATATTTGATGAATTCATGAAGAGGATGGTCATTAAGGATGGGAAAATTATATTTTATATTCCAACATATGACATAAGAGACACATTTAATATTCCTTTTTATAAGGAAGTCAAATTGATTGATTCTGAAAAAGTAAAGAAGAAATTTGTAGAAGATATTGAAGCTTGCAAGAAGAATATCAATAATAGGTGGCTAGAACATCCAAAGATGGAAATTGCTAAAATTTTAAAGACCTTATAGAGAAGTGCATCCCTAAAGAAATTAGAAATATTATAATATTGTTTAGCAAGGTAATGGGGTTTCCTACTATGAATACATTTGAAACTTGGATGTATGTCTCTATAAACTCTTTAATATATGGATGTATCATGATACATTGAGTATAAATAAATAGTAATAAATTGTCTACATAGGTAACTAACATAAGGAATAATATAAGCTTCTATATGACATCCTATATAGTATATTCTTTATGTAAGACATATACCCTATATGGACTAAAATGAACTAGAGTGATGAGATTAATTTACATGCAAGATTTGGTCTATGAACAATATTATTAGGTAGAGTATAGTTAATTAATTGTAAATTATCAAAGAGCGAATGAAACCTTTTCCATGTGGTTAGTATGACTATACAAAAATATATAACTAAGACATTACCTAATGTAGCAATGAAGAAGGAAACATAGTATTTTTTATATTTTATTAGTTAACATTTTTGGAGGTCTTTAAAGTGGAATTTAGCCTAAGGAGTCCTATCTGTTTCTTGTAAAGGATTCTATAGGTTTCATTCCAATAAACTTAAGCTAATTCTCTTGGAGATTTCTCCCAACAGGCTAGCACTTATGACACCACCAAGTTGGGGTGCCAAAATCAATGTTTTTTGACATTTTTTGTTTTATTTTTTTTATTTTTCCTCATTTAGGTATTTGTTTCAACTTCCAAGAATGTAGTGACCTTTTATATTCTATGTAATTGTATAAAAATTGAATTGAAGCTAATAAAGTAGTTCTACATTGATCTCTTCAACATATATGCTAAATTATTCTTGCATGCAATTCACTATATTTTAGGTTTCTCACTAGGTATTATTCTTCAAATTCCTTAATTTATATCATTTAGTCCCCTCAAATGCACATTATAAACCACCTACATGTCCCACATATATAATCATTCATCTTGATTTATTAAGGCAATTATTTGAATTTTGTTCATCAAGATAGAGTTCAAATATATCAAGTTGGGATTCATTTCTCCATAATCATTGGAATGTATACTTGTGTTACATTTCATTATGAAAAACACTTAGTGAAATTTTTAAGAAGGAAGATGTAGGTGATCACTAATTTATGCATACAAACTAGAAACTAGACCTATTTCCTTCTTCTTGATGATCAAATTGTATCAACCTCAAATCTAATAAAAAAGGATTGGGTAGGAGGTAGATCCAACAATCCTTTTTTGAGTTGAAAATGACTATACAAATATGTTGGTTGAATGCTAGGTCTACGGACAAAGGTAAGGAATTGAGAGTATTCAACATGCATAAAAATCTTAGAACATGTATGTAGGCAAGGATTACCGATTTGGAAAGAGGAGACATAGATGAACCCATGTCTAAAATCTTCGATGAAATCAAGAGGTCAATATTGGTTGAGGCAATCTTGACCCAAGAGTTTCGTATGTGGATGAAATTTGTGTTTATGGGATCAAGATACTACTCAAAATATTCTCTGAAAGTTTCATTAGAAAATTGCTAGACACTATTGGGAAGGGTGAAATTGACCATCCATTTTTAGATCTATGAAAGCTCAATATGTAGACGTCTATCTTCTCTTCTTGGTTCCAAATTTGTGTCTTTAGATTCTATCACTTGCACATGCAAAAGAGATAAATTATTGGGTTGATAGTGGTTTACCTAGGTCAAACCTTGGCTAGAATTAACCTTGAAATTGAATTGAAATATATAACTGAATTGAAAGTGTGCTTTGAAGGAGAAGAGGATAGATCTAAAATTGAAATTCTTGAATAAAAATTTATACCTTAATGAGTCTCCTTTGCATTGAAGTCTTCATGAAAAGGTTGATGTTGATTGTGTAATGAACTTTATGATTTCTTGAAGACGATTACCAATCTTGAATGGTTGAGATTTGAACATTACTTCTTTTTAATGCCTTGAAAATGCTTGATTTATTTCTCAATGATAGGATGCAATGTCTTTCTTGAATTGATAATTGATGATCATGATATCTCAAATGAGGGGGTTAGGCTTGCTTTTATACATCTTCTCATGAAGCATATTTGAATTTTCAAAGTAGGCCAACATGGAGGAATTCTTTCCTATATATCCTAATATTGGAGGGTCTAAAATTGGACCCTTTTGGAAATTAAATGGCACCCCGAGCAACATTGACCCAACTCAAAGGGGCCATTGAATAGCCAATGAGGGATGCGTTAAGGACCAACAATCAATAAGTAGAAAAAATTTCCAGATTTAAGCTAGTATGAGCAAACTAAAACATGATCTGACATGGAAAGACATAAACACTAAAATGAAGCCTAGGTGCACATGAAATTGTATAAGTATAAAATCTGTACTACTACAACTAGCCCCCACTTTATCAAGAGTATGAACCTACATTAATACTTTCCATAAAGTATAGAGTAGCATTGAAAAACTTTCATCAAGATATTGACGATGAAAGAAACACCAAGCCCCCAAGGGACTTAGGATCTTATCAATCTAACATCAAGATAAAGGGAGCAACACATGAATAAAAAAAGAGATAACATGACTATGTTGGCCTAGTAAGGTTATGCTTACTATGAGTCATGCACCATATTGGTACAAGGAGAGTCAAATAGTCTAGAAAGTTGTGTTATTCTAGTAAACTCATCCTAAAAATTAGTGCAAAAAATTATGAAGAAAAAGGAATAGTTTGCAAATTATCCTGACAAAAATTGATTGCGAAAATTGTGTTGTGGTGTGTGCACTAAGTGTAACAAAGAGAAAAGTGTATGGTCCCATGTTAAAGCAATTGCATATTCCTTAATTACCAAGAGCAACTGCTTTAAGGTAACATACATGCATCCCAAAGACAAGTACATTATCGCAATGATATGCCCCCAAGAAAGGAAATAATCAAGGGCAATGGAGCACAACACAAAAAGAGAGCACAAAAGGGATCCATTTAATGGGGTTAGTATGCACATTTGATAACTCATTTATATCAAGTATAATTGTAATGAATTGATGGGTAAGTGTAAGAAGTTGAGTCCACTTATGGTGAAAGATTCATACATAGCCAAATTTGCAAAATTGTGCTCAATGAAATGGGGTCTCACTTAGAACAAACAAGATCTTGTTTTGCTTAGGGTTCACAAGCCAAAAATTAGAACAAGGCCCACTTTGCTGATGGGATCCCAAGCCTAAATTTTAGAAATGGGATCTTGTTTATAACGAAACAAGATCTCATTTGCTTCCTATTATAATTTAAAAAAAATGAAATTAAGATATCATTAAAAAAAAAAGAATTTATGACCTGATTTTCGCATTGGCTTTTTTTGGGAAGGAGGTTTGGGCATCCAACCCATAACTTTGGACCTGTTTTGACCTACAACTTGAAGTCCATGTTAGTGTCCACACAAAATAAGGACTTTAGACATATTCAAAGATGTTTTTTGTAGACTTTTTTAACAAAACAAAAACCCACTATAGTTGAGATTATGTTTGAAATATATAATTTAATTTAATTGTATAA